>JAUJYZ010000865.1:75000-317500 GCA_033675265.1 Actinostola sp. cb2023 | reverse complement strand
TACTCAACGTTAACTTGGTTCATTTGTTTGAAGGGCAGTCAAGCGAATGAGAAAATGGTACCCATCTTAAAATTACTTGAAATTCAGGTTAGCCTCACTTCCAAGATACAAAACAAAAGGAGAATTAAATTAGAATAACAAAACAAGCTACTCCTGAATGTGAGGCAGTAACAAGAATGTTAAGTACTTTTTAATAGGCTCAAAGTTGCGGTGAAACGTTTTTCTAAGCACAATTGTGCAAGTGTTGACTTGTATAATTTGTATTTGAATATATCCCTTGCTATAATTAATGGTTGTTCGCCGAAGGCAAAGTGAATATTGCTGAAAATTTACCGAGAGGAAGTTGAGATAAATATACACCAATAATCACTCAGCTCGAGGCGAATAATTGTTTTAGCATAATTATTAATTACTGGTGAATAGCAGAGAAATTTGCAAAAGGAACGACAGTCGGGCATAATTTTTTTTAAATATTATTTTCTTATTTCTTTTTCTATTTCTTTTTTATATCTTTAATATATCTTCAATTTATAGTATTTTTATTATTATTATTTTTTATTTTTTTATTTTTTATTTTTATAATCCACTAGTTTTTAGTTCTTGTTCTTATTGTAAAGCGCATCGAGGTTCCAGGATGCGCTATATAAATACTCTATTATTATTATATTATTATTATTATTATTATTATTATTGTAAACGAGTTTACTTTTGGCAGCCTCTGTGAAACGCATTTGAATATATTGACATAGAAACTTGCTGCGCTTCGTTTTGCATTAGATTCGAAAAATATATTCAATCCGGAGTATGTTTCTCAGTCTTTTAATTTTAGGAGCCGTATTTTGAAATTCCTTCATTTTCGCATTTTTTGTGTTACCTTTATCCCCGTTCGCCAGCCCCAGTCTCCCTTTCCCTTTCTCCCTCCTGTACTGTTCCCCCTTTGGGTTTGAAACTAAGGTTATTATTGTATGCGAAACATTATTTGACAAAATGAGCCAGCCGGCCATTAATTGTGGTAGATCACTTTTCATTTATATTCAGCGTGTGGTGACATCATGCAACATCATGACGTAATTTTTGACCATTCACAGCGCGCGCATCTTTATATTCGTCTAAGCTAGTCAATTATACTAATATATTGGATATACATTTGGGGGTTTTGCGGACCAAATCGATTCCAATTCATAAGCGACCTGTTCGGTGTTTTAAATCGAAAATAAATTCCGCGCCTGGTCTCCGTCAGTACAGAGTCCTGAGCCCAAAAGCCGGGGCTTCTGAAATGGAGCTTGCACTTTTGTATAAGGACATTTCTCTCCAAACAAGATATTACAGACAAATTCTATTCTACTTTAAATGAAAATGATCATATTAATTCAAATTTCATATTAAACTGGTGATTTTCCAAGTAATTTCATCTGTTGAGAAAACTGCGTTCAGTTTTTCTGTTACTCGATCTTTTTCACTGTTTTCACAATCATTTCTCATGCGATATTGTTCATCGAGATATCATCAATTTTATAAGTCTGTTCGGTTTCAAAGCGCTCTCTCGTGAGCTCTAATTGCTCTTACTTCTTCACTTTGAGTAAACAAAAAGACATGGCAGCTTAATCTGTGATGGCGTAATATAAACAACGTACCCCTTCAAATATGAATTATTTTAACAAAGAAAACCGGACTGCCGCTGTTTCTCCTATGACACTAAACCATCGTGATAGCAGCATCATATTCACATGACATGAGCAACTATTTAACCCTTCTGTATACTACTGACCTATTGTCACCTGTGCAATAGCGCGCATATTCACATGACATGAGCAACTATTTAACCCTTCTGTATACTACTGACCTATTGTCACCTGTGCAATAGCGCGCATATTCACATGACATGAGCAACTATTTAACCCTTCTGTATACTACTGACCTATTGTCACCTGTGCAATAGCGCGCATTTTCACATGACATGAGCAACTATTTAACCCTTCTGTATACTACTGACCTATTGTCACCTGTGCAATAGCGCGCATATTCACATGACATGAGCAACTATTAAACCCTTCTGTATACTACGTACTGACCTATTGTCACCTGTGCAATAGCGCGCATATTCACATGACATGAGCAACTATTAAACCCTTCTGTATACTACTGACCTATTGTCACCTGTGCAATAGCGCGCATATTCACATGACATGAGCAACTATTAAACCCTTCTGTATACGACTGACCTTTTGTCACCTGTGCAATAGCGCGCATATTCACATGACATGAGCAAGTATTTAACCCTTCTGTATACTACTGACCTATTGTCACCTGTGCAATAGCGCGCATATTCACATGACATGAGCAACTATTAAACCCTTCTGTATACTACGTACTGACCTATGCAATAGCGCGCATATTCACATGACATGAGCAACTATTTAACCCTTCTGTATACTACTGACCTATTGTCACCTGTGCAATAGCGCGCATATTCACATGACATGAGCAACTATTTAACCCTTCTGTATACTACTGACCTATTGTCACCTGTGCAATAGCGCGCATATTCACATGACATGAGCAACTATTAAACCCTTCTGTATACGACTGACCTTTTGTCACCTGTGCAATAGCGCGCATATTCACATGACATGAGCAAGTATTTAACCCTTCTGTATACTACTGACCTATTGTCACCTGTGCAATAGCGCGCATATTCACATGACATGAGCAACTATTAAACCCTTCTGTATACTACGTACTGACCTATGCAATAGCGCGCATATTCACATGACATGAGCAACTATTTAACCCTTCTGTATACTACTGACCTATTGTCACCTGTGCAATAGCGCGCATATTCACATGACATGAGCAACTATTAAACCCTTCTGTATACTACTACTGACCTGTGCAATAGCGCGCATTTTCACATGACATGAGCAACTATTTAACCCTTCTGTATACTACTGACCTATTGTCACCTGTGCAATAGCGCGCATATTCACATGACATGAGCAACTATTAAACCCTTCTGTATACTACTGACCTTTTGTCACCTGTGCAATAGCGCGCACATTCACATGACATGAGCAAGTATTTAACCCTTCTGTATACTACTGACCTATTGTCACCTGTGCAATAGCGCGCATATTCACATGACATGAGCAACTATTTAACCCTTCTGTATACTACTGACCTATTGTCACCTGTGCAATAGCGCGCATATTCACGACATGAGCAACTATTTAACCCTTCTGTATACTACTGACCTATTATCACATGTGCAATAGCGCGCATATTCACATGACATGAGCAACTATTTAACCCTTCTGTATACTACTGACCTATTGTCACCTGTGCAATAGCGCGCATATTCACATGACATGAGCAACTATTTAACCCTTCTGTATACTACTGACCTATTGTCACCTGTGCAATAGCGCGCATATTCACATGACATGAGCAACTATTAAACCCTTCTGTATACTACGTACTGACCTATTGTCACCTGTGCAATAGCGCGCATATTCACATGACATGAGCAACTATTTAACCCTTCTGTATACTACTGACCTATTGTCACCTGTGCAATAGCGCGCATATTCACATGACATGAGCAACTATTAAACCCTTCTGTATACTACTGACCTATTGTCACCTGTGCAATAGCGCGCATATTCACATGACATGAGCAACTATTTAACCCTTCTGTATACTACTGACCTATTGTCACCTGTGCAATAGCGCGCATATTCACATGACATGAGCAACTATTAAACCCTTCTGTATACTACGTACTGACCTATTGTCACCTGTGCAATAGCGCGCATATTCACATGACATGAGCAACTATTTAACCCTTCTGTATACTACTGACCTATTGTCACCTGTGCAATAGCGCGCATATTCACATGACATGAGCAACTATTAAACCCTTCTGTATACGACTGACCTTTTGTCACCTGTGCAATAGCGCGCATATTCACATGACATGAGCAAGTATTTAACCCTTCTGTATACTACTGACCTATTGTCACCTGTGCAATAGCGCGCATATTCACATGACATGAGCAACTATTTAACCCTTCTGTATACTACGTACTGACCTATTGTCACCTGTGCAATAGCGCGCATATTCACATGACATGAGCAACTATTTAACCCTTCTGTATACTACTGACCTATTGTCACCTGTGCAATAGCGCGCATATTCACATGACATGAGCAACTATTAAACCCTTCTGTATACTACTGACCTTTTGTCACCTGTGCAATAGCGCGCACATTCACATGACATGAGCAAGTATTTAACCCTTCTGTATACTACTGACCTATTGTCACCTGTGCAATAGCGCGCATATTCACATGACATGAGCAACTATTTAACCCTTCTGTATACTACTGACCTATTGTCACCTGTGCAATAGCGCGCATATTCACATGACATGAGCAACTATTTAACCCTTCTGTATACTACTGACCTATTATCACATGTGCAATAGCGCGCATATTCACATGACATGAGCAACTATTTAACCCTTCTGTATACTACTGACCTATTGTCACCTGTGCAATAGCGCGCATATTCACATGACATTTAGTATATAAACCCCTTCTGGCGGCTGGTATATCGGCTGATAATGTCCGCGGCTGAAAGATGGTTCGAAAAATGAACAGTTGGCGAAGAAGCGAAGCTTCGAGGGCAACTGTGATATTTTGAGGACCATCTCTAAGCCAAGGACATTATCAGCCGATATACATGTAAGCCAGAAAGGGGTTTATTTATTTTATTACCCTTCGATTAATTTTCTACGTCGACTTCAATGTTGAACGGAAACCGAAACGAAATGACGGATGAAGAAAAAAGTTTCGATCGAGTTCAAATATCCGTTCCGTTTGATATATTTTCATGTGTATACTTCTAAAAACGTATTCGAAAATAAAAGATTGATAGTTTTTGAAGCTTTTTGAGTGGTTTTCTTAATATGTTTGGTTTTATTTGAGTGACTTTTTGGGCGCCGATTTTGACGTTCGTTCGTAGTTCAAATATCTCAAATACCTGTCGTATCGACGTTAAAATCCCCCAAAATGAGCAAGTAAACCACATGTTGTTGTACAAGCTAATTTACCTACTAAAACTACATTACAGTCTTAAAAAAGTTCAGATAATTTCATTATTCTCCAAACTGGGGGATATCACCTCAAAACTGGGGGATATTACCTGACATCCGTCCAGTGAAATCGTACCACGTGACCCGTTTTAACCAATGGGCGCGCGCGAAAATTTATCGATGGGTTATAAGAGCAACTATTTAACCCTTCTGTATACTACTGACCTATTATCACCTGTGCAATAGCGCGCATATTCACATGACATGAGCAACTATTTCACCCTTGTGTATACTACTGACCTATTAGCCACTTTAGAAACGAGTGGAGGACTGGGAACGAGTTTTAAGAATTAATCTAATTAAAAAATGAACCCCATCACAAGAAAGAGCATAGCAGAATTAGTAAGTTTTAGGAGTTTGATAGGGTTTAGAGAAGCAGCAACTGAACTGCAGACATTTAAAGCTGTTAGTCGTTCAATATCTATCAAAACCTTTTGAAACTTTGTAATAATGCTAATTGTGATATGCTCTTTCTTGTGATGGGGTTCATTTTTTAATTAGATTAATTCTCAAAACTCGTTCCCAGTCCTTTACTCGTTTCTAAAGTGGCTAATTGTCACCGCTGCAATGGCGCGCAAATTCACATGACATGAGCAACTATTCAGTTAATATAAGAAGTGAAGTTACCCGTTCAAGCGACTTTTAGTATACTAGCCTCCTCTTCTGGCATCTCTGCTATTTTGGGCTTCCTGTTGTAGAATTTGGGTTTCCTGTTGTTATCTACCCTTCCTCCTCAGTCTTACCCCTCCCCTCAGAGTCTGATTTAGGGCTTGAAATCATCTGAGAACTAAGAAAACGTGATTCTGCTCAATTACCTAAATGTTTGGCAGGTCGATCTAGTACTTACGCACAATCTGCTATATGTGTTGACATTACAATGTAATTCAAGTATTTACTTGGATATCTTTACACACAATACTATCGCGTTTCATTTCTATTCTGCTCGACCTATGACATGAGCAACATCTTATTTAACATCAGGAAGTGAAGTTATCCGCTTACGGTACCTAGACAGTTGCCCATATATTGTATATTGGAAATGGGATGGAGGAGTACTGAGGCGGCCGGGAATGGATTCTTTTTGTATTTTTATTTTATCAAGCTACTAGTTTCACTGGATCAAGAGAAACTCTTTGTTACATCGCCCTTTGCTTTCTTACCCCTCCCCTGAGAGTCACTTTTATATAAAGGTTGAACTGAGGAAACGTGATTCTGCTCAATTGTCTCAATCAGTTGGTCGATAACGAGATTATGCTATACTCAGCCTTACCCCTCCCCTGAGAGTCACTTTTATATAAAGGTTGAACTGAGGAAACGTGATTCTGCTCAATTGTCTCAATCAGTTGGTCGATAACGAGATTATGCTATATATGCGCGGATATTGCACGAGTTGCGTAGCACTGTTCTGAGCCCGTATAGTGGTGAGAAAAACAAATGAGAAAAGATGAAAGCAACGAGTAAATAGTATTATCTATCAAACCATGGAATAAGGGATTTATTATCCACTGCATTTTGTTTATTTGCATGTCTTGGTTCGCTTAAGTTCAACCAATTTGGCTCTCTTTCTGTGAACCGAATACGCTAGCCGCATATCAGTTTCGCGTGCTCTCTTGACATTATATGGTAAAATGACGCACGAGTGCAATAATAATGTAATTCCATCACTTTGAAGCAGAATCTCTGCATATTTACGTACTTGAATATCTTGAACACAATGCGGGTTTCTTGGCAGCCACTGACTGTAATCACTATATAAAGGCTGAAAGCCAAGTACCAATCATTTAGTTGGTGACTATCGTAAAGGTGACACAATGGATATATTCTGTCTTTTCTTGATACTGCTGAGCAGTTTTGGTGGTGGTGGTGCTGTTGATGGCGATGGTTTTACTTTTGGTGGTGGTGGTGGTGGTGGTGGTTTTACTTTTGGTGGTGGTGGTGGTTTTACTTCTGTTGGTGGTGGTGGTGATGGTTCAGTTACTTTTGGTGGTGATGATAATGGCTTTGAACAACAACCAGGTAACCAAGTTTTTATTTAATTAATTTAGCTTTTCTATTCGTTAAGATTAGACATAGTTGGCATTTAAACGGCGGATTTAAACTTGACGGAATATCATGCGCATCGTTAGCATCACATCTCAGCAAAACTGACATTAGAATCTTATTCTATCAATGTTGTTATTTTGAAGATAATTTAATGGTGATGATTTTCTCAACAGTTGAAGCCACAGAGGCATCATCGACCAAGCCTGCGCCAACAACACCATTTTCTCTCTCGACATTGGCCAGCAGTGGTAAGTGCAGTGGACGTCAGTGTAAGAGAATTATTATCTGGCTTGCAAGGATCAAGTATAGTTTTGACATAACTGATAATAATCCAAGATCTAACGTTTAATGAATTCGAGACGAATTGTATGATGATGAGATGATTTTCTAAACAGCTGAAGCCACAGAGGCATCATCGACCAAGCCTGCGCCAACAACACCATTTTCTCTCTCGGCATTGGCCAGCAGAGGTAAGTGCAGTGGACGTCAGTGTAAGAGAATTATTATCTGGCTTGCAAGGATCAAGTATAGTTTTGACATAACTGATAATAATCCAAGATCTAACGTTTAATGAATTCGAGACGAAGATATTATTGAATGATGATGAGATGATTTTCTAAACAGTTGAAGCCACAGAGGCATCATCGACCAAGCCTGCGCCAACAACACCATTTTCTCTCTCGGCATTGGCCAGCAGAGGTAAGTGCAGTGGACGTCAGTGTAAGATAATTATTATCTGGCTTGCAAGGATCAAGTATAGTTTTGACATAACTGATAATAATCCAAGATCTAACGTTTAATGAATTCGAGACGAAGATATTATTGAATGATGATCAGATGATTTTCTAAACAGTTGAAGCCACAGAGGCATCATCGACCAAGCCTGCGCCAACAACACCATTTTCTCTCTCGGCATTGGCCAGCAGAGGTAAGTGCAGTGCTCAAGTCAGTGTATTAAGGCCTGGGATTCAAAATGGCTGCAGTTTATTTGATGAGGGAGTAGTCTTTCTCCTTGTCTTTGTAATTTTTTACCTTAACTTTGACAAATAATATATATGACAAAACTTTTTGTATCTTCAACCTGAGTTTTATTACAAAACTGCCTGCCTGCTGGCAGTTTGTAATAAAACTCAGGTTGAAGATACAAAAAGTTTTGTCATGAATTATCCAACCTACAAACCAACATTAGATTTAAATAATATATAGTCACGACCTTAACAAAAAAATCCAGTTTCCATGGAAACCAGACAGTTTCCATGGAAACCTGGTATGTGACCTTTGAACTCTAATTAATTGAAATATCATTTTATAAAAGCCTTCTGCGTTATAGTAAAGCGTTTTCATATGTCTGATATTTTTATGGATATGAATAGGGACCGTAAGTCATTAGTTATAACCCCAACGAGGGCGATGAAGAAAACTATTTTTAAACAATCTGAAATTGAGAGTATCATATTTCATTTTAGCCTGATAAATCAGCCTTACCGATAATATTTACAATTGCCCTCGTTGCAGATATATACTATGGACTAATTCTGATTCACTTGTATAACCGCTGACAATTGCATAGTAATGCAGGAGGCTTTTATATCAATTATTTAAATTCGAGTTCAAAGGTCACATTCCATGTTTCCATGGAAACTATCATGTGTAATTGTGAACATCGCACGTGGCTATATTGTAATTGCCAAAATGTTAAGAAAAAATATTACAAAGAGAAAGAATGACACTACCCGGCCCCTCGCTGCGGCGGCCATTTTGAAAAGTTTGAGACCCAGTGTTGAGTACATGGAACACAATGTAACTGATTATCTGGCTTGCATGGATATAGATTTGACATAACCGGATATAATCCAGATCTAACGTCCTAACTGAGACATTGTACCAAGTCTACGCATCGTCATTCAGCTCTGAGCAGAATCAGTAGATCTTCTAGTATAAAAACGCGCGCGAAATTCATCGGAAGATTTCAGTTTCCAAGGATTGAAGAACGTTTCAGACAGTATCTAATAATGCACAATGGTTATTACTGGAAGTACGGTTCCCTGAGAATACTGTACGCTGCGCTACATTTGCTATGTTGACTCAACGTAGTTCAAACTTGGCCTCTAGTGCGTCATAGCATTAATGAAGATTTCAAAGCCAGGGTGGATTAATCTATAACCATTTTTTTTATTCACTTTTCATACATTGTACACATTCCGATCTTCTGGTTGGTTGATTTGTACCACGTGACGCGTGGTTATGACGTGACAATCGTGGCGACGTCATTCTCGTGGTGTAAAAGCCGTGGTGTAAATTCTTTACACCACGGCTTTTACTCTACGGTATTAGTATTATGTACTTATTGAATGAGTGGGAGGGCCGGACGGGAAAATATTTGGCTCGAGGTCATGGAAGTACGGAACGAGCGCAGCGAGGTCCGTACAGAATGACCGAGAGCCAAATATTTTCCCGTCCGGCCCGACCTAACTCATTCAATAAGCATTTTATAATATGACCATTTCATATGGACCATATTGGTACTAAACATGCATCATTCAAGAACACAAACGCGCGATTACGAGAACCAATCAAAAAATGTTATCAAGGAAAAAAAAATTGTTCACTTTTTGTTCACATTTAAAAAATAAATTTTGCTGCAAAAAAAGCATAACAAATCTCCTGACAAAAATCGAGCAGGGCCGGACGGCTTTTTCCGGACCGGGTACGTCAACACGTCCGGACCTTACCACGTGACGTTTTCCCAATGGTTTTATTAAGAGCGCGCGCACGGGGAAATACGGGTCATATGATAAATACAGCTTATTAGATGTTTTCTCGGGTATTACGGGCTGATATTTTACGAGTTGCGAATGTATTTTTCCAATGCGAGCAACGAGTAAAATGTCAGCCCGTAATACCCGAGAAAACATCTAATGAGGGATTTCTAATATAACTGTGACGTAATTTTATCAGGATATTGTTTTTTGAGAGATTTTTGAGTTGTGAACAGGGCATTACGGATTTCTACATATATGAGATAGAACTTCACCATCATGTTTGTTATGTTATTTAAATTAGCGCGGGATGGCGCGGGATCCATGCGCGTGTCAGAGGGTCTTTGTGTTCATGTTGGCATTTCACGCATGCGCAGACAAAATGCCCATGTGTTGCACTCGGCTACACCTCGTGCAGTATTTAAATTTCTCGTTCATTGTTAGTGAACTCTTGCAGGTAAATCCCGATAACCCACTCGATCGAGTGTGCTAACCTCAAAGTATACTATTGATATTTTAGCACCGAAGTGCAATGCCCAGGCCCTTGGAATGCAAAATGGTGACATTCCTGATTCGAGAATCACAGCTTCTTCTTTCGGCCAATCACTATATCGCCCTGAACAAGGAAGACTTCACTATCCAGGAGATGGCGGTTTCAAGCGGCCTGCTTGGGAAGTCAGTCGAGGTTCTAACCGAATAGGAGAGTGGATACAGGTTGATTTAGGCAGTGTATCTAATGTGACAGGAGTTGCCACTCAAGGGAATGGAAAACTTACAATTCAGGAGTGGGTTACAAGCTACAGTCTACAATCCAGCTTTGACGGTAGCAACTTTGAAGACTACAAAGGAGGCAAGAGTTTTGACGGAAACTGCGATCACAACACAGTTGTGAAACATGATATTAATCCTCCAATCAGAGCACGGTATATCAGACTTCTACCAAAGGCGTGGCATAACTGGATAGCATTAAGGATGGAGTTGTATGGATGCTCAAAAGGTAACTACGTAAATATTTTTAACAGTTCAGTGACTATTGAGTGCAGGCAAGATAACTCTTGGCGAACACCTCGCCAACTGCTCAGTACATGTTCAAAGAGTGGATAGTGATAGATATATCGGCAGTAATAAAGAGAAGAAGAAGAAAAAAATTAGCTAATTACCAAAATTACCAGTTATGTACCCAATTGTTCAAAGAGTGGATATATGCTATCAGTAATAAATAAAGAAGAAGAAGAAGAAGAAGAAGAAGAAGAAGAAGAAGAAGAAGAAGAAGAAGAAGAAGAAGAAGAAGAAGAAGAAGACAACTCGAACTCGTAGTCTAATTGTTACTTATCCTAGCATGTATTTTAGATTCCAGTAAATATGTTGAATTTCATTTAATTCTTTCTCAGAATCGACGTCTTGCACTGAAGCACTGGGAATGCAAAGTAGAGCCATTCCTGACTCAAGCATCACCGCTTCATCTTATTACCACTCAACGTTTCTTCCAGAGAAGAAGCTAGGCTTCACAATGAACATGAAAGCAATATTAAGCCGGGAGTATGGAGTGCTGACGGCTACCGAACTGGTGAGTGGCTACAAGTTGATTTAGGCAAGGTAACCATGGTTACAGCGATTGCCACCCAAGGCAGACCGACTGATCTCGACGAATGGGTGAAAAGCTACAGTCTGAAATACAGCAATGACGGGAGCTTCTTTCATGACTATTTTGGTGGAAAAGTTCTTGATGGTAATCGGGACAGAAACACGGTAGTCAAGCGTGATCTTGTCCCTCCAATCAATGCCAGATACGTCAGGGTTTATCCAAAGACATGGTACGAAGAGGCATCACTCAGGATGGAGTTGTATGGATGCAAATCAGGTAAGACTTTGTATTGAACTAATAGTATAATACAAGCATCAAGAGTTCCAGACGTCCGGTACGCGCGCAATGCATTGTGAGATTATTACAAAGGAAAAGTGAGCACCAAGTGAGCCAAAACATAGCTTGGGCTCCCTGTGTCTAGAATTGGTGCTCACTTTTCCTTTGTAATAATCTCACAATGCATTGCGCGCGTACCGGACGTCTGGAACTCTTGATGCTTGTATCAAAGGCAGCATTGGCGAACCCGTGGATTGCAGCTCGAAAGTGTGATCGAGTGACGGCTTCCAATTCATTACTTGAAGGTCTGAAATCCACAAGATAAAAAGGGATACAAAGAGATTTAACTGCTTGGGGAAAATATTAGAAATTTCCAAGAAAATGTAAAAGATAAAATTCATAATCCTTCTATTTGAAAACAATTAGTCGCGAAACTTCAAAATGTCTTCATTTTCTTTAGCCCAGCTGGTCACCTCACATACGCATGCGCACACGTTAGTTAGCGCTGTCCACGAAGCTAAATACTAATGCACGTGTATTTTAGAGTCATTTTCTCACGAGTGGGAAACCTGGTACCGTGACACTCAAACGGCTTCCTGTCTGAACCAATCAAAAAGCGTGTAGTCGTATGTCATCCAATCAAACTCTTTCAATACGGCACGGTAACATAACTGATAAGAACACGCCTTTATTTTGTCGTAGTGTGTCAAGGAATTGTGAACATGGCCTTTCTAATGGACTCGTCCGGCAGCACTACAAGAGGAGACTGGTCTAAAATGAAATCCTTCGTCAGCGCAACCATCGCTGATATGCTGAAAATGCGCAATGCAAATCGTTTTGCTGTTGTTTCCTATAGCACTGAAGCTCAGGTGGAGTTCGACTTCAACGACGTACAAGGAACCAATGCAACCGCTGCAAAATATGCCAAGCTTGTGCAAAGCATACCCCACCATAGGGGCTTAATAAGTTTTATTGACAAAGCTCTGATTGTGGCTAACAAAAGCGTCTTCACTGAAGCTGCTGGAATGAAGTTAGGAGCTTCTCAGGTAGAGTATGCACAGGGGAGGGGGTGGGGGGAACTCCGATTCCCCGAGTATGAAAGGGGCGTCGTCTCTTTTAGGAGTGTAACTTACGGTGTTTGGTATCACCTTAAAAGGTGTTCACGACGGAACGCCCAATATATATTTTTAGCCACCAAGCTAGTATCATTTATAGGGTTGCATGCAAGGAAATCGTAGTCTGTTTTAGAATGGTATCATTTAGGGGTCAAATAAAGCCACGCCCAGATTGGTCTAGCTCCTTTTGGGGTTTCAGTAATTCATATTTTCCGACGATCGTCCCAGCCACTTTCACATGGGAGTTTCTGGCCCCGATTGTCCAACTAATGTCCAATGTATTTCCTAGGTTGAAAAGTGACATAAGGTTTCAAAGATACCGTTCTTTTTATATCAAAGGTTGCATTAATAATTACAGACGGAAAACAGACCACAGACAAAGGTCCGTACACTCCTCTCGACCAAGCATCAAAGTATCTGAAAGACAAAGGAGTTCTTGTGTACGCCCTCGGCATTGGGTCAGCGGTTAATCAATCACTGCAGCTGCAAACACTTGCTTCTTGTACTAGCGCAGTATTTACAACAACCACTTTTAATAAACTGCCAGGAACGATTCCAGAGATTGTGAATCGCATTTGCAGTCATGAAGGTACTTTTTTAAATACTTTTTTGTAATATGTAGTTCATAGAGTCGTTTTCGCATGAGTGAACCCTACGGTACCGTGACACTCAAATGGCTTCCTTTCTGAACCAATCAAAACGAAAACGACTTTTATACATTTAAGTTGTATAATTGTCTAATACATGTAAGTCGATTCTCTACATTATTTTAGCTCCGACACAACCGGTATCCATGACTACTACAAAAGCGCCGCCACCAACCACACAAGGTTAGTGAGTACTTCATGCATGGCCTGGGCCGGTAGGGATTGGGTATAGAGCCTGTCTCTTCCCTTGCCAATCGAAATCAAACCACAGGCAGCCCAACTATTTTTGCGCGTCTTTTAGATGGGCTTCCTGTGGTATAGCAACTTGTCCCTTTGCCACAGGTAGCCCAACTATTTCAGTCATATATGTTGTGTGTCTTTTAGATGGGCTTCCTGTGGTTGGTATGGTAACTTGTCCCTTTGCCACAGGTAGCCCAACTACTTCAGTCAGATATGTTGCGTGTCTTTTAGATGGGCTTCCTGTGGTTGGTATGGTAACTTGTCCCTTTGCCACAGGTAGCCCAACTCTATTTTTCAAATGTGTTGCGGTGTGTCTTTTAGATGGGCTTCCTGTGGTATAGCAATAACAAATACTCAATCTGTATGATTTGTTTCAATTTCGTCCAAAGGATATCTATGTAAGGTTAGATTGTTAACTGCTGTATTTATAGATTACTGACCTGTTTAGCTGTTGGTATCAAGCAATTAATAGCCACATAATGATTGGATTCGTCTTCCCATTGACCAAATAGGATGTCTTTCTCAAAATTAAGGCATACTCAGTATAATGAAAAACTGGATGATGATTTTCTCATCAGCAGTAATCAAAAAGGCGGCAAAAACAAGATCCCCGCAATTTTTACTACAAGCTAATTGGAGGCGGTAAGTAGTATTGATACAGTTGAATGAAATGTAAATGAAAACTAGCGAGTAACCGTGAGAAAGAGTCATTAACTTTACTAACGTTTCGCCGGCAAGCCTGTTAGCGGTTTCCGAGGATGCTCCTCCAGCGGACCCAAAATGATTCGATTATCCTGCGCATGACATATTACAGTCAAACCTCTATTAAGAGCGAATGTCTGCTAATATCGAGCATACAGCGGTCACGGTCAAAATTTAGATTCCGTTCGTTTTTGGCTTGTAGATAGGCATTACCAAGTAAACAAACGTGGTGTAGTTCGTTTTTCAAAGTACGGCCCGAAAATTCAAAAATTAACATAAATCCATTTTGGCTGTCGACGGCTTCAAAAACAGGCAAAATCCTAAGTGATTTGGTAGGTCCCAAAACTTCGTTCGCGTGCAAAATGGAAGAAAGCTAAGGCCATTCTATCTCCATATCTTGATTCAATAATAGTTTGCAGTCTGTTTTGGCATAAAACTGTAATCCTAGCATTTCTCTGAAAATCAGAAAGTCACTTTTAGAACGACAATGAATTTCACACAACGAGAAATAAGAGTTGAGCTTAGAAACGCGAGAAGGATTTTCACTAGGTGTCACACGTTTATTCTTTCTAAAATTCATGCTATGAGCTATTTATATATTGTTCTAAGATATATCAAAAATTTGGCTTGGGTTATTTTATCTACGCTTCGCACCGAGGCCGCGAATATCAATGAAATTTACGCCTTTCACTTTGTAATCGACATCGTTCTGGTTCTGGTGCTGTGCTATTGTCTCCAAACATTTTGTACTTTGTTCACGAATTTTTGCCAAAAGTGTACATATTTTGTGCAGAAATCAATAATTGTTAGCTGAAGATGTGTTTACCTTAGCAGTAAAAGGGCATTCTTCTATAATTTGTGGCCAATGTTCGCGACTGTATACGTAATTAATTATTTTCATTTGCATGCGTGTAGCAAATTTCAACCCCAGTGGGGTAGGGTAGGGTAATGGGAGAGGTTATAAAGGCTGTATCAAAAACGTTTCTATTTTCTCTCCTTTTGCAGTGCTATTCACTTAAACTATAAATTCTGATGCTTACACTTTACATTAAAAAATGTATTTAACAGAATCAGATTTTTGTATTTTATTCTAAGACTATAAATGCTTACATTTTTGTTCTCTTTACTCATATTTCAAAACGCTGAGATACAGAACATTGTATGCGTGTGCATTCCAGCTGCTTTAAAGGTTACCATCGTATAACCCAATAATGGAATAGCAAATTAGCTAGTTATAATTCTATCCAATTCGAATTATGAGTATTCGTATGTCACGTGCGCTTTGTGAACATTCCATCTTGGTCCTTGCAGCAAGGCTATTAAATTGTCCACTTTGCTTGGCTGATCCGACGAGTCGCTACTATGTCTGGGGTGCGTTTCTCGAAACTCTCGATAGCTTTTCGAGCCGAAAACCAAGTACTAAAATCATATCGATTTCCTAAAAGCTATCGGGAGCTTCGCGAGAAACAGGCCCCTTGGCTTGTGTCCAATTTATTCAAAATAGTATTCTTGAGGGTTATATATTGGCAATGGCACAAACAGTCTTAGATAAGATTGTCAAGATATATCTTGTAGATTCGCAAGGCACTAAACATTTGGCAAGTCTAACGTTCTAACATATTTAAAAAAATAACTATGATATAACGCGCACTCTGATTGGCCAAAGGATGCGTATTCCGCGTGCTCTATGAGAGCACAGTGCACGCGCGCGCAGATATTCAAATATTTTTGCAACGAACTAAATTGAAAACTTGCTTTAAAATCATAATTGTATTTTATAAAAGAAATAGCCGAAAACTCTAACCGTTTTAGAATATAGTCATACTCACGAGAGTATTATTTGGCTGCATGTATGTTGCTTTCCCAAAGGAATACTGATTTCAAATGCACATACGCTTATGCAAAGCTGTTCAGTTGTGTGTGACTTCAGTGGAGTGAAGATGAATATCCGAAGCTTGAGAGTTTTAAATACGAAGCTTGCAACGCTAGAAATTACGGATATTTGTTGTGGAAATGAAGAGCAGAAATCTCAAAGTTTCTTCAAACCAGTTAGAACGGACGAAATTGAAAAACGAGAGAAATAATGAACACCAAAGAAAACTCAAGCACGATGTGGACATTTAATATATTGAAAGATTGGGCTACCTATATCGCAATAATCATACGGAGAACTTGGATGACTGATGAATATCCGTTCATCTACACTTCTTGTAGAACATGGAAAAACTCGTTTGTGATTTCATTTTGAAGAGTAAGTGACTCGCTACGTTTCTTTAGTTTTTATAGTATAGCTATGATCTGTATTTCTGTATCAGTATTCATGTATAAATTTAAGGCTAAGATTGTATTATAATATTTTTGTATATATAGTTTAGTACACGTTATATATTTTATTTAGAGTGCAAATATTATATCCGTGAAATAAGCGCTAACATTTACGGTACTAATTAACATTTTACTAGTTTTACTACTAAGTAGACAACAATGATAAAGCATTTGGTGCTATTTATTAGTACGTACTATTTAGTTAGTTAACTATTTCATGGATATAATATTTGCACTCTAGTATTCTCTAAGTTAGTCATTAGTATTCCCTATATAGAGAATACTAATAAGGCTTTGTAACAAAAGAAAACAAAGAGCTTTATTAGTATTCTCTATATAGAGAATACTAATGAGTCCATTGTTAAAGCCCTATTAGTTACTTTATGAGATATAGAGCGCACAAATGCTGGGCGCTGATTGGTCGAGTGAGTATGACTATATTCTAATTAACAATTAGACTACGAATTCGAGTGTTCTATGAGTCAATAGGGAACGAGGCGCGTAGCGTCGAGTTAACGATTTCAACTCATAGAAAACGAGAACGAGTAGTCTAATTGTTTTAGTAGAAACCAACTAGCATACGATATATTATTGATTTTCTGCTTTGTTTTTGTTCAAAAGGCCGGCATTTTCGCTACTCACTATCTATCACTCAATAGATGGACCTTTCCGTAGTTTCCCAGAATGCTTCATGATTCTGCGCGCGCAAGCGAGGTCAGGGGGAAAAAATATTTAGAATTGATCGTGTTTTGAGGAAAATATGACTACTGTAACGAATCAAGAACAGAAGAAAAATATTTTATTTGCTTGAGAATTTGCATCTATCTTTGGTAATTCTTCTTACGCACTTTTAATTTAAAAGTATAAGTTTTTACTGAATTTCTTCATCACTCTCTTAATATTTTCGATCTATTTTGTACCCTGACCTCGCTTGCACACGCATAATCATGAAGCATTCTGGGAAACTACGGAAAGGTCCATAATGAGTACGTTAGCTAGCCAATCAGATTGCAGGATTCGTGATAGTATGCTAGTTGGTTTCTACTAAAACTCGATAGAGCACGCAGCCTCGTTTTCGATTTCTTCAAGAGAGACTTAGCAAACACGGCGCAACGTCAAAGAGAACGGCGCGCGCGCTGACGAATAACTGTGAAAACGACCGTTGTCGTCCTCAGCGTCATGAAGACGGGACGTGAAAACAAGTGAAATTAATGGCGTCGTGAACTTGACGTCGCGACGTTGTCACGAACTAGCATACTATCACGAATCCTGCAATCTGATAGGCTAACGTACTCACTATGGACCTTTCCGTAGTTTCCCAGAATGCTTCATGATTATGCGCATGCAAGCGAGGTCAGGGTACAAAATAGATCGAAAATATTAAGAGAGAATGAAGAAATTCAGTAAAAAACTTAGACTTTTAAATTAAAAGTACGTAAGAAGAATTACCAAAGATAGATGCAAATTCTCAAGCAAATAAAATATTTTTCTTCTGTTCTTGATTCGTTACAGTAGTCATATTTTCCTCAAAACACGATCAATTCTAAATATTTTTTCCCCCTGACCTCGCTTGCGCGCGCAGAATCATGAAGCATTCTGGGAAACTACGGAAAGGTCCATCTATTGAGTGATAGATAGTGAGTAGCGAAAATGCCGGCCTTTTGAACAAAAACAAAGCAGAAAATCAATAATATATCGTATGCTAGTTGGTTTCTACTAAAACAATTAGACTACTCGTTCTCGTTTTCTATGAGTTGAAATCGTTAACTCGACGCTACGCGCCTCGTTCCCTATTGACTTATAGAACACTCGAACTCGTAGTTTAATTGTTAAATAGAAGCACGCGGGAATTGGAAGAAGACGAGAGAAGTGCTAGGACAAGCACGAGGCGTAGCCACTTCTCGAGTCTTCTTTCAATTCCCAAGTGCTTCTATAACTCCAGATAGAGCAAAGCTTCCGAGTTTTCGGCTATTTCTTTTATAAAATACAATTATGATTTTAAAGCAAGTTTTCAATTTAGTTCGTTGCAAAAATATTTGAATATCTGCGCGCGCGCGTGCACTGTGCTCTCATAGAGCACGCGGAATACGCATACGCCAATCAGAGTGCGCGTTATATCATAGTTATTTTTTTAAATATGTTAGAACGTTAGACTTGCCAAATGTTTAGTGCCTTGTGAATCTACAAGATGTATCTTGACAATCTTATCTAAGACTGTTTGTGCCATTGCCAATATATAACCCTCAAGAATACTATTTTGAATAAATTGGACACAAGCCAAGGAACCTGTTTCTCGCGAAGCTCCCGATAGCTTTTAGGAAATCGATATGATTTTAGTACTTGGTTTTCGGCTCGAAAAGCTATCGAGAGTTTCGAGAAACGCACCCCAGACATAGTAGCGACTCGCCGGATCAGCCAAGCAAAGTGGACAATTTAATAGCCTTGCTGCAAGGACCAAGATGGAATGTTCACAAAGCGCACGTGACATACGAATACTCATAATTCGAATTGGATAGAATTATAACTAGCTAATTTGCTATTCCATTATTGGGTTATACGATGGTAACCTTTAAAACAGCTGGAATGCACACGCATACAATGTTCTGTATCTCAGCGTTTTGAAATATGAGTAAAGAGAACAAAAATGTAAGCATTTATAGTCTTAGAATAAAATACAAAAATCTGATTCTGTTAAATATATTTTTTAATGTAAAGTGTAAGCATCAGAATTTATAGTCTAAGTGAATAGCACTGCAAAAGGAGAGAAAATAGAAACGTTTTTGATACAGCCTTTATAACCTCTCCCATTACCCTACCCTACCCCACTGGGGTTGAAATTTGCTACACGCATGCAAATGAAAATAATCAATTACAGTCGCGAACGTTGGCCACAAATTATAGAAGAATGCCCTTTTACTGCTAAGGTAAACACATCTTCAGCTAACAATTATTGTTTTCTGCTCAAAATATGTACACTTTTGGCAAAAATTCGTGAACAAAGTACAAAATGTTTGGAGACAATAGCACAGCACCAGAACCAGAACGATGTCGATTACAAAGTGAAAGGCGTAAATTTCATTGATATTCGCGGCCTCGGTGCGAAGCGTAGATAAAATAACCCAAGCCAAATTTTTGATATATCTTAGAACAATATATAAATAGCTCATAGCATGAATTTTAGAAAGAATAAACGTGTGACACCTAGTGAAAATCCTTCTCGCGTTTCTAAGCTCAACTCTTATTTCTCGTTGTGTGAAATTCATTGTCGTTCTAAAAGTGACTTTCTGATTTTCAGAGAAATGCTAGGATTACAGTTTTATGCCAAAACAGACTGCAAACTATTATTGAATCAAGATATGGAGATAGAATGGCCATAGCTTTCTTCCATTTTGCACGCGAACGAAGTTTTGGGACCTACCAAATCACTTAGGATTTTGCCTGTTTTTGAAGCCGCCGACAGCCAAAATGGATTTATGTTAATTTTTGAATTTTCGGGCCGTAATTTGGAAAACGAACTACACCACGTTTGTTTACTATGAGGACCGATTTCCGGTAAGTTTGCTGAGGGCCCGGCGCTTAATAGAGGTTTCTTTGACTGTAGTAACTACATGGTTTTTCACTCAACTACGAAAAGCCGCCAATAGGCGACTTGCACTAAGAGGTCACGTGACCCCAACCCCCTTAAATCGAACACGGTTCTTGCCATCCAACGCATTTTCCAAACAAAATCTTAGAAAACGATCGATTTTATTTTTTTTAGTTATTTCTCCTGTGTATGCCGATTATGCGCTAAAACTTCGCCCTTTTACTAATATCGAGCTGCTCTCTTTTCATTTCTGGAGTTCATTTTGACACTGCTGTTCGTTTTATGGGAGTTAGGGTCACGTGACCTCTTAGTGCAAGTCGCCTATTACCCCCAATTTAGTTTGCTGATTATTACGACTCACTTCAGTGTTTAATGGTTCTTCTTTCTATAGGAAATGATGTCGAAATACTACATAAGCTTTAAACGGATTGGAAGAAAACTACGAAACTAAACTCAACCTAACTTACTAAGAGATCATTTTTTATAACCATTAATTTGTACCATCTTTTTCTTTCTTTTGAATTTTAGTGAAAAAGATTAATTATGTTGGTTCAATAGACTAGGATTTGGTAAAATAAACTATTCCTTGCATTTCATTTAATTGCTCTTTAAATAATTTTAATTATTTAAATATTTTAATTATTTTAAATATTTTAAATATTTTAAATATTTTAATTATTTAAATAATTTTAATTATTTAAATAATTTTAATTATTTAAAAAGCCTTCAAATGTTCTGCTGGTGTCTTCAAGTGGGGTTTTCGTATGAGTGGGAAGTATAGTTACGGTACGATTCGTGCCGTGTGGTGACGATACCGTGCTATGCGGTGATGATACCGCGCAGTGACCGTGCCGTTACCGTGCCGTATCTAGGCATTCTGATTGGATGAGCAATAATTTTGCGCGCTGTGATTGGTTGAATAGAATTCTACGATTTCGTGCCGTAACCGTAACTCCGTAACGTATGTTTCTCCCTGATACGAAAACGATTCTATTCTTGTTTTCAAGCTTTATATATTTTTTATTTTTATATTTTTTGCTCGACAAATAAGCAGACCGCGCACCAGCTACACTGACTATACTGATGAACTATACTGATGAGGGTCAAGTAATTGACCAATCTTAAAATTACTTGAAATTCAGGTTAGCCTCACTTCCAAGATACAAAACCAATAAAGGAGAATTAAATTAGAATAACAAAACAAGCTACGGCAGTAACGGCAGTGACAAGAATGCTAAGTACTTTTTAATAGGCTCAAAGTTGCGGTAAAACGTTTTTCTATGCACAATTGTACAAGTGTTGACTTGTTTAATTTGTATTTGAATATATTCCTTGCTATAATTAATGGTTGCTCGCCGAAGGCAAAGTGATTATTGGTGAAAATTTACCGAGAGGAAGTTGAGATAAATATACACCAATAATCACTAAGCTCGAGGCGAATAATTGTTTTAGCATAATTATTAATTACTGGTGAATAGCAGAGAAATTTGCAAAAGTAACGACAGTCGGGCATAATTTGTTTTAAATATTATTTTCTTATTTATTTTTCTATTTATTTTTTATATCTTTAATATATCTTCAATTTATAGTATTTTTATTATTATTATTATTATTATTTATTTTTATTTTTATAATCCACTAGTTTTTAGTTCTTGTTCTTATTGTAAAGCGCATCGAGGTTCCAGGATGCGCTATATAAATACTCTATTATTATTATTATTATTATTATTCAGTTATTATTATTATTATTATTATTATTATTATTATTATTATTATTGTAAACGAGTTTACTTTTGGTAGCCTCTAGCTATGAAACGCATTTGAATATATTGACATAGAAACTTGCTGCGCTTCGTTTTGCATTAGATTCGAAAAATATATTCAATCCGGAGTTTGTTTCTCAGTCTTTTAATTTTAGGAATCGTATTTTGAAATTCCTTCATTTTCGCATTTTTTGTGTTACCTTTACCCCTGTTCGCCAGCCCCAGTCTCCCTTTCCCTTTCCGACCTTTCCCTTTCTCCCTCCTGTACTGTCCCCCCTTTGGGTTTGAAACTCAGGTTATTATTGTATGCGAAACATTGACAAAATGAGCCAGCCGGCCATTAATTGTGGTAGATCGCTTTTCATTTATATTCAGCGCGTGGTGACAATAGCAACATATGACGTAATTTGTGACCAATTACAGCGTGCGCATCTTTATATTCATCTAAGCTAGTCAATTATACTAATATATTGGATATACATTTGGGGGTTTTGCGGACCAAATCGATTCCAATTCATAAGCGACCTGTTCGGTGTTTTAAATCGAAAATAAATTCCGCGCCTGGTCTCCTGAAATGGAGCTTGCACTTTTGTATAAGGACATTTCTCTCCAAACAAGATATTACAGACAAATTCTATTCTACTTTAAATGAAAATGATCATATTAATTCAAATTTCATATTAAACTGGTGATTTTCCAAGTAATTTCATCTGTTGAGAAAACTGCGTTCAGTTTTTCTGTTACTCGATCTTTTTCACTGTTTTCACAATCATTTCTCATGCGATATTGTTCATCGAGATATCATCAAATTTATAAGTCTGTTCGGTTTCAAAGCGCTCTCTCGTGAGCTCTAATTGCTCTTACTTCTTCACTTTGAGTAAACAAAAAGACATGGCAGCTTAATCTGTGATGGCGTAATATAAACAACGTACCCCTTCAAATATGAATTATTTTAACAAAGAAAACCGGACCGCCGCTGTTTCTCCTATGACACTAAACCACCATGATAGCAGCATCATACGTCTCCGTTCCACGACCATCATCTTCGTGTTCGCATTTGAGGTAGTGTATATAGATGATATACTCATCGGGTTATTTAACCATCACTATAGTACTTGATTTAAACGTTGATTGGATTCTCACATCTTATCATTTTAATTTGAAGTTCATAAATGAGGATATACATCAATTGCTTTCAGTGAGAAGTAAGGGAGAATTGAAAGTATTCAGAACAGCAGGGCACAGTCTCACGCGTTGTGCAGTGGGGCATTTTGGAATCCCATCAACGAAACCGAGTGAGATATCAGGCGGTCTGCAAGGATATATCTTAATTACTCCAGACTGAGCGAGGCATAACGACTACGCAACGTCAGTCGAAGCAGTCATACACTGCCGAGTCTAGTATTGAACAATTAAGTACAGGTATGTCATAATCTTCATGTTATCTCGTTTTTGCACGGCTTATTCAGTCCAGATTAGTGAAACTAAGGGTTTTACAGTAAGTCCACTAATTGTCAGCGTCTTGGTTGTCAACCGTGCGGCATTGTTATGTTACTAAGGGATTTTCATATGATCCAGTCAACAAAGCGTTACTCGCTCTGAGAAATGGAACTCTAAAGAAATCTTCAGGTTATTAATATTCTGGTCAGTTCTGAAACATCGAGTAAAACATAGCAGTTGGATGGTGCGCTCTATAGGTAGATCTATATAGGTATGCAATCAATACCCTGATCGCATTTCTAAACGAGCTCTCCGGCGCTATATATTACTTATATTCGGGTAATGAATAACTAAATAGAAAGGGCTACATCGACAGGAACTGAACTCAACCGAGTATATTGTAAGGTAAGAGCAAGTTTTAATAGACCAGATAAGACACTGAGATAAACGAACAGGAAGATTCTGTTTATGCGTGATGGAGTGAAAACATCTCGTGTACTTTGAGTGCAAACAAGTCAAGTTTTCACAACCCACAAAGATTGTCAAGTATTGACACTGCGCTCTTTAGCGGCTCCTGTTGTCGATGTTGTTGATGTAAGATGTAAGAAGAATCGATCAGAAAGAGCTTTTTATATGTATATAGATATGTAGCCTGCGAAGCGGCCCTAAGGGTCAGGGGATTGGAGAAACTATAGTAAATCCCCCTCCTTTCCTTCCCCCTGAATCCCAAGTATAGAATTCTTACAAATGAATAGATGTGTTATACAACAAAAAAGGTTGTCTTATGAATACTGAATACTGCATTTTGCTTTCCAAAATTAAAAGTAATTTGCTCTTTTGGGGATTTTGTTGGGAATGTTATGGTTACATTACTTAAAATATGTTGTTTTTAACTTAAAATATGTTGGTTTGGCCCGGTTTTGGCTTCTACAAATACACTTTACAAGTAGTTATCACATCTACTTGAGCTGCTATTTCAGCACTCTTTTTTGTAATTGAAATAGCTACATATGCAAACATGTTCAAATGCCAAAAAGAACCCTTTGAAACTACCGGAGTCAATGGCTTCACCAGATGGTCTTATCTTCTTGAGTGCGGTGATTCATAAGACCAAAATATCGATAACAATGTCGCCCATCAGCGATCCTGACGAGTGATAAACCATCCCTTAGTGTTCGAGAACGCTGCACTGAGGAAATGAACATTTTTCATTCCATTTCAGTCGTCAAAGTTTGACGTTTCTTTATCTTTACTTTCACAACTCAATATTTTCCTTTTTTTGCGCACATCATTCATATAGATTCAGTTCAGTTTTAAAAATATATTTTCAGTATTATTCTTAATTCGGAAGTTTCAGTTTTTTCGCAATTTTTCAACGATGAAATAACAATAACAGTAAAAAACATTTATTTACATAGCGCTAAAATAATATAGTAGAGGGTTTGCACGATCACGAGCCGGCAGCCATGACAGAGAGCATCAGGAACAATAAAATTATTTTGTTAAGAAGCCCGAGTTCACGCTAATAATAGAGCGTTTTTTGCTGACATATTTTACATAACAATCGTCACGAAGTAATAATAATAATAATAATAATAATAATAATAATAATAATAATAATAATAATAATAATAATAATAATAATAATAATAATAATAATAATAATAATAATAATAATAATAATAATAATAATAATAATAATAATAATAATAATAATAATAATAATAATAATAATAATCAAGTTCTTGAGAACGCATCATACATTGTCTCGATGCTTTTATCAATGAAGGACCAAACAGTAGCAAAAGGTAAATAGAAACAACTGAGTATTATATATTCCTAGTAATGACTTTGAACAAGAGATTAAAAGTACATCACATAATGATCACTAATTATCAAACGTTTTTAACGTAATTGTATATAGCCCCTGATTGAACAATAAATCACAAATTTTGTTCGTTAGCTCCTTACTTTAATTAAATTAAAATATGCGCTGCTAAATAACATCGAAAAACTGGAGTAGATAACGAAGGACAATATATGTCTGATGTTAATATGTTTTAGTATAATTTTAGACAGTGAATATAGAGTTTCGCGCGCTGTGATTGGTCGAGCCACCAGTGATTATGAGACGATAATCACTGGTCGAGAGCGAAAGCTAAATCGCCAACGCACAAGTACCGAATAAAACTGTTTTTTTTTTATCCTGAATTTCGTCTTTTCTCTGCCATTCAAGTCTAAAGTTATACTAAAACAATTATTCACCTCAGGCTCAGTGATTATGGTGCATGTTCTCCGTCGACTTCGTCTCGAATAATTGTTAAATAGTACTTTTTATTATTATTATTTTATCCTTTATTTCATTCCCTTGAAAAACAGCGAAAAACGAATAACAAAATTCGTAAAAAGAAAACGAAGGCGATCCTAAATACTAGGCTAAAGGACAGGACTGTGCTTTAATACTCATATTATCGTTCTTGTTTGAATGATCCTAGATGTTGTAATCAGAACTTACGGTCAAGCTATCGTTTTAAAATCCTAAAGACCGACCAATTTGCAACGGCGAAAATCTTATTTAAGATTAGTTTTCATAGTTTGAAATGTTTGCATAGATATATTATTGGGGTTCCTGTGCATTGACATTTTTATTTCAAAATACCTCAAAGACAAATCCGATAAAAATGAAAACAATAACTGACTAAAAGGGGAAATAAAAACAAGGGAAAAAAGAGAAAATAAAACTCGTTCCAAAAAGGAAAAGAAAAAAAGAAACAAAAAGATCGACTCCTGAGAGACTCGAACTCCAGAACTTTGGCTCCTTGGTCCCACCCCTCCCATGAGGTCCCACCCTCACGGTCCCACCCTCACGGTCCCACCCTCACGGTCCCACCCTCACGGTTTCACCCTCACGGTCCCACCCTCACGGTCCCACCCTCACGGTCCCACCCTCACGGTCCCACCCTCACGGTCCCACCCTCACGGTCCCACCCTCACGGTCCCACCCTCACGGTCCCACCCTCACGGTCCCACCCTCCCACGGTCCCACCCATCCCATATCGAACAAACAATAAATAATGGGACGATTCTCCCGAGACATTCTAAGAAGCTGAGACATCGAATCGATTTACGTAAAGGGTGAAGATTTCGGCCCCGCCCGCGCTATCCCGGTGCTACATAAAACTAGGTCCTAACCAAAAGGCCAGTGAGGGAGGGGATATCCGGCCCCTAAGCCATAACTTCAGATAAACCCTATTAGACCATTGCTCCATCTAGTCACTCACATTATATTAAGGTGTGATTTTTGTAGTCTATTCGGCGAACCCTATTAGACCATTGCTCCATCTAGTCACTCATTTTATATTAAGGTGTAATTTTTGTAGTCTATTCGGCGAAGCTTCATGATTGATATGCTAATACGTAGTGTAGTAGTCCTTGGGGAAGTCACGTGAATAAGGTTTGGAATTTATTACAATTGCCCGTGGGGACAGTGTTAAAATAAATAATAGGGACATTTTGATGTGCATCTGATACAGCTTATTTGATGGTTTGACAGATAATACGCGCGGATTTGTTACGTAGTCTTTTTCTGAGCCCATAGGGCGAGTAAAATGTCCGCAAGTATTATCTGTCAAACCATCAAATAAGGGGTTTATTATTCCACAATTGATTTTGTTTCTTTGTGTCCTGAAGTTGTTGAGCTATTTTTTGCTATGTTGTTCGTGCGTGCGCGAGCTACTGTGTAATACGCTGGCATATCTTGCGTGTTCTCTTGCCCTAATATTGTAAAATGACGCACTAGTGGAATAATAATAATAAATAGCATATCTCTGCGTCTGTACTCTAACAACACACAGCCCTCGACCAATCAATGCGCGTGTAATATACCAATTATTATATAATGAACATTAAATGCTCAGCATGTAACACGTAATAAAACATCTCAAGCTACCTCAATCAATTCTCTGTGGGGGCACATGCCGGACATAATTCGGCCGGTTTAAAGACTTTTAAAAAGCGTAGTAATTTTATTTCATTCATCCGACTCCGTTCAACGAACAGTTGGGAGGTGAACTTGTCAGAGAAAGTTAGCTTCTGCATTAAGGGAATTTTCTGAGGACAAGTAAGTTTGGAACTTTAAAGTTAAAATTTCTCTTATATTCAACTAAATAAGACTCGCGCTACCACAGGTAGCCCACATGTAGCCCACAGGTAGCCCGAGTAATGAATCAGTAAACGTGAGAGGTGGAGCGCAGTGACGCTGGGTTAGCGTTACAATTTGTGCTCTTCCCCATGGGATAGCGGAGTTGAGGCCCGACTTCCCTTTTCTAGGCTCTCTTTTGATATTTTTTTTGGTCTCATGATGCAATATCCCAGTTTTTTGCTACCTTCCTTCCTTTTTCCTTAAATTTTCGGCTTTACCATCCCTTCCCTACTTTTCTTGTTCTCCCATCCCTTCCCCATCAGTTGATTTCTTATACAACAACAATTTTTAATTTGTGTTACGACTCTCTTGAAATGTTAATCCTGATGAAGTTTTGGTTTTAGATTCTCATAAAATTCCTGAGCAAATCGGCCTAACATAATTCTAATCAAACACAAAGCTTGATATTATGTATTGACCCCCCAGGCGATAACTAATGACAGGTCCCTATAAGTGTAATTACCGTGAAGAACGTATAATCATGGAGTTGAAAAGAAGAAAAAAATCAAGAAAAATTTAAAAAGACTAAAAGAAAGAAATATTAAAAAAGGGAAAAAGAAAGAGGATGGCAAAGGAAAAGCAACGAAAAAAATTAAAAACGGGAATAAGATGAAAAACGCGGGAAAAAGAAACTGGCGAGGGAAGGTAAAATGGAAGTACTAGTTAGGAGAAAGAAACGAGAGAAAGAATTAACAGGAAAGGAAAAAGCAGGCATAACTCTTTGCTTTAGTAACTCATTCCACAATGTTCAGCAAAGCAATCAATAATATTTAACTAAGGCTGAAAGCTCTAGCTTCGACTTATGATTACTTGAATTTTTTACACCCATTACTTATTAGTTAGGTACCATTTCCGAATGTCTGCAAATACCCCCTTTGCAGAAAGAATAAAGCAGTGGCGTAAGCCGGAGGATGAACATTTTAAAATGATTTGACCCCCAAGATGAACATTAGTATCAGAAAATTAACCCCTCGGAAGAGATCGGAAGATATATAGTAGAAGTGAAGGAACGGAATCGCGAATCCACGTATAAGACTGTTAATATATAAAATTGGTCAAAATCTGAGACCAACAGAATATCATAAAGATATCTTAAATTTTATGTGTAAAAATTGTACTGACAAGTGAAGTCAACACTTTTGATTTGAATGCTAGCCAGCTGCGTAACAGGCTCAAAGGGCTGGGGAGGGAAGGGGAGGGGACGGGAAAGGGGAGGCGGGACGGGGAAGGGGAGGGGACGGGGAAGGGAAGTGGACTGTTACGCAGGCTATTTGCATGCATGAGTCACTAGCTTTTTATTTCAATTAGATAGGAAATATAGGATATTAAAAAAAAATTCAAATATAGGAAAAAATAGGATTTTTTAAAATAAGCATTTTATTGGGAAATCCTTTTAAAAAACGCCACGCCTTCTTCACGGTATTGGGTTCAAAAGTATGGCTGGGAAATAGTGTACCTATTTTGCATGACGACACGCGACTCTGAATACAGCTGTCCAAGATATTTGAATAATACATCCCAAATCTTGCCGCATTACCGGTCACCATTACCGAGCAATGTTTTAGTATATATATTTTAGCAGAACTACTAGAAATATTTTTGAATTCAGGCTCAATGATATGCCATTATGGAACACGCGTGCACCAGAATATAGGTTTTATTGGGAAAATTAGGAGGTCTGGGAGTGCCTGGAAAAAGTCATAACAAATCAAGTTTTTATCGCGATTTTCATTAAAAAAATCCGTTTGTATCGATGAAAAGGCATGACCAGAATCAGAAAAGAAATTTTGGAAAATGTTGATAAAGATAGCTACTTGTGAGTTGTGTCACGGTGTACAGTCAATTCCAAATTTTAAATACGATTTTCTTTGATTGCACACATGCAAAGTTTGACAAATTTTAAATTCACAAAATAATATTGGTGTTACCTCGGTGTACTGACTGGAGATGTAAGAACGCCAATCAGCGCGCGAGGTTATGTTGAGCTATATGAGTATGTATGGGATTCTATGCTAACACTGTATTGTATACTGAGCTAATTATTATTATTATTGTTGTTTTTGTTATTATTATTATTATCATTATTATTATTATTATTATTATTATTAGTTATTATTATTATTATTAAAATAAAACCAGAACAGTGCATTGATATTATGGATTCATCGATCCACCAATCTAGTAGTCAAATAGCTTAGAAATATTTAGAACTTTAATACGGAACGAGTGATTGATACAAGTAACTATAGTATTTTCGGTAAAGAGAAAATATGTACGTCAGTTTTAAAAGTCTTGAGGAGTTATAGCACTTACCTTTTACAAGTCGTCTGTCCCCAAAGACTCATCATAAACAGCTGAGTTCAAGTCATGTTACTCGGTCTAAAGCCAGTAGTCGCTTAAAGTTTTCTTCGGTATGGCTCTTGCTGAAGCCATTGACATTCAATAAATCGATGTTGATCGAATGATGCAAAGTAAACAAACCATGTTGAAAGCTTTTCCTATAGTCGACTCCACGTTGACGAGAGTTTCAACACTTTATAGCTCTGTTTTTCTATAGTTTTTGAGGATAAAAACGATGTTTTCTTAGTACTTTTATGTCTCCTCGTAAAATCTCTTCATTCAAGCAAAATGGCGCGAATATGCCGGCGCGCGTTGCCTTAGTTTTCCCGCTCTTGCATGAAAATCAACTTGGTCTTGATTGGCTAGTTTTGTCATGTGATAAGCTAATGAGAATATCTGCTTTAATCAGTTTAATACTTCTTTGTAAAATAATAGAAAATTATTAGTTGAAATATTTTATCAAGAAAAAAAAATCCATTGATCTTCTGTGAGTACTTTCAGTCTCTTATCTTGATCATCGCGCGTGCGCAATAATTTCACCACAGGAACCCCAACGTTAGCCAATGTGTTATGGGTCAGGATCGATAGTTTCATTGACGTGCACCATGGGCTCCTGCGTGCACATATCAGCCGCGCGCGCGCGAAACTTTTTTCCCCCAGTAAACGTAAACTTAGGCATAATTTGACTTCCTTTATTTCTCAAATAGATTTACAACATGAACAACACCACAGCGATAGCATCACAGGAGGGTGACTGTAGCGGTTCTGCGTACCCTACGGCAACTGGCTTGATAGTGCTTGGTGTATTCTACATCATAATGACTATCGTTTCATTCACTGGGAATATCCTCGTCATCTGCACGGTAGTCATTAATCGCCGTATGCACACTGTAACCAACTACCTGATCATCAACATGGCGGTAGCCGATTTACTGTTGACTATATTTAACATGCCTTCCACCACAGCGTCCTTCTTGAGCCCAATGAAGTCCTGGCTCGCGGGGGATATTGGGATTGCATTATGCAAAGTAATTCCTTTCATCCAGTCAGTCTCAGTTGGCAGCTCAGTCTTAAACATGAATGTCATAGCTATTGATCGATTCTTTGCAGTCGTATTTCCGCTTCATCGTTACGTTACGTTTCCCGTTGCGTACGTAATGATGGGCGTAGTATTGGTTGTGGCAATTGGTGTAAGTGCGCCGTTTTTGTACGCCATGAATGTAATCAAGTATTCCGACGGTACACTCCAATGCATTGAAAACTGGGGACTGGAGGATCCTTCCAACAGCTCTGCTCCGAAAGACTACACCATCGTTCTCTTTCTCTTTTTCTACGCGATTCCTCTCATAGTAATCTCAGTGTTATACTCCGTGGTAATCTACAAGCTATGGATACGCAAAGTTCCAGGTCAAAGGAGTGAAACAAATGAACAACAAGCCATCAGATCTAAGAAGAAAGTCCTACGAATGCTTTTAGTGGTCGTAATTGTCTTTGCAGTATGCTGGTTGCCTTTGTATGTCAGTCAGTTTATGTACTTTTTCGGTTCTGACCCATGTGGGCCCCCAATACCTCTGTCCTACTTTGGGTACTTCATTGGTCATGCCAATAGTGCAATCAATCCGTGTCTCTACGGTTTGTTTAACGAGAATTATCGAAAAGGATTCCGAGACCTTTTAATGTGTCGGTGCGGGAGAGGGCGGGTAAATCCTGCAGGAGCGACGACGGTTGGTTTTGACAACACGTACATCAGTCATAGAGGTTCTATCAAGCTGAAAGTCACCTCCTCGACTGTGAACCAACGATTGAGTCAGACCTATTCTGAGTAAAAATGATACTCAAGTTCTAACAACCGGAAGTGAAAATACTCACCGGAAATAAGTCGTTCCGTATCCTGTAAAAGTATACCTTTCAGACATGAAGACTGAAAGACAATTCCAGTGTATGGTATCTATTGGATAATCAACGGAAGTGAGAATCACAGTCTGCTGATTAACCGGAAGTGAGTGCCCAGTTCAAATAACTGTAGGCGAATGACTGACACTTGTCATTAAAACTGCTGTACATAAATATTATTGGTTAAACCATCAGTTCATTAAAATCGACTGAATCAGAAAGGTCAGAATATACACGTTCAATAATAAAGTGACTTTAGCCTCCCCTGCATGAGTTTGAGAGTGAGACATTTTACCATGGCCAACTCCCCTCGGCCTGAATGTGCGATTCCTCCAGTGAATGTGTGCGAAGGAGGCTAAAATCGGCTAAACTATTATACAGTATCTTAATCAGTTAATACTTATTGGATTATTTATTTATTAATTAGGTATATTTAGATCTAGACTGGAGATGTAAAATACAAACAAGAAATGGAGGAAACTGCCAATATAAATATATACAAAACAAAAATAAAATCGTCTACAGGTTATTGGGTAAACGCAACTATATTTCAATACCACCACAACCACAACGACATCATCTCAACCGTTAAAGTAAAGGATATTCGTTATAAACAAATTCATTTGATTTGTCATGATCAATTTCATTTTATTGCAAAAACACCCTAAACATCATCACAGAAATTAACACGACTACATATATGACAATAGAAATTGTATGAGGTGACGTGCGTTCCTCGAAATTCACCGACGTAAACTTCAAGCTCAGAAAAAATGGTGGAGAACCCAGAAACAAATTGATATGTTTTCGCGCGCAGGTTTCGTGAAAGACCCGAATGCTTCAATTTTACGAGTTTTTTCTAGCATTATGGGTGACGTCTCGCCCGGGGAGGTGAAAATTATGTTATACTACGCCCACTTGGAAGAGACTCAGGTACCTTTTATGGGTCATTTTCAAAATTTTCGACGGGCATCTAGGCTCGATTTCCAGCCGTTACGAATCCTCCCTCAAGGATTCGTAACCGGACCCCTAAAACGGCTGGAAATCGCGCCTAACGAGCATCCCCGTCCTCGGGGCATCTCGAGCCCGAAACATTTCGAGAAACACACGCCTGACACGATTTGATTGACAACGATGTCAAGAATGCAATGCAATCATCAAATGAATACAGCAATACAACGAAACTCGAGTCTCCATAGCAACAGCCCTCGTCAGACAAGGTGCTCGCTTATGGGAGAAGATCGCTTACATGGAGAAAGTCTACATTTACAGGAAATTCAAATGATATGGTATTGTATTTTAATCCACTTTTCTGAAAAATATTGCTGTGCATTTACCCACAATCCTTTGCGGAAAAAAAACTATACCTTGTAGAAACATGTATACGCACGTAATCACATGCGTTTACGTTCATGAAATAGAGCATTATAAACGCGGGGAACAACACAGGGAGCCCAATATATTTCTTCCGCGCGGTGTACCACAGGAAGCCCATCACAGGCAGCCCAACCATTGCTTCTAAAGCTACTCAATTATAATAAATAAAAAGGCATTTGTATGCGCGCGTCTTTTTTGATGGGTTTCCTGTGGTAGAGCGCGCGCGGGCAATACAAAATACGCAACATATGCATTGTGGGCTCCCTGTGCGCAGAAATGCAATACTGTAGTACTGATTTAGGTTCGCAAAGGATTATGGGTAAATATACAAAGGCCATATTTTTCAATACAGTGAATTCTGAGGCGATTCTATATATTTAATATAGTTATAATTTTACTTAATGAAATTATTATTTTGATTTAATGGCATAATATATTTAAGAATATTTAAATTAAAATAAGTCGTTTCCAGGCCCTTTCACTAGCCGCTTCGAAAGGGCCTGGAAACGAGTGACTAAAAACAAATTTCAACACGTGCACCAGAACTCTGAACACCCAATAAAACTCATATTTGCTACATTACCTATTTTTAATACTTTAATTAGTACATAGGTGATAGTCAAATATGAACAGGCAGCCCAAGCAAAATACAATGTTATGCGCGACAAGATACCGTGCCTCTATTGGCGCGCATGGCTCGAAAAATAATGTTAGTTGTAATTGAGTGTCATTCTTGATGGTTTTAGGGGCATTTGACACTGTAACTGATATAAAATCATGGCATATTTCGATTTTATTCACCCATGAATAAAAATGTTTTGTTTGGGCTACCTGTGGACGCACCAGAAAATAAAAAATAAAACACTAAAATCAATTGACTAACAATCCGGCCAGTCTGGCCAAGTGCAAAGTACGTCGTCATTCGATAAATATGAAAAAGTGCATAATAAGTTACTATTGATAAATTATTATTAATGATATTTTAAATTTATATTGAATTTTGTATCATTATATTTTGTTTATTTAAATCTAAAATTCATTTTATTTGATTCGGTCGCATGTTTAAAAATTCATGGCATTGCACGCGTCCCGGCTTTTTCCCGCCTTTTTGACGCGCGCGCGTCATTTCTTGTCTACTCACTCTTCACCTTGCCGTTGATTGGCTTTACTTGGATATGTGACTTGTTCTGTACTGAGAATCCGAATAACGGTAACAGAATTCTCAAGAGAAGAAACTTGGAGAAGAATATGGAAACCCTGAAACAAAGAATATTAATAATTCAGTTTCATGAAATCAAGACAATCAAGAGAAGTGTAACGACAGCATTTGTTTTCAAGTGAATGCTACGGCTACGTAACACCATCGCCGATCATCGTTACCACAACTATTGTCATCATCATCATCATCGTCATTGTTTTCATCTATCGATATTACTGCACTACTATTTTATGGTACATGATTTTAATCCACACCCTCATCCTTAAAGGTTATTATATCACTGCCACCTTCTTCATCAGTATCATTTTCAATGCTTTCATCGATCATCATCATCATCAATGTTTTTATATTATTGATCATATTTTCACTAGTCGTTTTCGTATTAGTGGGATACCTACGGTACCGTGACACTCAAATGGCTTCCTTTCTGAATCAATCAAAAATCGTGCAGATGCATCTCATCCAATCAAACTCTTTCAATACGGCAAGGCGCGGTGCGGTGACGGTGCGGTAACTGTCCCACTCATACAAAAACGACTATGTCATACAGGCACATCAATATCTTATCAGCGCTCATTTACAATCATTACCACAGTCTACACCAGTAGCAACACTACAAACTATACACCTAATACGACATTCTCATCACCGACTATCACAATCACTTCCCTCCTCCTCATCGACGCACCTAAGAAGAATAAATAGAACCAGTGCCACCAACAGATACACAGAACACCAGAACATAGCTCTAGGGTACAGTGGAGCTGGACTTGCCGCCTTAGGACAACGAGGTGATTCACTTCGCTGTGGAAGGAAAGATGTGAGACATGAAATTTTATTGAAAGTTTATACATAGATTTTTAGTTAGCCTGTATTTTGTATAAAGGCTAGTACTTTTCGGAATCTTTCTGGATTCCCAACTCGTTTATTAATCTTTGTACCAGTGTAACTAATTACAAGCTTTGCGAGAGATCGTACACAAGCTGAGGCAGAGCCAAGACGACCAGAAACACTTTCCTTAGTAGGCGTGGTTGTCAGAAGGAATTCCTTACTCGTCCACGTTCCTAACTTAGGTCTGTACTTTGAAGCACGACCTGTATACTACAACCTCAGTCTTGGTTCGCAACTAAAGTACAAGATATCTAGAGAGTGCGCGCAAGATGTATAATCGACAGTCCTTATATAATAGCGAGACCTAATCTTATCTTCCATTTACATCACGTAACTAGACAAAGCTAAACCTGTGGTGGTCTAAATGTTTTGGTTATATGTCGCACAGGAAACCACTTGTTGATCTCATGACTAAAACAGTCTAGGTTATTAAATTAATGATTACCTTGCAAAATCATTTAAGAATGCATTAGCTAAATTTCTGTTGCGTAACAATTTATATACGGTATAAATATTTTACATATTTAAGAATTATATATTTAGTAAATATATTTCATTATTTTGTGTCCTCAATTTCCAGCAATGCTAAAATATATATTGACAGTATTATTGTTATTATTATTATTGTTATTATTATTATTATTATTATTATTGTTATTATTATTATTATTATTATTATTATTGTTATGATTATTATTATTGTTATTATTATTATGATTATTATGATTATTATTGTTATTGTTATTATTATTATTATTATTATTATTATTATTATTATTATTGTTGTTATTGTTATTATTATTATTATTATTATTGTTGTTAATTTTATAAGCTTCCGAATCCACAGTACAGAAAGATGGCGCTGTATAGTTTACCCAGTGATCCTTTGCGAACTTAGATCAGAACTACTTAGATCTACAAACATTGTGACACGTTCATATAAATAAAGCAGGTAACATATACTTGCAATTTTTGACGTTTTCAAAACTCTCTGGTTTCTACGAGGAATAGTGGTTTATGCGCAAAGGATTGTGGTAAAATGTACTGATCCGCCATCTTGTTCTGTAACAAAGATTATTGCCTTCTTTTCTAAAGTTTCTACGAGGTATAGTGGTTTATACGCGCAAAGGATTGTGGTAAAATACACTGATCCGCCATCTTGTTCTGTAACAAAGATTATTGCCTTCTTTTCTAAAGTTTCTACGAGGTATAGTGGTTTATACGCGCAAAGGATTGTGGTAAAATACACTGATTCGCCATCTTGTTCTGTAACAAAGATTATTGCCTTCTTTTCTAAAGTTTCTACGAGGTATAGTGGTTTATACGCGCAAAGGATTGTGGTAAAATACACTGATCCGCCATCTTGTTCTGTAACAAAGATTATGCCTTCTTTTCTAAAGTTTCTACGAGGTATAGTGGTTTATACGCGCAAAGGATTATGGTAAATTTTACTGATCCGCCATCTTTTTCTGTAACAAAGATTATTGCCTTCTTTTCTAGAGTTTATACGAGGTATAGTGGTTTATGCGCGCAAAGGATTGTGGTAAAATACACTGATCCGCCATATTTTTCTTTACAATGGATTGCCAAAACATCACCTTACCTTACTAAGATGATCCAATGAAATTGCATGTTGTAAATAAACTCCCTTTTGACCTCGAATTTCTAAAGAAACCTCGACCTAAAAGCAATTGAATAAAGATATTAGCACTTTTGGGCTTCCTGTTTCATCAATTGGAAGAAAAAAACTGGGCACATTGAATATGCTCTTACTGGTTTCTTGTTCCAGTCGATGTTGACCATCCCATAATTTAGTTCGGTGATGACGTCATTAAAACGGAAAGACGACACTGCAACATCACTAGAAAGCGACAAAAATTAAGTAAATATGGACACAGCAACACAGGGAGCCCAACATAATACGTATTGCGCGCGCGCGCGTTCTTCCACAGGAAAACCATCAAAAAAAGACGCGCGCATACGGAAAAAAGCACGCTCTTCAAATCTCCAATAAATTATAATGTTTGAAGAGCGTTTTTTTTCCCGCTGTGTTTTATAGTATCCTTACTTTAAAAGCCAGTTGCAGAATTTCTTGGAAGTCAAAGATACACAAACCGATGTCATTCCACTTGAGGTTACTTCGTACAATGGGTACCCTGTGGCGAAACACAATCACAGTTATAAGAAGGCTTTTCAATTAGCGACTTCGTATACGTCTCGATTTTGTTCTGTCTTCTCTTCTCTCCGGGCTTCCTGTTGTCTAATGACCGGGAGAGGCTGTAACATGCCTCAATACAGCAAAGGGAACCCAGAAAGGCTTGCGTGTGGAGGAGTCTATAGCTCTTCGAGGTGCGTGGCTGTTCCCTTAATTCTCCAATACCAAACCTGTATACCAAACCTGTATACCAAACCTGTATACCAAACCTGTATACCAAACCTGTATACCAAACCTGTATACCAAACCTGTATACCAAACCTGTATACCAAACCTGTATACCAAACCTGTATACCAAACCTGTATACCAAACCTGTATACCAAACCTGTATACCAAACCTGTTATGGTGTTGTTTACCTGTGCTTGTTGCATTGAGACACTGAAATTCTCCAAAATGGACGTCCCCACTTAGTAACATTACCTAGAAAGAACAGAGAGCATGCGCAATAGGAGTTTAGTTTAGTCGGTTTTCACATGATACAATTTCGTATGATTACACATAGATACATTCTCTATTTGATAATGCAGGTTTTAAAAAAGTCGCTGATGTGGACCTGTGATTGCGTCGCCAGTGGTCCTAGTGCGCAACACCAGGTTTTAGAGTCTGTAAACGCAATCGTCAAGAAGGCGCTCGGTCTTACCCTAGGAGTTTTCTGTAGCAGCCATATTAACCTATCATAACTTTCAGGACATCCTAGCCACTTGTCAATCACCGGTATGTCAGACAGTACTTGTATGCCGCTACCAATCAACGTCAAGGAAGGAGTGTGCTTGTCACTTAGTTGCCTTTCCAGCCACGCCCACTGTTGATCGCCAAGAATGTCACACTCTGATCCTCGTATAAGATGGGATCGTGTGTCCAGTAGAATAATCTGGTAGAAGAGAAATAAGTTATTATAAGATTCGATTTGGTTTTGGCGAAGAGATATAATAGGGGGAGGGGTAGAGGACAGACCTTCCATCCCCTCCACAGGAACAGTGCAAGTCGTCTCTTTATTTTATTCTCAAGAAATCGCGCGTAAAGCTCACTAAATTACCGCTATTTTCTGTAGACTGCGAATCGTCTCTTTATTTTCTATTCTCGAGAAATGCGTGATATTGAGTAACCGCTGACCAACGTGCTATATGGGGGGAGGTACACTACTTTCGTGGATACTAGTGTAGACTGCCAGCCGTCTCTCTATTTTCTATTCTGAAGAAATCGCGCGCAAACCCAGAGGGTAAATAACCGCTAGCCAACGTAAACGCAGGCACGGAAGCTCGGTGACGAGAACAAATCTTTATTTTGGATCTCTTGATCATAGATAGATAGCTTATTATATAAAAGCATTGTAGCCATGGGCTGAATTATACTGAGAATTATCATGAGAATATAAAGCGACGGCTCGCAAAGGGGCACGGGATCTTACCTACATCTTTACGCGCGTTTTTCTGACTCGTGAAAAAAGTGCATATTTATAACTCTGCAGCCTGGTTTTCACTATCGACGCAAGTATGCGCGCAGGCACAAGAGGCATTACTTCGCTGTTATACGTTTCCTGACTCAAGCACAAGCATAATTCTTGGGCTGGATCTTATGCTTGCGTCGACTGAGTCCATTTTGACGTGACACGGATTCTTATGCTTGCGCTTAAGCTTGTGCTTGTTTTCCTAGTGTAAACCAGGTTTAATTTATATTTTATATAATGAACCTCGGATGTTACCTTAACGGTTTTATCTCCGTGTCCAAATAGATACGATGCATAAACACCCTCTCTGTCCCTTCGTATGCTATCGATTGGATCATTAAGAAAGTCTAGAAAGATCCCTTGAGACTGGAGCCGATCTCTGTGATGCTAAAGAATACATGTAGTTTTTATTATTTTGGTAGTTAAAATGGTATATGTTATTGGACAGCTTTTATCGTCACGCAGAAAAGCGCGGCAAGCATTTGCGTAGACTTGTTGTAACGCAATGCCTTTTGCGTTTGTAAGTGCGCGTGATAGTGCGTCAGTCGTTGATCCTTGCGTTACACTTAGTTTGTGACGCAAGGCTTCTTTGCGCTTACGTTGAAAAGTGCAACAGACAGCGCGTTACTCGCTGATCTTTGCGTTAAGGCCCAGACACACGATGCAGCTTTTCTTGCAACGTTGCGCGCAACAAGAGTTTTTTGGGGTGTCACACGATGCAACGTTGCGCGGAATGGTTGCAGAAGTAGAACTCGATCCTACTTCTGCAACTGTTGCGCGCAAAGCCTTTACACTTCAATTTGTAACGCAATGCCTTTCTTCGAGCCATACATTTCATACAATATCGGTCTAGTATTACAATACCTTGCCACCGCGGTCCATACCATAATCGTGATCGTCCCACACACCCAAAACTGGAATACCACTTTTTAAAAATGACTGCGATCAAACAACGGACAAAATAAAACATTTTACCAATATATTCACTATTGAATCAGTTAACAATCTTGACATTCAACAGTCTCTAGCAAGGAGCGTTCTTTTGTCCCTTCCCTCCCCTCCCCCTCACTTTAGACTTTGGATAAGGTAAAGTAACCCGAGTATCCCGGCCTTATACTCATACTTATACATCTGCAAAGGAGACTAAAAGTGGTAAAGTACAAATCCATTGGAATTATATCCTCCTTTCTTCCCCCCATAGGATCCTCCCCCTCCCCCACAGCTCCTCCCCCCAATAGGCTCCTCCCCCTCCCCCATAGGCTCCTCCCCCTCCCCCACAGCTCCCCCATAGGCTCCTCCCCCTCCCCACAGCTCCTCCCCCCCCCTCTCCCATAGCTCCTTCCCCCTTCCCCCATAGGATCCTCCCCCTCTCCCACAGCTCCTTCCCCATAGGCTCCTCCCCCTCCCCCACAGCTCCTCCCTCACAGCTCCTCCCTCCATAGGCTCCTCCCCCTCCCCCACAGCTCCTTTCCCCATAGGCTCCTCCCCCTCTCCCACAGCTCCTTCCCCCATAGGCTCCTCTCCCTCTCCCACAGCTCCTCCCCCAATAGGATCCTCCCCCAATGGGCTCCTCCCCCTCTCCCACAGGTCCTTCCCCCATAGGCCCCCCCTCCCCCACAGCTCCTCCCCCACAGCTCCTCCCCCACAGCTCCTCCCCCACAGCTCCTCCCCCACAGCTCCTCCCCCACAGCTCCTCCCCCTCCTCCACAGCTCCTCCCCCTCCCCCACAGCTCCTCCCCCTCCCTCACAGTCCCTCCCCCCATAGGCTCCTCCCCTCTCCCACAGCTCCTTTCCCCATAGGCTCCTCCCCCTCTCCCACAGCTCCTTCCCCCATAGGCTCCTCTCCCTCCCCCACAGCTCCTCCCCCAATAGGCTCCTCCCCCAATGGGCTCCTCCCCCTCTCCCACAGGTCCTTCCCCCATAGGCTCCTCCCCCTCCTCCACAGCTCCTCCCCCTCCCCCACAGCTCCTCCCCCACAGCTCCTCCCCCTCCCCCACAGCTCCTCCCCCACAGCTCCTCCCCCTCCCCCACAGCTCCTCCCCCACAGCTCCTCCTCCAATAGGCTCCTCCCCAATGGGCTCCTCCCCCTCTCCCACAGCTCCTCCCCCCATAGGCTCCTCCCATATGCTCGATCATCAACAGCCTACTTGCTGTGAGCTGTGAAAGATCCTGTAAAGAGTGAGTTGATTTGGAGAGTAATGTATTATGGAATAAGAATGAACAAACCTTGTATTCTGGCTTTTGTTTTTGAATTCTGTATCTATCTGCTACAACTTTCAATTGTGCTGGGGCCCATATAAAAGGAGCCACATTATTGTCAGCATAGACAGCTATGACGAATGAACAACAACCATCAAAATACAAGAATATACATGATGTACCATACCATAAGATGTGTAAGAGGAGAGGTGGACAAATGTTGGAAGAAATAGAAAATAGGAATCTTGGATACTTTTGTGTTTGGAACTTGTCTTGGATCGAGAGTAAGTTCACTCTAAAATGTACAATATTAGGATCAAGTCTTACTGTTAGGCTTAGCAATGTAGTGTCTACCCATATGTGATATCTTACCATCTCCTAGCCATAACCACAAGTCAGGGTGTTGTGCATTTATATGGTGCCATAATGGTTGCACCTTATTCTGATTACTTGAAAACAAAAACAAAATGCATATATATAATTATTCAATATATTGTGTAAGTGGGGAGTGGATAGTTAGAGGGGTGGGGTGGGTACCCCAGGGGGAGGGTTACTCAGGATTTAAAATGATAAGGTGTGAATGAAAACAAGACAGTAGTTGGTAAACACATACAAAACTCTCTGTTTTTGATCCATAGCAATATTTTGATTATTGCAATGCAACTGAATGCTGCGGCTGAAAATATGACAGCCAATGTTTACACATTTTACAAAAATTTACCAATGCATAATGAGTTAGAAATGACTGCAGGGCAGTGGAATGATACTAAAAATGGCTGCGAAGGAGACTAATCATAAATGGATTTATAAAATATTTGTGCTGTGGCGGAATTAGGGGGGGTTCATTGGGTGCCCGTGCACCCCCCTTGCTGCCCAGGAACAATTCAATAATACGATTTTTTTTAAATACAAAATCGGTGCGCGTAACATTTCCTTCTGGAGTGAACCCCCACCTCAAAATTCTAGATCCGCCCCAGCTGGCTACCATGTTATATCAGAGGACAAAGGCACATTTATGCATGCAAAATCATTGAAAATCAAAATCACACTGACTATAGCTCTAAGTAAATCATTGAAAAATATTTTATAAAAATAAAATATATAAATAGAAAATAAATTGAGGTACACTGGTACATGTAGTCTATTTCCTTGTAGTTCAAATAATAATACATTTTTGTTTAATTTAATTATGTATAAAATCAAATCAGCGTTGGTGGTTAACCATTTTGAGATTTAACAAGTAAAGTCTGCTGTGTCGGTCGCTGTGTGGTCAAACTTGGCCAAACTTTAAAACGGAAGTGACTATACTGTTACTTCCATTGCGTCACAAGACAAAATATTCCATATCTTGGGCGAAGCATATTACAAAAAAGAACTTACAAAAAGCAAGTTTAAACAAGCATTTGCTATAAATGAGCGTCGGGGAAAAAGTCAAGGATGTTTGACAATTTATTTGCGCGATTTTGCCGCAACGAAAAGTTCTTTAAGGACGTTCTTGTAAACAAACACTACAAGAAGGCAAGTCACGAGACACGAAACACGACCACCTAAGTGGAATAAGAATATCATTTCTGCTATAGTACAGCACAGATAAATACAATTATATTATCTGTGAAGTCTGTATGGTAATCTCAAAGGAAAGGAAAACGAATAGAAGAAAAAATAGAGGATAAAATTCACTTACTTGCAACTCCCGAAAGCGATCCGGCTTACGATGGATTCGTTGTAAAAATCTGCTTCAAAACGTGTAGTTTCTTTGCATTTAACTAGAGTAGTACTTAGAGTATACAGGAATAATATTAAAAGATTAATATTTAAAGTAAAAACGGCATTTTTACGGCTGTTTTGCGCCATTGCGATGACAAGCGTTGATTTGTTTTCTGTTCAGAGCCTATTTGCTAGTCAGCGGTTTATTGAAACACAACACAAGCACCAAGTGTTTCCGGTTTTTTCACTTCCGGTACGATATAGTTTTCGAAAACTAATCAGTTAGTAAACTCATATATTATCGACATCAAATCAAACACTAGAATATACTGCATAGCTAAAACTTTTTGATTTTGACGATTGAAGTCTTTAAACTAGATTTGACTCGAATATTGTTTTTTATTGTAGTTTTTGGGTTTCCTGTGGTGGTGTATTTGATGGAAACTGAGTCGAGTTTCGGAGGACGTGACGTTACACACCTCCATATATGGTTTCCCCTTGCAGTAGTATCTTTCCTTTTTGCTTGAAAATCGGTAAGTGTAAGTTGTATTCACAAGAAAAATGGCCCAACCAGCCCCACAAATGATTCGAGGGATCGTTAAACAGGTAAAACTAGCCTTAGAAAACTTACTTCTAGCTGAGAAATTCCTAAAAGTCCAATCGATTTGATTCATTTTATCTTGGCGTAGTTACCGGCGTGTACCCGCAATATGAACCCGATGCTAATTCAAGTTTAATACTTTCTTCTCTTGTAGGTTTTATCGGGAGATTCAGTTATAATTCGTGGCCAGCCACGTGGTGGCCCACCTCCAGAGAGGCAACTCTGTCTTTCGAATATCACAGCTCCTAAACTTGCGAGAAAGGCAAACCCCAACGTTGAAGGAAGCCAGGCCACGAGAGATGAGGTAATCATGAAGTCCACGTAGCTATAAAACGGAAGTTTTTGTCTCGCAAAGAAAGTCACGTATCTGAAGTGTTTTTGCACAGTTATTAATTAAACTAATCCTGCGCTAGTTATGTTCAATCGGATTTTTATTTGAGCTCGTTCGGTTGAAGTGATTTTTGTGGAATAGTGTTGTTGGTAAAGTTGATGTGTAGATCAAGAACCAATCAAACGAAGCAACGTATAGTCATTAGACCTCTGATTCCATTCTACAAACAATCTTTTACTGAAAATTCATTTCGAACTCTGCCATTAATGGCAACATTCTAGAACGATTTTGAATCGAATTGCTAATTTAATTTTTCGATCGAATGACCTTTTTAAAAGGACTTCATCAAATTATTATTTTTAACTAATAGTAATATTAATAAAGTTATGGTTACAGCTCTTTGCACGATGTTAGAAACCTTTATTTTTTAAACCCTTTTGTTTTTTTAATGGCAATTCTTTATAAAAGAATGTTTCGTTGTGATTGTGCTTTTTATTATTGGAATACATACCCACGTGCGTTTTCAAATCGAACTCGTGATTGCAGAATGAAATGTACAAATTGGTTGTTCATTTCCATCGCATCACGCGTTGTTTTCAATAACCATCATATTGATTCTGGATCTTCTAGAAGTTTGGTCAAATTATTTGATAAAAACCATATTAATATTGATAAGAAAACATAAAATATTGATTGTGATTATGGCACCTTTGAATAACAAAGAGTTGAATATGTTATTGTTGAATGGATACTTTAGTAACAATTTCCATTAACGTAGAGCTTAATGTGCCTCTATACATCCACTACCCTCTCATTAGACAAAGTTTGTTTGTAATAGTGCTAATTAATCAGGGAATTTAACAGGTTGTCTGAAAAAAAAATATGTTTGGCCATGTGAAAATTTCAGAAAAATGAACACTAACTCATGTGTGTCTGGTTTCCCTCCAGCCATTTGCATGGGAAGCTCGTGAGTATCTTAGAACCAGGCTTATTGGAAAAGAGGTATTCTTTTCTGTTGAATATCAAGCTCCAGGAACAGGCAGAGAATATGGATGTATTTACCTTCCCAAAACAGGTAAGATGACCAAAAGCATCCATTTTGTTCATTTTCAACAAATATTTACCCAGCAAAGAAAATCAGGTTGTATTTTGTGTTGTATATTTTTGTATTTGTTTTGGAACATCCTGTTTACAGTGTTGTGATATAAACATTGTCATATCATTAATAATTCATGAAGAAAACATGATATTAGGTAATCATAATATACAGGGTAGCAAGGGGGTGGGGGTTGTGATCACGCTTCACGTGCCATTCTTTCATAAATTCACGACTCAAAAGAATCATTTAAGCCATTTCATGCACATCTTTCTTGCAAATTCACTTATCATGGTTCTATCTTTTGTTTATGAAATGTTTTTCACGATTCACGCACCATTTTTGGGCCAAATCATGCATCACGTGTAACCCCTTTGCTACCCTTTGCTACCTTCAATATTGCATTGGTATTGCCTGCGGCATTATACTCTGTAATTTGAACTATGCAACTTAATTTACATGTTCCAATGTCTGTGTATGTTTACTGATAAAGGCGCTGAAGATCTTGAAAACATCACTGAATCTATTGTTGCTGAAGGATTGGTAGAAGTACGACGTGGAGGAATCAAGCCATCAGAGTAAGTTTGAACTCTGTAAATTGTTCATGAATATTATTATATTATTAATTGAGAGAGAGGGGCCATGATTATCAGATAGCTTGTTGGCGACCGCTGACACAGTTAATTAGATCCGTCTGATAATCAGGGGCTATGGTCAAGATAGCGGGGCCTTACATACACATATGAATTCATATTCATATTTTTAATAAATGATCTATCTAGATCTACATTGTATCTACATGTATCTATCTATCTATCTATCTATCTATCTATCTATCTATCTATCTATCTATCTATCTATCTATCTATCTATCTATCTATCTATCTATCTATCTATCTATCTATCTATCTATCTATCTATCTATCTATCTATCTATCTATCTATCTATCTATCTATCTATCTATCTATCTATCTATCTATCTATCTATCTATCTATCTATCTATCTATCTATCTATCTATCTATCTATCTATCTATCTATCTATCTATCTATCTATCTATCTATCTATCTATCTATCTATCTACATATCTATCTATCTAGTATCTATCTAGTTATCTATCTATCTATCTATCTATCTATTTATTTACAATTGTATCTATCTCTACTTTATATGTATGACTTTCTCAATCAAATGCTCAATCATTTATCACTTCCTTTATAAGCAATAGTATTACATATATTATTCCTAAATAATTTAATATTTATATTGTTCGTTTCTCAGTGGACAGACAAAACTGATTGACTTTGAGGAGCTTGCCAAGACTCAGAATAAAGGAAAATGGGCCAGTAATGCAAATGAGGTAAGTACAAGTTTCCATATTGAATTTGTTTTCACATACACTGTATATGTATTTGCATGAGCAGTGTTGTGAAAACAAGCCTTCAGTTGTCAATGGCAACATCTCCATTTGCTACATTTGGCTATACCATGCCCAATATAGGAGAAAATGTATTTATTTTTCTCTTGTTCCCTGGGACTAAGGGGAACAGCGATGTTCACATTGTACCAATACTAAACTGAGCAAATTACATTTGGCTATTTAATAAAAGGCAAATATGATACATATTTTATTGTTTGAAAAGTAGCTACATTTTTTTTGTTCGTGGGGTTCATGCTTGTACAGTGTACAGTGACACCCTGTGACATGCATGTAGTATATATGTTACTATTGTACAGGCATAAATATAGTGTACAAACTTTGCTGTTGAACAACGTTAACCCTGCATTTAAATTTGCATTTTTGCATTTTGCTGAAATTATTTCCATATTGCACATGTTTTTAGAATTTAACAGGTCTGCTCATTCAAAAAGGGCAATTTCATGATTTGGAGTTAATTTCCATCATGTACAATTGTTCAAAATTACTGTTTTGTAGTTTTTTATTTATTCAATCTTGCAAACAAATAGCACATTTTTTGCTATATATCTCAGGGCACATAAATTTATGTGTTTTAGCCTACACATATAGTACATTTATATCTCAGGACACATAAATTTATGTGTTTTAGCCTATAAATGTATGTGTTTTAGCCTATAAACAAAAACTTGAACGGTCCTTTTCAGTAGAAAGATATGCATAAATTCTTACTTATGAACAGATTTTGCACAAAAATAATAATATGCAAAAATGCAAATTTAAATGCAGGGTTGTTTTGGAGTCATACGATACAATGTAGCTACTTCAACGGATTGCAACGCATTACATGCATGTACGTACATATACAATGTACTATGAATGTGCAGTCATGTTTGCAGACGAGAGCAGAAGGTAAAGCAGAGTATTGGTTTCATTACTGCAATGTTTTCTTATCATTCCAGCATGTTAGAGACATTACCTGGATGATGGATAATCCAAGACATTTTCTGGACATGCACACAGGCAAAGAAATCTCAGCCATTGTTGAACATGTTCGCGATGGTTGTACGGTTCGTGTTTTTCTACTGCCAACATTCCATCATCTAACAGTGATGTTGTCTGGAGTTAAGGTGAGTATTATAATAATAATCTTTATTTACAGTGGGTGAACAAATACATTGTACATCAAATTGTACAATACTGGTTTCCAATTTGGCTCACTAAATCCAATAACTACTATTTTACAATAATTACAGTTCTAACAATACTGCATGCTTGAGAATCCAGCGGTGCTCTTCGGCGTGGGCTCGGATGAAACATCGCCCCACCAGAGAACCGCTGGAGAACTTACCTGCTAAAATGACTTCTGAGGCGTGAGATAATACTGGCTTCTGATTGACCCTATGTTTTGCCTATTTTTTGTGACAAAAAATAGGGCCAATCAGAGCTCAGCTATATCTTCATTCATTCAAACGGACGCCATGGGCAAAAGTCAGTGTTGACAGTTGTTGAAAGGACTGTTGAAAGATGAATCCAAGAGATCAAAGTTGTTTACAAGATATTTATGCACTTCAGTCATTCCCTGAACAGTTCATAGTCGGACGTTCATAGAAAATCGAAGCCGATGTTTTTACACAGTTGCCAACAGGGTTTGAATATCTATCGAAGATCGGAAAATCCACTGACATTGCCGAGTAGACGACAGATAAATTCTGAATGGCAAAAGATATGTCCAGATTTTGTTTGAAAGAACGGAAGTTTTGGTTGGCCCGGAGACGAGTACGTTACCTTCTGCGAGCAGAATCTTAATTCTTTTGACCTCCTCCCCGGAGAGAGGGAGAGGAGGTCAAAAGAAGACTTTCGAAGGGCGACTTTCGAAGTAGAAGCTGTCAAACCTTAATGAGATTATTTCTCCTTCCAGGGTTGATGCGCTTGAGTGCGTATCACGCCCTAGAAGTCGTTCTAGCAGGCAAGTTCTCCAGCGGTTCTCTGGTGGGGCGATGTTTCATCCGAGCCCGTGCCGAACAGCACCGCTGGATTCTCGAGCATGACAATACTGTAAATAATTCAAAGTTACAGTCGTTTTTTGTAGTCGTTTTCATATGAGTGGGAAACCTACGGCATGGAGTTACGGTTATAATCATTGCTCAATTCAGAATGCTTAGAGCATGGTCACCACACGGCATGCATGAACCATTACTGCTACCCACTCTGAGAAAACGACGAGTGGGAAGTAGTTACAATGTATCACAGATACGTGCTGTGTGGCGATAGTGCTGTGCGGTGACTGCTGTGTCCATCGGCTCTATTTTATATTGTACAATGTACATCTAGTAATATTTACAGATGCAAATTGTCATGATTTAAAAGATGATGATTATTAAGAAGTTATGTTTTTCATGTAAAGTGTCCAATGCTGAAGAGAGACGGTGACAAAGAAAAACCAGAGCCATTTTATGATGAGGTGAGTTTTGACTGGCTGACAATGAGTGGTTGTCTACTATAATATGCCTAGGAAAGTGTTCTTAGGCCTAGTTCAAACGCTGTGCTAATCATGAGCCGTTCTCATTTTAAACAATAGATAATGAGACAGCTTCTTTTGAAGTAATTAAGAATGGCTCTTGGAAAGTATGGCATTTGAACTAGGCCTTATAGTTTCTGTACATGAAAGCTACATTGCAGTAGACTAGCTGTTACCAATGATTATTGTAAGTTTACTTATAAATCAATATTAAATACAGACTTTTGTAACTTGAATATTATACAAAATATTTCAGTTGCAAAAGTTTCCAGTAGCCAAGTACTGGCTATGAAAATACTTCACAATCTGTACATGTATGAGTTATGGAATTAATTTGGAATGCCAAAGTAGTCCAATGAGAATTGCTATTTTTTCTCTATTTTGGGGTAAGAGTGAATGGAAAATGAAATGGAAAGCGAATGGAAAATGAAATGGGAAGTGAGTGGGAAATGAAGTGAATTTGTACCACATCACTTGCATATTTTAAAATAATGATGTTATTTTTTTTCCAGGCTAAATTCTTCACAGAAAGCAGACTTTTACAGAGAGAAGTTAAAGTAGTGTTAGAAAGTATGTCATATTTCAAAAAAGAAACTAAGGTGGTTTACAATTTTATGCACGTACAGATGCCAACTTCATATCAGGGGTTTGGGCTTTCTGACAATCAAACTTCAGATTTAGCCACTTGAGTGAAACTAGCAAGGCAATCTTGAGCATAAAGCACTTTCTTTGAAATGTCCACACGAATCGGAGAGTGCCCTCCATTGGAGAGTGAAGTTTGATTGACACAATCCTACCGTGGATGCCAGGGTTTCCTATTTCACTCTCGGGATCTGGAGAGTAGCAAAGCGACGAGATGTTCTTGCTGCGCGACTCGCCAAACCCCGAGATCTAGAGTGAAATAGGAACCCCTGGCATCCAGGGTAACACAATCCAAAATCCAGAAATGAAGTTATCATTTGGACTTCTGAGTCCATGTAGTATTGCAAACCTCTGTAAAATACTGTAGAATTAAAAAAAAGTCTTCAGCATTGAATAGGGGTGTTGAATGGTCCCCGAAGTCTCGAAGTCTCTTTTATTCGCAAAAAAGTAATCAGTTAAAAAGCATCTTGGCTCTCAAAAATATGCCTTGTCTCGGAGTCTCGCAAAGTCTCCCATTGACCATTCGCCACCCCTTTGATTAAAATGCATGCATTGTTCTTTTATAGGTGTATCAAACCAGAACTTCCTTGGGACTATTATCCATCCTGTAAGTAAATATGTTATTCAGTTGTCCCTGTGGCTCAGTTTCAGTGCAGCTTGTTGATGGTATTATTTTCTCACAGGCTGGTAATATATCAGAGCTTTTGCTGAGAGAGGGCTTTGCACGATGTGTTGACTGGAGCATGGCAGTACTAAGCAAAGGGCATGACAAACTGAGAGCTGCAGAGAAGTATGTTATATGTTGCATAGGATGTCTAGATTCCTGTCGTATTCACCTCTCTACTGGTAAACAAGTGAGTTCACTGGTGGCTCAGTTGGTACAAGGCCTGAGAGAGAGTTGCTTGATACAATTCTTCATTCATCATTCATCATCTTCCTTTAATCCATGTAGAGCTACATGAGTTGGGGGTGGCCACCTAGTAACACAGTTGCATTGTTGGTCTATGGGGACACAGTAATGGGCTATTAATGGCTACAGTAATGGGCTGAACACAGTCTGTTGCAGGGAGCCTTAATTAAGTACCAGATGGCATAGCTAATAAAATAGCAATAATATGTCCATGGACCACTGGGATGAAGCACAGATGGGGGCGGTTAGAGGGCACCCCCCACTCGACTGGAAGATCATTCCTGGCATACATACATGTACATTAATAGAGACCTTCACAGTTTCCCTCTGTCTTTGGAGATGGCATCTGCTAATTTAGGTATTTTTTATTGTATTTCTAGGTTTGCCAAAGAAAAGAGACTTAGGATTTGGAAAGACTATTCACCAAGTAAAAGCACTATTGACATCAAAGATAGAGAATTCTCTGGAAAGGTACACAATGTACAATGTATGCACTGGAACTGTATTTGTTCATTCACTCATTCATTTGTTTGTCAAAGGGTCACAGCAGCAAGCTGGCATCTGATGGAATTCTGTCATCTGTCAGCATAAAATACATGTAGCTGTACTTGTTCTTGCTGTGAAATTGCCCTTTCTTGCAATAAATATTGTGTGTTATTTAATTTCTCAATTCATTTATTCATCCATCTGTCAGGACTTCCCTATTTTCATCCATCCATATACCCGTCCGTCCCTTTTTTCCATTTTCTTCCCTTTTTTATTCCCTACTTCCTTCCTTCCATCCATCCATTCATTCATTCATCCTTACTTTCTTCCATCCTGATCTTTGCCCAGGTATTTGAAATAGTGAATGCAGATGCCATGGTTGTCAGACATCCAAGTGGCAAAGACATGAAAATCCATCTCTCTAGTTTACGACCACCAAGAGTACAAAGCAAGGAAGAGGAAGTGCATGTATGTAGATTGTTTAAGTGTTGTTCAGCGACGGGTCTGCGTGCAATAACAATTGACTTAAATCCTCCTTTGGAATTTATATAACCTAGAGGAGAATATAGTTTTTGATCAGTGATCACCAACACTATTTTTAAATGGTGTCCCAAAAGTCCTTTATATCACTATTTCTATTTATTTCTTACTCAAAAATAATTAATCCCATTTTCTTTCCAAGGAAATATACCCTGTAAGAATGAGGATGAGGCCTCTCTATGATATTCCTTACATGTTTGAAGCTCGAGAATTCATGAGAAAGAAGCTTATTGGCAACAAGGTAATATGTTGATTTATTTAATGTTACAAATAATATTGTAAACCTTACTTAGTAGGACACATAACAACAGTTGCTAGGGGCTTTGTAAACCTTACAGTTGCTAGGGGCTTTGTAAACCTTACAGTTGCTAGGGGATTTGTAAACCTTACAGTTGCTAGGGGATTTGTAAGCCTTACAGTTGCTAGGGGATTTGTAAACCTTACAGTTGCTAGGGGATTTGTAAACCTTATAGTTGCTATGGGCTTTGTAAACCTTACCGTTGCTAAGGGCTTTGTAAACCTTCTTGTGGGACATAGTAAAGTCTCCAGTAAAGTAGTTTAATTGTAACCTTTAACTTGTTGGACATAGCAACGGTTGCTAAGGGCATTATGCACCTTAACTGTCTTCCAGGTACAAGTCAAGATTGACTATATCAAGCCACCAAGTGATGGTTTTCCTGAGCGCACATGCGCAACAGTGACATCAGGAGGCATTAACGTGGCAGAAGCATTAGTCTCCAAAGGCTTTGCCACCGTATTACGTCACAGACAGGATGATGATCAGCGGTCATCTCACTATGATGAACTACTAGCAGCAGAAACAAGAGCAATCAAGAACGGCAAAGGATTACATAATAAGAAAGAACCGCCAATTCACAGAGTAGCAGACTTGGCTGGGGTAAGAAGCAGGGTTTCAAGTTGTTTAATGCTGTATAGAGACAAGTTACCTTATAATTTCACTATGTAAACAGGCCCGATTCAAGCATAAGCACAAGCGCAAACGTAAGGCACAAATTATTATTAAAATTATTAGGTCAAAATATTTATATTTCTTCGTCTCGTTTTCAATTGCCACAAGTTCTTATGTTTGCGTTTGTGCTTGCGTCGCTAGTGATAACTACACTTCAGAAAACTGCACAATAATCGAGTTACCCTTGCTCTCTCATTTATATCACACGATAAGAGAAAAAGGCGTACCACAGGAATCCCATGACTACCCAAAACACACAGGAATTCCATGACTACCCAAAACACACAGGAATCCCATGACTACCCAAAACACACAGGAATCCCATGGCTACCCAAAACACACAGGAATCCCATGACTACCCAAAACACACAGGAATCCCATGGCTACCCAAAACACAGGATTCCCATGACTACCCAAAACACACAGGAATCCCATGACTACCCAAAACACACAGGATTCCCATGACTACCCAAAACACACAGGAATCCCATGACTACCCAAAACACACAGGAATCCCATGGCTACACAAAACATTGAATCATATTTTATTGTTCTCTGCAGGATTCTGCCAAGTCCAAACAGTTTCTACCATTCCTTCAACGAGCTGGACGATCTTCAGCCATCGTAGAGGTAATTATTCGATTTAGCTCACACGTGTGTATCTCAAGATAGACCACAGCCCCGAGAGTGTTCACGGACACCTCCCATAAGCGGACACCTCCCATATGCGGACACCTCCCATATGCGGACACCTCCCATATGCGGACACCTCCCATATGCGGACACCTCCCATATGCAGACACCTCCCATATGCGGACACCTCCCATATGCGGACACCTCCCATATGCAGACACCTCCCATAAGCGGACACTTCCCAAAACTGAGCAACCTCCCAGAAACTGGTCTCCTCCCAGACCTTTGCACCCGTTACCTTTGCTGTCGCGCAATGCTACTAGTAGCGTTGCGTGACGATCCGTTTCTAATAGTGTACAGCATTTATTAAACGTGAATATTTTCCTTTCAGTTTGTTGCAAGTGGTTCAAGACTAAGAATTTACTTACCAAAAGAGACATGTTTGGCTACGTTCTTACTTGCTGGTAGGTTTGTTGGGTATTACAGTAAAATTCAGATTATATATTATTTACAGGTTTGGTGCGCCCCTGTAAAAAAAAACAAATTTTAGGGTCCCCCCACTTCACGTATGGACTTGATAGCATTTTACAGATTGATCCCCCAAAAAAATTCAGGTCCCCCCTTTTTTCTCTGCAAAGAAATTCAGGTCCCCCCTTTTTTCTCTGCAAAGAAATTCAGGTCCCCCCAATTTCTCATGTAGGTATCAGTTGTCCAAGAGCTGCAAGAATCAACACAGGACAAGGGGTTATAAATAACATGGAGGGTGACCCATTCGGTAATGAAGCACTCACATTCACCAAGGAACTAGTCTTACAACGAGAGGTTAGTCAGAATACTAATAATGAATGCTCCCCTTCACAGTTCCCTGCGCCATCTTGAAAGGTAGCCGCGCCTTTGCATCGAAGCGAGACCAACTGTGACCTTGCAATGATAGAGACATGTGAATAATTGTCCAAGGTGTTAAAAAGGTCTCTATCATTGCAAGGTCACCGTTGGTCTCGCTTCGATGCAAAGGATCGGCTACCTTTCAAGATGGCGCAGGGAACTGTGAAGGGGACTACCGTATTCTGCTCTCACTGTTATATTATAAAGACCCTGTGACATACATTATAGTCCATGGTGCCTTGCGCCAATGTTTTGATTTAGTGTTTACATGTACCTATACTAACACTATCATATAGTTGTGTTTAATTAGGCGATGTATGATCATGTTAATAATTAAAATATAAAGTAATAAAACAGATCTAAAAAGTTTTAAGTGTTTGACACCACATCGCTCAGGTTTTCTTCTGATCAAAAATGTATTTCAAATTGATACTTTGTGGCGCAAGGCATCATGGTCTTGGACATAGGGTGTTTAATTCTCTTGTACTTGTTTTGATTGCTTGTTATTTAACTAGGTTGAAGTAGAAGTAGAAGGTATGGACAAGGCTGGTAATTTTATTGGAATGATGTATATTGATGACAAGAACCTATCTGTGGCTTTAGTTGATGTAAGTACGATTAACCTTTTATGATCATAGTAATGGTGATGATTATGACGACGATGATGACGATGATTAGGTAACCTTGGAAGAATCTTTTTTTACTCCCGGATCTTTCAAATGAATCATTCAGATGATCGTGGATTAACAATTCGGTGACAATGTAGCTGATGATAATCGTGACTCTTATGTGATGACAGGTGATGATGATTGACGTTGATGCTGATGTTGATGCTCTTGATGATGACGATGATGATGACGTAGGTGGTGGCGATGATGATTGTGATAAATGGCTTAACGATAATGTCGATGTTCATGCTCATGCATGTTGATAACGATGATGATGACGTAGGTGATGATGATGACGAATGACGCAATGATGATGTCAATGTTCATGCTCATGCACATGGTGATGTTGATGAATGACAATGATAATGTCGATGCTGATACTAATAATGAGGATAATGATGACAATACTTTTATTCTAGGCTGGATTATCATCAGTTCATTTCACAGCAGAAAGATCTAATATCTATCACAAGTTACTGCAGTCAGAGGAATCAGCCAAGCAACAAAAGTTGAAGGTAAATACAATGCTCTTCCTCCTTTTATAGTCTCCTATGCACCCGTTCTTAGTTTCGGGATCCCTGTGGTTTCCTCTCCCAAGAGAGCGCGGGAGCACAGGGATCCCGAAACTAAGAACGGGTGCATAGGAGACTATTCCTCCTTACGAGGGTCGAGTAAAACGGACAAACCTCAGTCAGAGAGGAAAAAAATAAAAAAATAAACTTCATTTGTTAAGGATTATTGCTTATTTTTTCAGATTTGGGAAAACTACGAAGAGCCTAAAGCCGTAGTAGCAGTGATAGAAGAATCTGAAAGAAAGTGTAACTATAAGAAGGTAAAATATCTCCTTCCTTGCGTGATTCGTCGTCCTCTTCAGTCTGTCTGTCTGTCTGTCTGTCTTCTCTCTGCCTGCCTGTCTGTCTGTCTGTCTGTCTTCTCTTTGCCTGCCTGTCTGTCTGTCTGTCTTCTCTCTGCCTGCCTGCCTGCCTGCCTGCCTGCCTGTATGTCCGTCTGTCTGTGTGTCTGTCTGTTTGTCTGTTCGTCTTCTCTCTGCCTGCGTATTTGTCTCTCCTCGCTCTATCTTTTTCCCTAGCATTATAAACAAATTAGCGGTAAACAGTTTCATTCAAGTTTCGCTAATGTTTTATGTTGTTTTAGGTCATTGTTACAGAAGTAAAGGAAAATTTAACGTTGTACGCTCAATATGCTGAAACAGGTACAAAATCTACTGTACCTTGGGCTCCCTGTGCTTATTCAATCAGTACATTTTACCATAAATCCTTTGCGAACCTAAATCAGTACTACTCACATGTACAAATAATAATAATTTATTAGTTTATCTACAAACTTTCTAACATCTCTGTTCTAAGCATTCTACGAGGTATAGTGTGCGCAAAGGATTGTGGTAAAATCTATTGGTCCGCCATCTTTTTTTCAGTAGATTATAATGACGTCATTTTTCGTTTCCAGGTCCTCAGCTAGAGCAACTTATGACAGATCTTCATACTGAGTTAAGTAGTAATCCCCCTCTACCAGGGTCATACACACCAAGGAAGGGAGATGTCTGTGCAGCACAATTTGTCGATGACAGTTGGTATCGCGCAAAAATTGAAGCAATTAAGGAAAAGCAAGTCAACGTATTCTACATTGATTATGGAAACGTAAGTACTGTAATCCTTACGTGATTATTACGGAAATGTTACGTAATTACGGAAACGCATAAGAATAGATTATGGAAACGTAAGTATCACAACTGTAATCCTAAAGTGATTGTTACGGAAATGTTACGTAATTACGGAAACGTAGAATAATTTATTATGGAAACGTAAGTACTGTAATCCTAACGTAATTGTTACGGAAAAGTCAGTTGCGTAATTACGGAAACGTATAAGAATAGATTATGGAAACGTAAGTGCCATAACTGTAATCCTTACGTGATTGTTACGGAAATGTTACGTAATTACAGAAACGTTATTGTTATGAATTACCGTAATTTATCTGGGTGAGATACTTTTTTCCACGCATCCTTAATAAAACCGGCCTCCACCTAAAGAGTAGATTTGCCACAAGTCGACCTTTCTTGTATCCCAGATGTGCGAGCGAAGCGAGCCATATATTGAGGTCGCTTCGCGACCGAGCGAGCGACTGATTCCTGCGCACATCCAAACCAACATCTGTAATCAATTTGGATGTTTTTTTCTCTTCAGAGAGAAGTCGTAACTTTTACTAAGTTGTGTCTACTTCCGCCACGATTTCACAGGTTAGTTTTACCTCGCGCGTCAGTCTCTCTTTTCTTGTCTGGGCTTCCTGTTGTTCTAGTGATCGAGAGGGTCTGGAACACCTTCTTGTCTTGCCTCAATAGAGAAAATATGTCCCAGGAGACTAGAAGGAGTTGCATGTTTGCACTAAACTTGGGACACGTTTTCACTTGAACGTGAAAAACAGACGATGCTCTCTTGCGCTGTCTAATTGTTATTGAATTTGATTGTCAATGATCTTTGTTTGATTCTAGTTTCCAACCACAAGCTAAAGAGTATGTTATGGCTTTCATTCAACTTCCTAAAGATGTACGTATCATTATATCATTAAGAAAAACTATAGTAGAACTTGAAAAACTAGTAAAACTTGAAAAACTAGTAAAACTAATAAAACTAGTAAAACTGGTAAAACTTGAAAACTTGAAAAACCAGTAAAACTTGAAAAACTGGTAAAACTTGAAAAACTAGTAAAACTAATAAAACTAGTAAAACTGGTAAAACTTGAAAACTTGAAAAACCAGTAAAACTTGAAAAACTAGTAAAACTTGAAAAACTAGTAAAACTAATAAAACTAGTAAAACTGGTAAAACTTGAAAACTTGAAAAACCAGTAAAACTTGAAAAACTGGTAAAACTTGAAAAAACTAACTACACATGTAGTAAAACTGGTGAAACTAGTAAAACTGGTGAAACTAGTAAAACTGGTATTACTAGTAAAATTAGTAAAGCTAGTAACCATCTGCACAGCATTGTATCCGTGTTTGTTGTACAGCGGTTAGACTACAGTTCGCACTCCTACCTAATTTATTCCTCTTCTCTTCCTTTCTTATTCCTTTGCTCTTTTTCTCGACCAGCCTGACCAAGCAGCCGATGGAAGTGAAGAGTTCCAGAAGCGAGTAATCGTAAGTGTGACTTATTATTTTCCCTGGCATTTTTGGGGTTGCGCAAATCTCTTTTTCAGTTTTACCTCAATTTTTTTCATTACTTTTTTTCAGAATCAGCAATTTTTGTTGAACGTCGAGTACAAAAACCAAGCCGTGGTACGTAGTGTTGCTTTTTGATTCAGTGTTTTGTTATCTAAACTTTATTTTTCGTGACATCTTGCGTGACATCACGCTCACAATTTGTAACGCAATATTAATTTATTTACAGGAATACGCGACACTGATGTTGGATACCGTCGACGTAGGAAAGGTCTTGATACAAGATGGTCTTGTGCTTTGTGAAAAACGTCGAGAGAAGCGACTACAGCAAATTATGGACGAGTACCAGAAGTCCCAGGAAACGGCGCGTAAAGCCCGGGTAAGTCAATGTTTGGGCTTCCTGTGTCAATAAATAAAGTACCGAAAGGAACCATGGGAAATATTGATAGCTTTTACGCATGCGTAGTGCCATCTAATCTTTCTCCCTTACTCGGGGACGGACGCAGCTGCAAGTATACAAGCATCAGGAGTTCCAGACTTCCGGTACGCGCGCAATGCATTGTAAGATTATTACAAAGGAAAAGTGAGCACCAAGTGAGCAAAAACATAGCTTGGGCTCCCTGTGTCTAGAATTGGTGCTCACTTTTCTCATAATGCATTGCGTGCCTACCGAAAGTCTGGAACCCTTGATGCTTGTATATACAGCTTTTTCAGTCATCAACAGACCATATTTTCCCATGATTCATTTCGTTCTAGTCACGTGATTCAGTTCAAAATGGTTGCTGTGAATGTTAATTAAGACCAATCATTTTCCTTGCAGTTGAACTTGTGGCGTTATGGAGACTTCACTGAAGACGACGCACGTGAATTCGGCTACCCAACCAACAACTAAAGCCAAGCAAATTCAAGCACCACACAATCGAAAACTACAAAAGAAACTGATGCGAACTTGTTGGTGTATACCGCTGACACTGATGAATCGGTTTCTCACTTCTTTCACTGAAGAAAAATAATAATTTATCGTCGCTTACGAATAACAAATATAATAATTATAATAATGTGATTAGTACGTTATTTTCGGAGCAAAATTCGACGTACCGACCTACTCGATAGTTCTCTTGAAAATAAATATAGAAAATGACGTATTCATCATATCACGTGACGCTATTTTATTGAATATTGATGGTCAAACCAGCCGTTGTTCCTATAGGGGGGTAATATAAATTCAATATAATATGAATACCCCTCGTGAAATAATTTTACTACTTATTTTTTAAGAATTCAATAATGTCGTGGTGGTTGTTGCGGTGAGTTGCTTGTGAAATAAAATACTACACTATATCACGTGACATCTCATTGATCTAACTATACCATCCAGAAAAAAATGGCGGGACAGTACATTTTACCATAATCCTTTGCACGCATAAATCATAAAACTAGTGGAAACATTTGGAAACGTTAAGGATGTTACCTGCCTTTATTTACGTGAACGTATCAATGGGGTTGTAAATGTGGTTCAACTGGTTTAGGTTCGCAAAGGATTATGGTTAAATTCTACAGCCGCCATCTTTTTCTGTACTTTTTCGCTGACGTCATTGGTCCGAGTCAAAACTTTGGGCGAAGAAATGAGCGGGAACTTTTTGTTCGCACGCGCATCATTGGTTTCCAAAACAAATGTTGCTCCACCCGGCCTGCTAACAGTCTTACAGTCTTCTTTTAACCTTCTCCACGAGAGAGAAAAGGGAATTAAAAGGTTAAAAGAAGACAATGTTGCTTGCGAGCGCAAACATTTCTGGAAATGAAAATGTTTGCCCAACCTTGTTTGCCACAGTTTACTACTGTGGTGTCGATTGTGGTTGCCGTGGACACTTACGACCCAGAATGCAACTTTTCTTGCAACGTTTCGCGCAACAAAAGGTTTGTTTGGCCGGGGTGTCACGATGCAATGTTGCGCGCAATGTGTGCAGAAGTAGAATTCGATCCTACTTCTGCAACTGTTGCGCGCAACGTTGCAAGAAAAATTGCACCGTGTTTCCGGGCCTTTATCAGTTCAGAGTTCATACTGAAAACGTATTTTTAATTCGATGTTATCATACAAATAGTAATGATTCTAGTTTGTAGATCAGGTAGCCTCTTGGGCTGATTCATTAAAACAATTATATCTGGATATTTGTAGACAAAGTTACAACTTTAGTAAAGCTAGCTTTAAAAACTGCGAATCATCCTTATACAAGCATCAATGAAGAGTTCCAGTACGCGCGCAATGCATTATATTTCTGCTCACTTTTCCTTTGTAATAATCTCACAATGCATTGCGCGCGTACCGGAAGTCCAGAACTCTTGATGGTTGTGTAGGTCAGCGGATTCCTACGAGGGACAACATCCACGTTACGAAGGCATCGTGGACGTCCCAGCAAGCTTACAATAATAACTACTTTAATATTTGAAGGGCTCCCTGCAAGAACGACGTAAGTGACTTGTGATCAAACCCCAAATTCTCCTTTGAAATTCAAACAATCTCGAGGAGAATTTAGATTTTGATCAGAGGTCACTTACGTAGTTATTGCAGGGAGCCCTTCATTTGGTAACGGATAAAAGAGTAGAACTGGCATCAACTGTCCAGTAAATACACGCGGCGTTGGAATGGCTCAGCCATGGACTTGAAATAATTCAGCGCAGAGAAACCTGCTGCAGGGAGGGCGATTTCAAAAGAGATCCAGAAAAAGATGGCGGTTGTATATTTTACCATAACGCTTTGCGAACCTAAATCAGTACACAAACTGATATATCTATATCAATCAACAGCTTCACACCAGTTGCAGATTTTGACGTTAAACTCTCAATTATCAAGTTTCTGCGATGTATAGTTGTGTGTGCACGCAAAGGATTGTGGTAAAATGTTTACTTCTCAGCCATATTTTACTGACTGTACAGTGGATAACAATCGAGTCGTTTTCGTATGAGTGGGAAACCTACGGCACAGAGTTACGGTCACGGTCCCGAATCGAAGACATACTATTCAACCAATCACAGCGCGCAAAATCATTGATCAACCAATCAGAATGCTTAGAGCGCCACGGTACCGCCACCGGGCACGAACCGTACCGTAACTACTTCTCACTCATACGGAAACGACATTAGTCGCCGATACGCAGTCCATTTCTCTATTTCTCATGTGTCCGCTTACTGGAACTACCATTCTAGGATCAACTACGGTAAAAGTAGTTGAGTTGGAAACACTTTCTTGTTTGCCTGAACAAGGAGTCCTTCAACAAAGATGGCTGCTAAATATATCTCTAAAAACGTTGATTCTTCTCAAAGAACGGCGCAACCAAAAATAAAAATATTATAGCAGGTTTTTAACTATTTACAGTGAGACTACATGCACCAAAGCCACCCAAAACAAATGTCTAGGAAATCAGACAATAATATGTTTTATTATATCAGTAACTGTGACGTAATTTTACCAAATTTGGTCATTTTTGAGGGCCGATATGAGGCGTTAATGTCCTGTATAAATCAGTAATGCCCTGTTCACAACTCAAAAAACAATATCCTGATAAAATTAGGTGAAAAATACATTCGCAAATTTGTAGTCATTTCATTGTTCACATTCTCGAATATGATTGGTCAATTTTTTTACTTTGATTTAGATGGCCTTAGTTCTTGTAGTTTTTAGAATTATTATTATTGAAGATCGTTTCGTTTTTTTTACAAAAGTAAAGTCTTAGTTTCTTATCGGCATCCCAGTCCCTCTCAAAGAAGAGAGGAGAGCAGCCTGGGTGCGAGTTTGCCAATACCACAGGTAATCCATATCGAAGAAAAATATCCTCTCGGAAGATATTTACGTCAATAAAACAGTTATCTTTTATCCTACCGAAGAATAAAGTGGTCCTGCCTAATTCGAATGTTAAAAAATAAAAATAGTGTCGTCATCAGAACATCGTGACGTCATATAAAACATGACGTCATACTGCATTCGGTCTTTGTTACGGTTGGTATCGTCGTTACTATGGTGTAAGGTTCCACAAAATGGACAAAAAATCGAGTGACTTCATTACTCCATTGCTGTCGTTTGACGCCAGTAATGACGTCAAGAAATGACGTCATATATAAAATACACTTGTCTTGAGGCACTTGTGTCTTTTGTGATTAAAAATTATTGGATCTCAAGAGGCTTGGTTCCTCTAAGTCTTGGAAAAATCCAAGCTCCTTATTGGACATCCTTTGATGTTTTTCACCAGATGATTTTCCAGGAAATCCAGATATTGGTGTTCATAGTTCGGTAATTTCGTACAAACTTGCTTTGGACGTCTCCCATTTCATGTTCTGGAAACTTGCGTTACTGATTTGGCTGGAAACACTGTTGACACTTGTCTGACTCTCGGCTCTTCCTCGCAGTGAGTTAGTACTTTTTCTTTTTTCCTAGAGAAAGTCATTCATTCAGCTGAATACTGAATTACAATAGCATTATTACAATTATAGCCGTCTCATTCGCAGCTATTTTAGTCTCGCTCCACTCCCCTGCGATCAATGAGACTATTACAATTATATCTGGTTTGCACGTGACGTCATGGCGGCCATGTTGGTACCCCATTGTCCGGTGCGGATTGATTGCAAACCAGCAATATGACAGTGCAACATATTGCGCTCAAGAATATTCATGAAAAAAATGCTCGATTCTGATTGGCTAAGAGCAGTGCAGTTGAAAAGTAATTTGCACTGCAGTACAAATTACCTAATTAATTCTTTTTAATGAATATTATTAATTGGTAATCATACGATTTCTCGTTCAATTTGGAATAATTTGCACTTGTGTTTTTCAAAGAGCTCAATTTTTTTTATACTCTTCAGCGCGTATCCACCTCCCCATGTGTTATATACGTCGCCGTTTCATCCAAGCCCGTGCCGAAGAGTACCGCTGGACTCTCGAGCATTGCCTTTTTCACGGTGTTATAGATTTCCAATTACAAAGGTTAGATGAGAATTTTAAAGTGGACATCACAAGACTGACGAGAACATCTTATAAGTATTATGTACAATAATATATCACAAAGAATACAAACATATACACACTACATAGCATTTATGGTACAATTTAAAATAAGCACTGAGAGATACGTACAAGCAGTCAAGACAATTATGCAATATGATTGGTTCACAGGACTTAAAGACTGCCTTATATGGAAGAGTGCGTCGGAAATGTGCATTAAAGAAAAGGCGGGAAGACAGGAAAAATGTACGACAATTTTACGAGTACTCCACGACAACTTTACGAGTACTCCACGACAGCTTCACGAGCATTCCACGACAACGTATGATTAAACGTCACTTGTTTGCAACAAAACGTAACAATTCTGATAGTTTTACATCTATTTGTAAATATATGGTTGACTATTTACTACCATTTGAATAATCAACTGACATATAGAACCACAGGCATACAAACCAGCGGTATATTCTGATGCTAGTAAAAAAAAAAATTCTGCTACACCACAGGGTACCCGCTTCAAAGCCATGGCAGTAAACCATAAAATCAATTTTAAATCGAATTAAAGAATGATCTTTCCCTATCCCAAGGAAAAGTGCAAGACTAGTATCCAGTCCTTTCTCATAAGTTCACCCTTCCACTAATACTTTTGCTTAATTACCCTTAAAATATACTGATTGGGTACCCTGTGTTAATTTCTAAAAAAATATCTTATTCCTGGAGTAAATTATAAGCACCTTTCTAATTGGTCGAATAGGTAACCAATCACAAAGGCACATACAACGAAGTGGGATCATATGTCAGAATATACCACTGGGGCATGCTGGGATCAAGGGCGCTAGGACAAAGACGTTGTGTGTATAAGCTATGAGTTGTACTTATCTCTGTTGTCTGAATTCTGAAGTATCATTGACCTTTCTGGCCTCTGTTGTCCCCTACTCGGTTGCCAGTAAGTCGATTCCTGGCCAACGAACGTTTCGATTTGAATATGTGTATGTTCCGCCAGTTCATTGACCTTTCGATTTGAAAATAAGTTCCAGTCCGCACTCTGCCAAACATGCAGTTAGTTATCAGTGTAAGCTTACACTGATAACTAACTATACGTTTGGCAGAGTGCGGACTGGAACTTAATTTCAAATCGAAAGGTCAGTGAAACGTCCGAATAAGAAACGACAACATATAGCGGACTGGAACATATATATTCAAATCGAAACGTTCGTTGGCCAGGAATCAGTCGACTTACTGGCAACCGAGTAGGGGACAACAGAGGCCAGAAAGGTCAATGATACTTCAGAATTCAGACAACAGATAAGTACAACTCATAGCTTATACACACAACGTCTTTGTCCTAGCGCCCTTGCTGGGATATATAAAACTAACGAAATAATACGCAAAATTCCTTAAAAAATATGATTCTAATTTTTGACAGAATATATTACTTATTCTAATTTACGCGAATTCTTATCGGTATTTTATTTATTGATTTTATCTCCTTATTTTAAAAAGCAGCTCGAAATTAAGACTATATGCAAATTTCATCGGTCCCTTTACATTTGTTCTGATTGGTTAATATACATGTACATCACATGTCCACTAAGGCTTCCATATTTGGCAATCTTTAAGTCCCGCACTTAGACGAAAGTAAAAGAGACCTGGTACGACGAATCCATCTCGTTCCTAGTCCTCCACACGGGCGATCGATCAGGCTTGGTTGCGCCATTCAGAGCGTCAATGTCGCCATTGATTGGTCGAAACGTTGACATGGGTTTTTCGGCGGGTTGTCTTGACGGCAAGTGATGGGTGACGACACCGTCTCTTCGCACCAGAACACTCTCAGAGTGATACGACATTTTGGCGGGAATTGAGCTAAAGCCAGGTTCGTCTAACTCATTCCCGTCGCTTTTTCGGTGTTCGGAATACTGCTCTCTCCGACTAGTCCTAGTCTCTAGCGGCCGCATGTCCATGTCAATACTCGACATTCTGGGCCTCTCTGCATGAACCACGGTTGTTCTAGAGCCTTGACCAATAGACTGCGTGTCGTTGATAGTTGACATAGACATCATTGACATCTCGCTTTCACTATAGTGAGGGCTCTCGGGTCGAGTCGGAAGACCTTTGATTGGTGAGATTCTGCGTGGGGACTCGGGCGACGGAGGTCTTGCTACTGGGACTGCAATAATTTTATCGCGTTCTTTGTTTTTCCGCGCACGCGCAGAAGCTGTCTGGAATGTACCTCGTTTCAGGGACGCTCCAGGGGGTAGTTGGGGAAGTTCGTCCTTCTTAGGGGGAGGGGGTACGTCGAGGCCAATTTTCTTGAGTTCAAACATGGAGGACTGCAAGAGCTCGACGACTTCATCGTCGTCATAAGGATACGCGTGCATGCTCTCTTGTAAGAACTGCACAACCTCCTCGAGGTTCATTTTGGAAAATATTTCTAGTATAAAAACAGTACTAATGTTAATGAATCACGAATGATGATGATGATGATGATGATAATGATGGTGATTATTATTATATTGATAATGGTGATGATGATGATGATGGTGATGATGATGATGGCGATTATTATTATATTGACAATGGTGTGTGATGATGATGATGATTATTATATTGACTTATTATGATATTGATTATTATTATATTGACAATGGTGATGATGATGATGTGGTGATGATAGTGACGGTAATGATCATGATTATCGTTATTAATAATGATGATGATGATGGTGATTATTATTATATTGACAATGGTGGTGATGATGATGATGATAATAATGCTTATTATTATCATTATATTGACAATGGTGATGATAATGTGGTGATAGTGACGGTAATGATCATGATTATCATTATTAATAATGATGGTGATGATGATGATACTAATGATGATGATAAAATCAAATGACAATGGTGTGATGATGATGATGGTGATTATTATTATATTGACAATGGTGGTGATGATGATGATGATAATAATGCATACTACATTTGACTATGATGCTAACTAATAAAATCAAATGACAACTATAATACTATAAGAAATCTAATGCTGTCAAACTAAGACATACTTTTATGCATCTTCATAATGTTGTAAGCCATTGCAGTCAGAACTCTGTCTCCTTCCAACATAAAAATATCATAGACTCTTAGCGTCAGTGAGAAGGGAAGCTAACAAATCAAAGAAAACAAACACAACAATTAAGAAATGCAATAACAACCATTTTTTCCTATTTTTTTATTACATAGCACAGATACTACGCGCTCTCTTATTGGTCAATTAGCGGGCCGTAACTTCCCGTACGGCCTGCTGAAAACAGAAATGTAACGATAAAGCTATATAATGAATATCTTATTAACCTCGCTTGCTTGGTCCGTACGGGAAGTCATGGATCCTCGCTGTTTCCCACTTTTTATGGCCTGCGCACTACGCGCTTGGGTCATAAGGCCGTGGGAAAAAACAAATTTGGTCCATAACTTCCCGTATGGACCTCGCGCTTGGTTAATAAGAGGTATTGAATTTTAAGATAAGAAAAACATAAAATAAAATAAATAAATATTTTGAGAGTAGGTCACCGTCACTCATGTAACAGTGGTTTTCAGTAGCGTCCTCTATAACATTAAATTAAATTAAAAAGACACAATGGACATAAAATAACTGAAATAAAAAATATTACCAGAAGGAACGATCCTAAAATACATGTATAAAACTAGCAAATACACCGATTAATTAAACATAGTGACTAACTGACTTACTCTGTCAAGAAAACACTGCATAAACCACTTCAGAGTGTAAAGACTGGTATGACAGCCTTCTTTCTCCTAAACAGTAGAAAAGACAATGATTAGTGATGGAGATTAAGATGATATGGGTAGTGATGATGGCAATATTATAATGATTGGTGATGAGGATGAGTATGACAACAGGAAGGAGGAGTAAGACGTAAGACGATGATAAGAGGAGGAAGAGGAGGAGGAAGAGGAGGAGGAAGAGGAAGAGGAGGAGGAAGAGGAGGAGGAGGAGGAGAGGAGGAAGAGGAGGAGGAAGAGGAGGAGGAAGAGGAGGAGGAAGAGGAGGAGGAAGAGGAAGAGGAGGAGGAGGAGGAAGAGGAGGAGGAGGAGAGAGGAAGGAGGAGGAGAGGAGGAAGAGGAGGAGGAGAGGAGGAGGAAGAGGAGGAGGAGGAGAGAGGAGGAGAGAGGAGGAGGAGAGGAGGAGGAGAGGAGGAGGAGGAGAGGAGGAGGAGAGGAGGAGGAAGAGGAGGAGGAAGAGGAGGAGGAGAGGAGGAGGAAGAGGAGGAGGAAGAGGAGGAGGAAGAGGAGGAGGAAGAGGAGAGGAGGCAGAGGAGGAGAAGAGAGAGGAGGAGGAGAGGAGGGAAGAGGAGGAGGAAGAGGAGGAGGAGAGGAGAGGAGAGGAGGAGGAGGAGAGGAGGAGGAGGAGGAGGAGAGAGGGAAGAGGAGGAGGAGGAGGAGGAGGAGGAGGAGGAGGAGGAGGAGGAGGAGGAGGAAGAAGGAGAGAGAAGAGGAGGAGGAGCTGGAAGAAGTGGATGATGATGAGAATAATGATGATGATAAAGATGATGACAATGATGATAACAATGATGATGATGATGACAAACCACTAACCAGATGTTTAAACAATCTTGGTGCCAACTTTTTTAATATTCTGTCATGGTGTTCCTGGAATCGTAACAGTTTTGGAAATCCAGGTATAAATAACCCTAAACAAAGAAATAAGAACAGTTACAGTCAAAAGCTGAAATAAGAATGATTATCCTATAACTGTAACCCTCACTACACCACTTCCCAAAACAACATAACTGCCCACAACAATCTTGCAAATCCCCCTACCCCCTTGAAATAATAAACGGAAAAAAACCTTACCATGCATGCTATGCTTCCTTCCGGTTAACATTATCGAGAGAGCCCAAAAAGCGTCCTGGAATAAAGCAAAGTACAGCAATGTCAGTTAAAGACATGTAATATCATCTTCCTGTAATTGGTCACCCTGCTTAAAGCATGGTTTCACTGGTGATGCAAGCACAGGCACAAGATTTATTGTTTCACTGTGAAAATGGACCTGATGCACAAGCACAAGAAGCCTTATTTCACGGCGAAAATGGACCATATGCACAAGCATACATCTAAGAGACCTTATTTCACTGTGAAATTATACCTGATGCAAATGCACAATAACATGTGTCATGTGAATATGCATACCGGTATGTAGACCAGATGCAAGTACACTGTACATGTATAAGTACAAGTATAAGAAATGGAAAACATTTTATCCTTGTGCTTATGCTCAGTCCATTTTCTTGCTTGCACTTCTTTGCACAGCTATTTGTACACTAGTAGACACACATACATGTACACTGTAACACTTATCTCTTACCTCTTCATTTAGATACATTAGCAGTATCGCTGCAATACCACTCATCCCTTGGCAGTAACCCACTTCCTGTTATACATATGCAATATATTTGTAACTTGTTCTTTCAGTATTACAGCGTAAGGCTCCCAACTATGACCACCTTTAATGTATTTGCATACTTTTGTCTCGCCGTCCTCCAATTAGCTGTTAGATCAGAGATAAGATAATCCTGCAAAGCTGATTGGATAATAGCCAAGACGAAAGTACATGTATGCAAATACATTATAGGTGGTGGTCATACATTTGCGCTTCGTGCTGTAAAGTACATTACCGTACTTACCACATTATACATTGAATAGGCTGCAAGAACATGGAATAATGCTTGTTGTCTGGAAGGACAAAGACAAACAAGTTTACAAATAATTCACACTATCTGACATGACAATGGATGTTACAGACTGTATTTGCAGGCATTTCCCTAGTTGTATCATGACTGGATAGTGTTTCCATTCATGTTGAACCACTGCATTGGGTTTCTGTCAATCAAATTTGACTGGATAATCTCAAGTCATTTTAGATTGAACGGAAAAGTACATTTATATTTTTTAACAGCTCGACCAAAGAAAACTAGTAGATCAATTTCAAGCCAAAGTAAGTTTGAAATAATTTTGGAAACTCTTTCATCACAAATGAAAAACTCCAATATTTGACTGGATAAATCTCAAGTCATTTTATGTAGATTGAACGGAAAAGGACATTTATATTTTTGAACAGCTCAACGAAAGAAAACTAGTAGACCATTATTTCAAGCCAAAGAAAGCTTGAAATAATTTTGGAAACTCTTTTTTGTTTCGGCACAAATGAAAAACTCCACAGGTCACAACAACAGGAAAATACCTGCAACTAGAGACCTGTGAGTACGACATGTACTCTAGTATTCTATACTTACTTAATTCCAAATCTTTCCCTAAACATGATATGATCTCTGTAAGTTCTGTTGACATCCAGATCAATCTGTCTGACATCAGGTGACTGTGCTCTAGCAATCTTTTTCATCATCTAAACATGTGATTAATGGAGGAAGGAACAATGAAGAAGACTGTAGCATTCACTGTGAAAACAAACCTGATGCATGCAAGAACAGCATAAGTGATCTCTGATCAGAATCTAATTTCTCCTGGAGATTTTGAATTTCAAAGGAGAATTTGGCTTTTGATCACAAGTCACTTGAGAGTAAAATAACAAGTGCAAAATGTATAGAGCAGATTTTGTATGACTGTGAAAAACTTACGTCACAGAGATTTCAAATGAATTTGTGCCGTGACTGTGACAGTGCCATGCGCCATGGTTTTTCACAGTCATACGAAATCTGCTCTAGATGATAACGAGACAATATTCACCTCATAGGTTGCTGTTCTGTTGGGAATATTTTCCAATCCCAGTAATCTTTTCCATGTGTCACCTCTTAACGAATTAGGAATCCCTTTGTATACTCTCTTTCTTAACTGTTGCACACAGACAAAACAGTGATGATTAGGTTCTCCTGTCTACCGGTACTACATTTATACTAATTTGGGGCGGCTAATTAATCATCCTTCCATGCAGCCTGCAGAAGGAAATACATGTACATACTAAATCTCTAATGTATGAAACTCCGAACAGAAGTTATTTACACTTCTGGTTGATGTTGTTCGCATGCATTTGAGCACAAATACATGCATCAGCACAAGGATCAAATTTGTTTCTATTTTCTGGAAACGCTTTAGAAAGCGCATTAGAACACACCACAACCCCCCCCCCCCCCCCCATGATTGTGCTTGCATTGCTAGTGAAGACCAGGATAAGCTTGACAGTAGGAGTTGTTCCCAACAGTGTCTTGCACACAAAGAATAGCTGATATTGAAGTTACACTCCAATGACTCTGAACAAAGGTTTCAAGTCGAGGCTATTGGGTTAAGTTTTTGTACTGGCCCGATAGCCTCAACTTGAAACTGTTGTTCAGTCATTGGAGTGTAACTTCAATATCAGCTATTGACATAAATTATCCTATGAGAAACCTAAATACACTCTTCACCTTCTCGCCCCTGATGTATTTGTCCCAGTGTTTGGTCATTTTAACCCACTTTAAAATTCGAATTCTCTCATGGGCAACCATCTAAAAAGACGAGAGAGAAATCAGTTTCTTGAATGCATATACAAGTACATAAATTGACTGAGGGACTGGGTATGTATTTGTTTTTGAGATCCTCAGGGGAGGAGTTTGAAATGAAACTAACCTTGGGATCTAGCTCATCGGGTAAAGGATTCTTGCTGAAAGATAATGCAAATCATAAACTTTATTAGCATTAAAAATTCACCCCTGTACTGATATGTCTACAACATTTAAACCCAAGCGAGCAAATGAACAAACAAATGAGTGAAGACTGTCTATGTGCCACTGTGTTTTGTACTTACTGTAAGAAGCCGTATCTATCAGTAACTTTATATATAAAGAAGTTTGCATCCTCCCAGTCATCTACCTCAGCACCATCATCGTAACCCTGTCAATCAAATGACATTGTTTGCATTACTATGGCACTGTCTGTGCGTGTGAATGCAAATTCACATGTTTGTTTTGATCGCTATGACTACCACTATTTTTTTATTAATGTTTTTTTTTTTTTTTTTTTCAAGATTCGCCCATAAGGCAGGTGCTGTACAATAGGACACGAAGTCCACTGAAGAAGTGTCAACGTCTGTGAAACGCCTGGTCTACATATTGTATCTTATCCATTCTGTCACCTTACACACCAAATTTGTGTACAGTTTACTACTTACTATGCAACCACTGCATAAGAGAGTTTGCAATAAACTTGTATTCATAATTAATATTGTACTAATAAGTGTACTTACTCTATCATATCTTGCAATAATAGCTGCTCTAGCTCTATTATTGTCATGATCATCATTATCAGACGACATGCCTGCAAGGTAATACAATAACAGAATACCATTAAATAATAAGTAAAGAAATTTAAGCTTTTTAAACAAAATTCCTTGTGTGTGGACATCAGCCTCATGCAATTGTATGAAAATAATTATATAGTGAGATATTCCTGTGAGGCAGGCAAATTTACAAAGTATATATAGCTAATTGCATAATCGTTGTCGGGTTGAAAATCATGAAAGCTATGACCAAAAGGAATTCTGGGAGATTAAAACTCTCAAATAACACCGTCAAATCATCGATCTTTTTATCCAGACTTGTAGGATCTTAGTTAAATAGCTCATATACCTTCAAAACTACGAGAACATTGAATATATCTGTATGTAATGCGGGTCATGAACTGATTTCCCATCCATCCTTGCGGTCTCAGCTTCTATGATTTATGATTTTCAACCTGACAACGATTATGCAATTAGCTATATAATTATGCATTTACATTGTAGAAGTACATTTTAAATGTAGAAGTAAATATTGTGTTGACATACAATCATGTATAAATGAAATGAAAAGGACAAGAAGTACATTTAGAAGTACATTTATGAACATGTATTTATTGTAGCCTCTCGCTCCCCAAAGAGTGAGCAGTGAGCGGCCAGGCATACTTTAGTACTGAGTTGCAGGTATACGGTTCTGTGTACACATATGGTGTACATACATGTTTGTAACTGTCCCGTCTTCAAAAGCCATTAAAAATGACCAAGATGGAATAACAATCATGTATACCTGTAATAACAAGCTATGTACTCGTATAAATAACACTTAAATACAGTCATAACGTTAATAATTAATTGCTACAAGAAAGAAAGAAAATGTAAACAAAATGTTTATATAAACTCTATAACAATTAACTAATAGTACATGTACATGTTATATAGTTTTTCCCCAATATGCAAAGAAATATTTTAGCCAATGGAAAAAATAACTAAAATTATGAATGGTCAGACACGCACATGGAGATGGAAACAACAACGACAACATCCTCGGGAACCCAGGGGTATATTCTGTCACTCGTTACTCGCTCCCAGAGAATACCCCTGGGAACGAAGTCTGTTGGAACTTGTATCGGAAGTCTCGTTTCTGATTGGTTGGCCTAGGAAGGTCGACCAATCAGTATCAAGTATATTCTGGTTTGTATAAGACATGCAGCCACCATTTTGAATTTTCACTCCCGGAACAAGTTCAAACAGACTTCGTTCCCAGGGGTATTTCTCTGGGAGCGAGGAGTACCGAGTGACAGAATACATACCCCTGGGTTCCCGAGGATGCAACGACAACAACAAAACAATGACCTACATGTAAAGTTGTCTTTGTCAAAGGGGGGAAAATGTATGTGTACTGTAGGTACAGTCTATGTGTATATCATTAGAGTTGCTTTCGTATGAGTGGGAAACCTATGGTACATACTGTGACACTCAAATGTTTTATTTTCTGAACCAATCAGAAAGCGTGCAGATGCATCTCATCCAATCAAACTCTTTCAATATGCCATGGCACTGTACTGTAACTTTCCCACTCATATACGAAATAATGGTCACGAAAACGACTCTATAGTTTGAATTACTTGAAGTTAGTACTTAAACATGTACACATAATCTTAGCAGTAGTGTACAATTTGGTCACAGTTAATAACAAAGTCAATTAATTTTAATTGCTTTACAAATCATAAATTTAAGAAGTATTAAAATATCAATCAACATTAATTAACATAAATTATAAAACATTTTATGTAATTATAATTGATTAATTTTAAAATGGTATTATGACAAAGTTAAGGGTTTCATTAATATGAAGGACACTTCGGATAATAAGTACTTGATAACTGAGCGCAAGGTCAATACAGGAAAAAAATGACAGACTGAGGTCTGTACAAAAAAGACCGAGGTTTGATATTTTCCTGTACTGATCAAGCAAGTGAGGTTATTAAGTTGTTAATCATATTCATTTTGAAATCACTAGTAAATCCTGCAATCTGATTGGCTAAAAATAGTGCGATTAAATCATTAATTGCACTATTTTGGATCATTAATTGCACCAATTTTTTTTATTTTTTTTATTTTCGCACAGAAACTCTAATTTTATTAAATTCAAACGATTCTTCATAAAAAGTGATTTGTAATTTAGAATGAAAGAGTTGTATTTTAGGCATCAAAATTATTCTTATTATTGCAACTTACCACCTAGCTAAATATAACGAGTGTATTTGAAAAGATTTCAAAATGAATATGATTAATAGGTAATAGAACTGAGTGGAGTGCAATTTTGGTCTGAAATCATACTCGTGATAACAAATTGCACTCCCGCTACGCGGTCGTGCAATTTTGTAATCACTCGTATGATTTCAGACCAAATTGCACTCCACTCAGTTCTATTACCATTACTTATTACATGGCATTTTTAATCAAGGTGAGTTTATTTCTGTATATGAAAAAAATCATAAATTTGCCCACAGGCGTGAAATTAATTTAATATCATAATAATATATACATATGTATATATATTTTTCTTTTTCTTTTTCTACCATTCACACATTTTGGATTTTCATAATACAAAATTATGATAATTACATTTGAACTGTCTCTGTATTTCATGGAGTGGACAGTAATAACTATTCCATTCCTCAAAATAATGTGACGATTCAAATTTATGCATTCACATGCATCTAAAATCAAAACACTTCTAAGTGCAAATTGTTGGAGGTATAAAACTATGTATTATAAATACAGCTGTATTTACTTTCTGACCGTATTCCCATCTAAACTATCATAATGACAGACTCTAGCTAAGAGAAATAAGGCTTTTATATGATCACATATAGCAGGTCTACATATATGTTAGCTACACACCATACACATGGGATAACAGACTAAGAAACCTTTCAAATGTACAGTAGCTGCAAAGGGGATTGAGTTTCAGTACATAAAATCAAAGAAAGCGTCCTCAGTAAGAATCTAGGATTGCAATGTAGTAGAATAAAGGCAACATCCCTAGACAAATCACGTAGAAAAAAATACGAACTTGAAGTTGAATGAAGAGAGATGATATGAACAACATTGTATAAAGCCAATTAGAAATGTACAAGGATTCAAAAACAAAATCAATCGACTCAACAATACTAGATATTTAAAGTCTAATAATTAGCATCAACGTCTAAGAGAAAGATGACTTATAAAGCCATATATAACAAGTCTTTGTGCCCATAAATCGTGACATTTCAAGTAAATATCCGTATATTGCGCACCGAGTAACTTCTTCTATTCACGCGAGGTGTGGCGTCCAAAAAGTTTCTTTAAAATCATTCCTGGTTCATCTTTGGGAACTATATACAGTCGTAATTCATTACTGAATATAAATAGTATAATTCCCGAATCTAAATTCCCCGTGTTTGAGTTCATGATCCAGTATTACTATTAGTTTATCAGAAGTTAAACATTTCAAATAAATTCGATTTTTTGGATGAATTATTCTGAGTTATTTCCGCAAGTATTTACGCAAGCACGTCCCTTCTAAATCAAAGCCTTCTAAGAGTCGCAGATGAGATATTAAGAAACTCAACAAGTAATTTGAACAAGAAATCTAAGAACAATATTCGAGAAAGCAACTCTCAAATTTCAACGCTGCATCGTGGACAAAATGTCATGCAAAATGTCTTACTTTAAGATGTTATTTTAAAATCGCCATCGAAAGAATACTCACTTATTTTGACACTATTGTGAAGATAATTCCCTCTAGTATTGTTCCGTGTTTGGTTTTATCTTAAGCTTGTAATAAAAGTCCTTTAAGGCACTCTTCGTTGAATGTGGTTGTAGTTTCCGTCAGTAAACACTTAGAGAAGCATGCCAAACACGACCATCAAGAAAGTCCCTTGTTTCACAGTTCCTGAGAAGTTTGGATGATTTAAAGCTGTGTAATAGTCAACTGATAGCTGATTAATATATTCCCTTTGTGGTATCGTGGATACATCACTGCTAAAGAGCAAAAACCCTCGCTTTTTATCGGGTTATAGCGGCAACATCGACACACTTCCTTCACTCGCCATGTTTTAGTTCTACGCAATGCGCATGTGCGACAACACGACAGGCATTCGTAATGACTTTGACGGGAGGGGTGGGGAAGGGGAGTGGCAGTACGTATAGTTCTTTTCATATTTTAAAAAAATCTCAGAATTTCATTCTCTCATCCATTTTATTTAAAAAAAATATTACTAGAAGAAGCAAATAAATATATGTCATAAAATTAAACTTGCATTTTGTTTACTTTTCACTCCTTTTCCCCTATTATTATGTTATTCAACTGTTAGATTACTAGCTACAATGATTACATTTTTTAAAATTTTAGATTATTATTTAGGATTTATCTGATTATATGTTCTTAGGATTTTGGATTATAACTGTGATCAGTTGTAGTATATATAATTTCCTTGTGTTATTTTTTTTAACGGATTTATTGTTATCATTAACGAATAACTTAAATTATGAAAATACTACAAACGAGCGTTATCCCAATGACAAGACTATGATTACCAAAGTATTATTTTTTTAATAATTATTTTTTCAATTTTATAGAAGAATGTATATCGCTGTCTGGTATCCCTGTTGTAGCAATAGCTGCGAAAGGTCTGGCACTAGTAGTATTAAAAGGAAGACCGATGCGAAAGCACAATCACGAGGGTGAGAGGGTTTCAGCTGATGCTCAAAAACCCATTCTCTTCTTAACAATACCCAAGAATACCAACGATGAGGGTTAAGTTGTTGCTTTGTGGATCGTTCTTCGTTTGGACTTGTTTAGCGACAAGCCTGGCCCTAAATAATGCCAATAGGGTCAACGGTGGAGTGTATTGTGCTGCTTGCACCGCTGTTTCCGCCTTGACTGACCAGCTAAGCGTGATTCACAACGAAACATTCGTCCAAGCTTTTGACAGACTGTGTAATCTACTGCCAGCGCCACTGTATAAGAGAGCTTGTGTATCTTTGGGCCGATATTACATTCCGCTGATTATACAAATTCTTACTCGTGACGTCACTGCAGATGTCATTTGTAATGCCATAAAACTTTGTTACACTGAGAAAGGCTTTCCAACATGTCATGCATTTCCTCCCAAGGGTGACTTTAATACAGTACTTTACGAGGCCAGGAAGAAGTTGGCGATTGCTCGAGATGAGAAGACTGTCCAGTTTTTGGACGATGTCGGGAAACCTTTTTTTGACCCTTGTGTTCTTCCTGGGGTCAAAGAGCTGTGTGCCCTTCTTAATCGAGTGTTCACCAGTCATCATCCATTAGTGGATTATGATAATGACTTTTTTAGCAGCGTAAGCGAGGCGTGGCGAGGTTGGTCATGGAGAGGGAGAGATTGCGATGATTTCAATCCCTTTGTACGGCCTGGAGCAATAGATGAAGGGGATATTATCGTTGATACTAATTGCAATGGGATATGGGGAATTGATGTTGATACTATGAAGACTTATGAAGAGATTCTTTGTAAAGGTGAGTCTTTGAAACTGCAGAATATAATAATTAATTATTATCAATTATTAGCCAACAAGTGTTGTATTATAGATGCATAAGAGACAATATAAAGAACTGTTAAAAGCGTAACAGTGGCACGAGTTGTAGCATGCAGAATCCATTCTAGAATGTGTAGAATTAGATGCATGCAGTGCAATGGAAATGGGAAGAAACAAATTGCTAAATATTGGCATAAATTGAAGGGCTCCCTGTAAGAACAGAGTAAGTGACTTGTGATCAAAACCAAAACTCTCCTTTGAAATTCAAAGAATCTCGAGGAGAATTTAGATTTTGATCAGAGATCACTTACGTTGTTCTTGCAGGGAACCCATCAATTGTACATGCATATACATGTACTAAGGTACATGCATGTACATTGTATATGTCAAACTTGAAGAGTCCATGCAATAACAATGTCAGTGCATGGTGATCATCATCTAAATTCTCCTGTAGCCTGTTTGAATTCTTAAGGAGAATTTGGATTTTGATCACAAGTCACTTACATTTGTACACTATTCTCACATGGTATGAACACCTTCAATTTTAATTGCCTGATTTGTAAAAGTGTTTTTGTACAAACATACAGACACTGGATATCAGGGATTGATTGTCCTGGGAGACTCTGTCGCAGCTCACTTTCATCTCCCTCCTCAATGGCTGAATTCATCAGAATTTAAAGCAGATACGGTTTTTAAGGATGCTGAGTTTATTGTAGCAAATGAGGTAGATTGGCCACAGATTTCTCTCTACACAGGATACTACAATGTCTCCAAGTAAGTTATGTAAAACCACAAAGTAGTCATCACTGTGTACAATGTATATAGAGTCATTATTGTGCATTTTTGTATGAGAGAGAAACCTATGGCATGGAGTTACAGTCCTGCCACTGGTTGCACAAAAGGTGAATAGCGTTATCCACCGAATAAGTCCTATGGATAAAATTGATTGGATAACTGCATCAGTTATTATCCGTTGGATAACAAGAGACTTATCCGGTGGATAGCGCTATTCACCTTTCATTCCCTTTCGTGCAACCGGGACCTGGTATGGAATCAAAGACATTTATTCAACCAATCATAGCGCTCAAAATCATTGCTCAACCAATCAAAATGCTTGGACACCGCATGGTTATCGCATGGCACTGTCACAAACAGTACTGTAACTACTTCCCACTCATATGAAAATGACTCTATACATGTACATGTATATGCATGCAGTGTTTCCTTTTATGGCAAATTGAGGAAAATTTGAGGACATTGTAATGCGCGTGTGAGCATCTCCCTATGTAACACGCGCAATATAAATATTAAATTATTATTATTATTATAAATTATTATTTAAGAGGACACATGGTAAATTTGTTGTTTTGACTGGTCAACTCTGGATCTGCTGTCATTGTGAGAAACAAATTATTCTCTCAGATATTTGAAAGGGCACTTTTTACAGAATGAGTGCAATAGCTGTTTTGAAGCTACAAAGATTGTTTTAATAGCTGTACATGTATATTTTAACTTGTAGGTGGGACTTAGATAAAGGTAATGTTTCCTCAGTTTATATGAAACTCTTCCAAAGAAACCATTGTAATCACCGTGACTATCAAAATCTTGCCAAAAACGGTGCAGACTCATTCGATGTGAACGACATTCTGCTCAAGTCTTTCAATCGTAGAAAGGGAATTGACCAACCAGCTATTGTCTTTTATGCACTAATGGGAAATGATGTGTGCAATCATTGGCACAATCTAGATCACATGACCACTCCACAGCAAATGAGAACCAACCTTCTAAAGACTTTACATACGCTAGACAAACAGCTGCCCGATGGAAGCCACATCGTATTTGTTGGTATGGTAGATGGGAGGCTGTTGTATAATAGCATGCACAACAGAATTCATCCAATTGGCTCCCTACGACGTGACGTCACATATTCACAATTCTATGACTTTTTCAACTGTCTTGATATTTCGCCATGTTATGGTTACTTGAATACCAATGAGACGGTGAGGAACCTGACAGCCGAGAGAACATTTGCACTGACAGCCGTCATGAAAGACGTTGCCGAACATTCCAAATATGACAGCTTTGATATGGTTTACTTAGAGAATCCCTGGCATCAAGTTGTCAAGGTACAGTACTTAGGAATTAAACTTACATGTATGAATATAAAAGTGTATTTTTCTGTCAAACTGTCTGCCTGCCCATCTGTCTGCTTCTTTATCTACATACATGTATATCTATTTGTCTGTCTGCCTAAATGTACCTGCCATGGTACCTCCATTTGTAGCTACACATGTACATGTACAGTTGTACTTGTCTGTGTGTCTGTCTCCCTGTAAGCGTGCTTGCCCATCTTTCTGTCTGTTTGCCTGTACACATCTTTCTTTCAGATCATTAGTTGATCACAATGTCTGTTCGGTCTGTCTGTCTGCCTGTGTATCTGACTATCTGCCTGCCCATCTGTCTGCTTCTTTATCTACATACATGTACCGGTTTATCTATTTGTCTGTCTGCCTAAATGTACCTGCCGTGGTACCTCCATTTGTAGCTACACAATGTACATGTACAGTTGTACTTGTCTGTGTGTCTGTCTCCCTGTAAGCGTGCCTGCCCATCTTTCTGTCTGTTTGCCTGTACACATCTTTCTTTCAGATCATTAGCTGATCACAATGTCTGTTCTGTCTGTCTGTCTGCCTGTGTATCTGACTATCTGCCTGCCCATCTGTCTGCTTCTTTATCTACATACATGTACCGGTTTATCTATTTGTCTGTCTGCCTAAATGTACCTGCCGTGGTACCTCCATTTGTAGCTACACATGTACATGTACAGTTGTACTTGTCTGTGTGTCTGTCTCCCTGTAAGCGTGCCTGCCTATCTTTCTGTCTGTTTGCCTGTACACATCTTTCTTTCAGATCATTAGCTGATCACAATGTCTGTTCTGTCTGTCTGTCTGCCTGTGTATCTGACTATCTGCCTGCCCATCTGTCTGCTTCTTTATCTACATACATGTACCGTGTAATGTTATTTGCTTGTTGATGGAACATATACTACGATTAGAACAGATTCAGAAAGAACATCTTTATTCTGTTATGCGTAGCCATCTTGAAGCATGTGAACGGGCTATCTAATTTACATAAAGAAACCGGAAGTGAATGTACCGGAAGTAACTATTACATCTCCTTCTTTCTCTTGTTAGGAAAATATCAACTGTAACAATGTTATGAAATAAACAAGTGTTAATGTTTATACATTAAAGGTCTAGTCTTTCAGGCGATTTTCTAACACGTGTCGATCGCCTCAACTCTGTGGTTTGGGGTTCACTAGATTGTTCAACCGTGCTAACAATGTCATTGTTCAGATCTTGATTAAGTGTAGTTGGCACGCATGGTACATCAGTAGCTGCATTGTCAGTGTCTCTAGGTACATTACCTACATTTGTAAATGTTTCACCAGTGCGGTGTAAATGTCGTCGGTTCCTTCGTAGAACATTTCCGCTTTCCATGGCGACCATGTAAGAACGAGGGTGTATGGTTGCATCCTTGATGATACCTTGCTGCCATGTGTGTGTTTGGGGGTTGAGCACACGAACTTGTTCGTTAGGATAGAGTGGTGATAAGGACTTGGCTGTCTTATCGTAGACAAATCTCTGTTTGTCTTGTCTTTCCTGCAATTTGCTGTTTATATATCCATCAGCTGATAGTCCAACATTTGCTTTAGAGATTGCTGGTAAATTGGTCTTATAGACACGCGAGTTTAGTAATTCTGCTGGTGATGATAAGGTATGATCGAGTGGCGTTGTTCTGAGACATAACATAGCTAAATGAGGGTCTGCACCTGACTCCTTGCATTTTTGTAGCAGATTTTTTACTGTTTGTACGTTGCGCTCTATGAAGCCATTAGCTTGTGGGTAATATGGTGATGTTGTTACATGATCAAAACCATAAGTGTTGCTAAACTTCTGAAATACCTCAGATGTAAACTGTGTGTCATTTCCTGTAATCAACTTGTCTGGAATTCCATGTTCTTCAAACATACCCTTCATGTGTGCAATGGTGGTGCTTGACTCACAGTTGGCAAGTTTACGTACTAAAGGGAATTTGCTGTAGTAGTCACATACTAGCAAGTAGTGTGAGTTATTCCAGTAAAATAGATCTGCTCCGAGAGTATGCCATGATTTCTGCGGTACATCATGTGGAATCATGGGCTCTTTGGTGTTTTCTTTCTGATGACGCTGACAAGGTGCACATTGTTTCACCATAATATCAATATCTTGATTGATATTAGGCCAAAACACTGAGCCTTTAGCACGTAGCTTACATTTTTCTGATCCTTGATGACCATAATGTAGTTGGTTTAGTACTTCAACTTGCACTGTCTTAGGAATTATAATCCTAAGTCCTTTCAGAATTATGCCGTCTGCGACAGTTAACTCATCTCGATAATTCCAATATGCATGTAGTTGTGATGGACATTCTGATCTGACTTTTGGCCAACCATTTGTTATGACTGTCCGTAATAGTGCTAGGTCAATGTCCTTTGCTGTCTCATCTCTTATCTGATCAAGTCTTGTAGGAGTTGCATTCAAGTGTAAGTGCAACTCATGTACCGATACATCTAAACCTGGGATTTCATCTCCAGGACAAGGGCTGATTCGTGACAAGGCATCTGCGAGTGGTATGTCCTTTCCTGGAATATAGGTAACTTGTGCATTGTATTTCTGAATTCTTAAGAGCATTCTGGCAATGCGTGGGGGTGCACTTGCCAAATGTTTTTTTAGATATTGCCTCGAGGGGCTTGTGATCCGTCTGAACAACCACTGGTCTCCCATAGCAATAATAGTGAAATTTCTCTAGTCCATGCACTACTCCAAGCATTTCTCGTTCAATGTTGGAGTAGCGTCGCTCAGTGTCAGTTAGTAGTTTGCTAGAATAGGCCAGAGGTTGATTATCCTGCAGGAGTACAGCGCCTAATCCACGCTGTGATGCGTCAACCTGAACGACTACTGGTTTCTTGCTGTCAAAATATTTAAGTGATGTTGGTGCTGCTATTGCTTGTTTTATCTTGTCAACAGCTGCTTGGTGTTCAGGACTCCAAACAAATTCACTGGATTTTTTGACTAAATCCCACAAGGGTGCTGCAACTGATGCCATATGAGGGATGAATCTGCTAAGATACTGTGTAGCTCCTAGAAATGACTGTAAATCTGGAAGTGAAGACGATGGATCCAATGCATTGATTGCCTCTACCTTTGAAGCTCTTCGTAAACCCTTCAAAGCAGAGCTTGACTCGTTATGTGCTCAAGAAATACTGAAGAAAGTGGACAAACCCACTGACTGGGTTAACTCATTTGTATGTGTGACTAAACCAAATGGATCCAATGCATTGATTGCCTCTACCTTTGAAGGGTCAACCTTAAGACCATTTGCACTCAAAATGTGCCCATAGAATGGAATACTAGTGCTCTTTATGACACATTTATCAGGGTTGAACTTTAGACCAGTACTGCGTGCTCTCTCCATAACAGCTTGTAGGTTAGTATCATGATCACTGCCATCTTCTTTGAATCCAACCACGACAATATCATCAGCAATTCCAGTCACACCTGTAAGGTCACCGAAGGTTTCGTCTACTTTCTTCTGGAATACATCCTGTGCACAGATTAAGCCAAAGGGGAGTCGGCAGAAACGATAGCGACCAAAAGGGGAATTGAAGGTTGTGTAGTAGGAGCTTTCTTCATCCAACTTTATATTCCAGTACCCACTTCGTGCATCAACTATTGAAAAATATTTGGCTCCATTCAGCTTTGCTAAAATGTCCTCCAGTGTTGGTGTATAGTGGTGAGGCCTTTTGGTGGTTTTGTTGAGATCCTTTGGGTCTAAGCACAGCCTGATTGATCCATTTGGTTTAGTCACACATACAAATGAGTTAACCCAGTCAGTGGGTTTGTCCACTTTCTTCAGTATTTCTTGAGCACATAACGAGTCAAGCTCTGCTTTGAAGGGTTTACGAAGAGCTTCTGGTATACGACGTGGTGGATGTACTACTGGTGGTACTGTTTCATCAAGAACAATGTGGTACTCGCCTTCGAAACATCCAATTCCTTCAAAACAGTCACTGTATTCAGTAAGGAGTTTCTCCGTCGCTTGTGCATTTCCTTTGGGCTTGCCTTTCTTTTGCTCTGGTTGTGACTTTGTATCTGACTCAGTTGTGCAATTTAAACTACAATGAAGTGTTATCAACTTGAGATCCTGACTTGTCTGTAAACCCAGTATTACCGGTCCTTGTGACTCCACTACATGAAACAAACTTTCTATGGTTGTATTCAAATGTGTAACAGTTAATGTACAGTTACCATAATTCTTGATTGGATGTCCTCCATAAGCAATGATTTTAGTGTTACTTGTCTTAATGTCTACATCTTGAAATAGCTCTTTGTATTTGTCAATAGGGATTACGTTGCCCTCAGCACCACTGTCGACCTTGCATGCGACAGGCTTAGAGTTGATGTTTATGTTTACCATTGCTTGCTTTATAGTAGATCCTTGGCCAATATTATCAATGACCAATGGGCTGAAGTAAAGCTGCTCTGTATCATCAGCTTGCTGTTCCAGGGCATGTAAGTTTTGCCTTGAATTTGGTTTGGCTTGCTGAGTTTGCGTGTTTGGCTTTGGGAGTGTTGGATATTGCTGTTTCTCTGCTTGATTTCTTCGACACTGGCGTGACCAGTGGTGTAGAATATTACACGTATTACATCTTGTGTTGAATGCTGGACAATTCTCTCTCTTTGATACATCATGGTTTAAACCACAGTTCCAACATTTTCTCTGATCATTATTTGAAGGTCGTTGTTGCCTTCTAGGTCTGTTATTCTGTTCTTGCTTCAGTACATGAAGCTGTGAGTTATCTTGCTGTGAAGCGTGTAGATTCATACCTTGAATCTGACGTTTGGTCGCTTCCTCTGTTCTTGCGATGTCTATAGCTTTGTTGAACGTCATATCTGCTGGTTCTTTCAAAAGTTTTGATCGCACCTGGTCCGAGTTGGTTCCAAATATAAGCGCATCGATGAGGTGTTCATCTGGATTTGCAAAGTTACACTCTTGGGCGAGAACTCTGAGTCTCTTTACAAATAGATTTACTAACTCTTCTGCTCCTTGCTTCATCGATCGGAGCTTGAATCTGGACAGCCTGAAATTGCTCTTTGGCACGACAAAGTCCTCAAATTTCTTCCAGTACGTCGCTAACTTGCCTTCTTCGTCTTCGGTAAGGGTCCACGTGGAGGCGGCCAGTTCAATACCGTCATCCCCCGACCAAATAAGTAAATAATTCACTTTCTCTTTCTCAGATTTGTCTTTGAGCGGCCCTTCGAAGATTAACGTACATTTTGCTTTGAATTTTTTGAACAGTTGAGGCGCATCTGGGGCGTTCAAGTCCATTGTTGGTACCGGTAATCCTGCTAGCTCGGTTGTCATCTTGCTCGTTTGGCTGTAAACTTTCGCAGAAAATTTCACCTTCCTGGTGTATCCTGACCTAGGATAACAGCTCTTCTATGTAGATTCGGTTCACTTCTGACACCATGTAATGTTATTTGCTTGTTGATGGAACATATACTACGATTAGAACAGATTCAGAAAGAACATCTTTATTCTGTTATGCGTAGCCATCTTGAAGCATGTGAACGGGCTATCTAATTTACATAAAGAAACCGGAAGTGAATGTACCGGAAGTAACTATTACATACCGGTTTATCTATTTGTCTGTCTGCCTAAATGTACCTGCCGTGGTACCTCCATTTGTAGCTACACATGTACATGTACAGTTGTACTTGTCTGTGTGTCTGTCTCCCTGTAAGCGTGCCTGCCTATCTTTCTGTTTGTTTGCCTGTACACATCTTTCTTTCAGATCATTAGCTGATCACAATGTCTGTTCTGTCTGTCTGTCTGCTGTGTATCTGACTATCTGCCTGCCCATCTGTCTGCTTCTTTATCTACATACATGTACCGGTTTATCTATTTGTCTGTCTGCCTAAATGTACCTGCCGTGGTACCTCCATTTGTAGCTACACATGTACATGTACAGTTGTACTTGTCTGTGTGTCTGTCTCCCTGTAAGCGTGCCTGCCCATCTTTCTGTCTGTTTGCCTGTACACATCTTTCTTTCAGATCATTAGTTGATCACAATGTCTGTTCGGTCTGTCTGTCTGCCTGTGTATCTGACTATCTGCCTGCCCATCTGTCTGCTTCTTTATCTACATACATGTACCGGTTTATCTATTTGTCTGTCTGCCTAAATGTACCTGCCGTGGTACCTCCATTTGTAGCTACACATGTACATGTACAGTTGTACTTGTCTGTGTGTCTGTCTCCCTGTAAGCGTGCCTGCCCATCTTTCTGTCTGTTTGCCTGTACACATCTTTCTTTCAGATCATTAGCTGATCACAATGTCTGTTCTGTCTGTCTGTCTGCCTGCTGTGTATCTGACTATCTGCCTGCCCATCTGTCTGCTTCTTTATCTACATACATGTACCGGTTTATCTATTTGTCTGTCTGCCTAAATGTACCTGCCGTGGTACCTCCATTTGTAGCTACACATGTACATGTACAGTTGTACTTGTCTGTGTGTCTGTCTCCCTGTAAGCGTGCCTGCCTATCTTTCTGTCTGTTTGCCTGTACACATCTTTCTTTCAGATCATTAGCTGATCACAATGTCTGTTCTGTCTGTCTGTCTGCCTGTGTGTCTGGCTGACTGGCTGGCTATCTCTGTCTGTCTCTATAATTATGTCTGTGTTTCTGCCTTCTAGCTGGCTGACTAGCTGTTTGCTTGCTTTTCTCCAACCTGTCTGTCTGTCTATCTTCTTTGTGTCCAATAGACTTATTCCATCCAGGCACATACATTGTACATACATTTTATTGGACACTCCCCATCAGCCATTCAGGCTTTTCAGGTCATTATCTTTTTTATTGTGGAAAAATCTGCATTATTTGATGCATTTTTTACATGTCCCTGTCACTCATATTATTTGTTCTTCAGGAATGGGAAGCCAAAGGTCGCCAAGTCTGGCAACTCATTGAACCATCTGATGGATTTCACCCAAGACTTATAGCAGAGTCCTTGTCTGCAGATGTCGCATGGAAAATCTTGGAGTCCAAATATCCTCATGTGCTTGGTAAAGTGAACCCCAATAATGACAAGATACAGCAGATCTTTGGAGATCAGGGAGGATATTAATAATTAATAGATAATAGGTGACTTGCATGATGAGGTTGTTTTACTACAAGTACCAGAATGCTTTGGGAATTTTCTTTCCTATTCAGATTTTTATTCCCTCATGAGAATAGTAAGACAATTGGTGCTAATTATAATAATAATAATAATAATAAGTTATTTATAAACGCATCATACAATAGTCTCGATGCTTTTTACAATTAATGAGGACGAAACAGTGGCAAAAGCTAAATAGAAGGGAAAAAAATAAAAAAAATGGGCAAAGCATTCTGGTACTTGTAGTACATTGTATACGACGCCATCATGCAAGTCGCCTATTATCAGTAATTATCGATCCAAAAAATCCTTATGGTATGTCATATATATATTTTCTATAAAAAAGTGCATTAATATTTTCAATGTTACATGTATGTGTGCTTTTTAAAAATAAGTTATGCTTGTTTCTCTGATTGGCTAAAAAGTCAGACGAGATTTTATAACGAAGAAACATTAATTCAATATTTTTTTCTAAAATCAAAATGTTTCTAAACTTTGTACATATTTTTTTCTGTTGGCATAAATGTGTGTTCCTAAAATTAATAATTAATTTGTACGCTGCCAAAAAATGGAATAAACTAATAATATTAGATGACTAAACAACTGGTTATCTATTTCTCAATGGAGGATCCAGGGGGGGGGGGGGGGGGGGAGTCGGGTGGTTCGGATCCCACTGTCATACCTGAGGTTCAATTGATTGTTTGAACCTAGAATCTAGTTTTTCCACAGGTTTGAAGTAAAGTATACGTTTGTCCCTCCCCCCCTCAAAAATTATTGGATCCAGCCCTGCTTCTCAGCTAATTAGCCTATGTAGTGGCCACGGAGAGGAGGGCGAGGTGGGGGAAATAGAAAAGTGGGCAACCAAGATTAACTCATATTTGTTTTTGAAAAGACCTGTTTATTAACTTGAACATAAGTTAAACCATCTTCATTGATTATCGTCAATATTAAACACAGTATCATGCATACAATGGAAAACACTTCACTAAACTATTTTAGCAGCATCGGTTGTTTTGTCACAATATAATACAACTCAGGTTAACATGTGTTAACTATTGTCTGTGTAGTATGTTTTACTGTCTGAGAAATTTCTTGTTGCACACAATTTCATGCAACGTCTTTATTGCTGTCTTCGTGGTTGTCATTAGTATCACTAGCAGCATGACATCATCATCATCATCTGCAGCAGTAGTTACGAAAGCATCATTTATGTCTTCAACATCATTACCGATTATCACCACCACCACCATCATCATTTTTACCACCAGCAGTATCATCATTACATCAGCATGACTAATCCATTATCATTATCATCAGCATCACTATCGATTGCATCATCATCATCACCAGCAATCATAACTACCACCGTCATCATTTGGAAATAATAATAATTTGTACCAGCATATTAAGCAACATTATCATCAACATCACAGTCGTCCACTTAGTCCGCTTTGCGCACCTTAATGCTGCTGCCCGTCACTTGGCATCGGTCAAATGCCTGTCATATTTTAATTGCGCATCGCCGTTAGCTTTATATAACGTTATAGTACTTAATGTATATACCATGCATCTCTAATAGTTTTTTTGCTTCTTAATAACATTTCTCTTGAATGCCGGCACACTTATAAACTTTTTGCCCTTCAGTTCTTTGATGTCCATATTTCTGGGAAGGTCAATAGGTACAAGAAGACGGTCTCCATAGCGGTATGCATACCTAACGCTCACTGGTGCACCCTTGGACTTCAAATCTTTAACCATTCGCATTCCTTTCCCGGCGCCATAGTAGGGTGATTTTTGGACTCGTTGGGTGCGGATGGGTTGAGTTGATTGTCTGCTGTATGGTACCTTACTCTGCTGCGGTGGTGCCTTTATTTGATGCGTGTATGGCACCCTACGCTTCGGTGCGACGGTGTTCCTCACGGTCCCTCCTTTGGTCTTATAGCCATATCTTGCAGCTATTTTCAAGAAGGGCTTCCAATATGAAGCTGGGATATTGCTAGTGTACGTCTGAGGCGGCACGGGCCTAAGAGACGACGCTCTAGCAATATGTCTTATAGGATTCCTCAGGGCTCCATGTCTATACATGTAAGCAGAGTAAGGGTTCCTCGCATGGTTTAATGGCGGCAGTAGAGAGTTACTCAAGGTAGAGTGTCCAAAATGCCGCGAATGAATTCCTGACTTTCTGGCGCAACAGTCCTGCGGACATTCCGTCGTGCAGAAGTCATTACAGTATTTGGAGCAATCAGCCGTCGTCTTAGGAGGTGTGCAGCATGCTGGGGCACATTCAGGTATGCAAGAGATAGGAACGGGATATTCCCCATAATCAACGGTAGGGCCAATTTGGGTTGATGTCGTTTGATCAGGTTGAGGAGCCACCGCTTGTGGTGCAGCCTTATCTGTACAGCATTGGGTGGTGCATTGTGGGTAACAGTCACTATTGCAGTTCCCAGGACACGACGGTTGTGTTGGCTGAGGATTATACGAGGGGCTTGGGACAAATCCTGTGGTGCTCGCGGTTGTAGGAGGTTGAGGGGGTTGGTATGAGCAGCAGTCCACGTGACATCCGGCAGGAAAACACTGACTAGGGCTTGAGCACGGCTGAGGACAGTGGCCGTATGGTAGTGATTGATGTGGGAGAGTCAGCTTTAGATATCCAGGGGGTAAAACATCTACGAACAAAAAATACAGAACGAAACATAAGATCATTTCAGATGAGAATTTCCGGATGTAAACTTGTTGGGCCCGACTGCATGCGTGCGTCGGTGTGTACCGTGTTACAAAGGGGTATATACCACGTGGTCAACATATCACGTGACACTTTCGTAATCGCGCAATTTCCGTACAGGTACTAATGTTACTGACTTTTCGAACGATAGTCCTTCGTTGAGGTAAAAAGTGCACTTTTTAACAAAGTGAACATATTTGGGTTGCCTGTGGTTAGGGAATGACCGAGATGGACTAAGTCGACTGATTACGTCAGCGTCCATATTCTGTTATGCCAATGTGACATGCGCATTATATTCTTACCCGCTGCAACGTAATCACGTGATACATCCATGTCTCCCAATTTCCCATGGGCCACCGCTGAGTTCAGTCTACTGAGGTAGTTATGACCGGGTTTTGAAAATATAAAGCCAAGGGTAGCAATGACACTGCCATTTCTGATGAAAAATATATCACATTCAGATCATTAAAGATTCACATTTTTATATCAACTGTACAGAAAAGGATGCCGTAAAGGTCTGACCGACCGATCTGTCTGTCTGTCCGCGGGTTTTAGCAAAACTGATTACTCGATCAGCCGCCAACTTAAACATGGACAGGACGCACAAAAAGAACTACCTTGATACCGGTGCGTTCCGTTATTAAAATCAGCGGACAGACAGACCGGTCTGTCAGGTCAAATTAAAGGAAATCGCCCTTCGTAAATACCGTAAGGCCAATAGCTGAATTTCCTGAAAAGCATCAACGTCTTCATAAAGCTGCAGAATCTACAAATTAAAATAAATAAATTTTAGAATTTTACACGTTTCCGGCCACACCCAAACTCAGTAATTATGGCCTATTTATTTATCACTATACGGTATCCTAAGATCTAGCGCATGGAGCTTGCTTATAGTCATTTCCCTGGTCTCAGAGTCTTGGTCAAACTCTCCGGCTCGCTCTACACCGCGCATTTGGAGCCACGAAGCAGCGACAAAACGACACTGGTCACAGACGCTACGAATCTCACTTTCATACAGACACCAATTGACCAATCAGCGAAGCATAATGCGCGCGTTTCTGAACCGGAAGTCGACGAAATATTAGGCCTGCGAAACGTATAGCAAGTCAACGTTAACTCGTGTCGACTTGCGACTCCGTTTTCGCCAACTGCTAATTTTTTTATTTAAATATATATAATTTGCACTTATTTATCGTGATTTCTACTCACCGTCGATGTAATTGATATTTTAATGTTTTGATATTCACTAGATGATGGATACTTCAATATGTTTGTGTATTCGATGCCCGGGAAACGAATCTCTACTTGATAATCCTTCCCTGAAACATACAAGCAACCCACTGACGTACAAATCAAGATGGCGGCTGTACATTTTACCCAGTAATCCTTATCGAACCTAAATCAGTACCACTCACATCTACAAACTTCCTGACACGTTCACGTAAATAAAGCAGGTAACAGCTTTACACTTGTAAGTTTTAAAGTTTTCAAACTATGTTATAAAGTTTCTACGAGATAGTGTTTGGGCGCGCAAAGGATTGTGGTAAAAAGTACTGATCCGCCATCTTGTTCTGTAACAAAGATTATTGCCTTCTTTTCTAAAGTTTCTACGAGGTATAGTGGTTTATACGCGCAAAGGATTGTGGTAAAATGTACTGATCCGCCATCTTTTTCTGTAACAAAGATTACTGCCTTCTTTTCTAAAGTTTCTACGAGGTATAGTGGTTTATACGCGCAAAGGATTGTGGTAAAAAGTACTGATCCGCCATCTTGTTCTCGTTATACTGTGGATTGATATTGGCTCATTTAGTAATGATATAAAACAATTAGCCACTTCCAAATCGAGCAGGGGACTGGTACCAAGTCCGTAAAACTAATTCAATTTGATACTAGTAAAATTGGGCATCATTTTCTAAGAGAGCAGATCAAACTTAGCTTGCCTGCAAAGTTTGGTGAACTTCGGGTTAATATTGACGATGCTAGAGGGCATCAAAGATGTCTATTTTCCCATATAAACTCTGTAAATTTTTGACGCTGTCCATCCAAACCATACATTCACTGTAAAATTTTGGCTGGACAACACAGTTTCAAAAGTTTATAATTCCGACAGAATTCGCCCAATTCACATCAAACTTTGCACAGATGCTAATTTCAACATGCTCTTTCATGTCATGAACTTAATTTCGTAATTGCATTAATTCTAATAAACTCATTCCCAGTCCCCTGCTCGATTTGGTAGTGGCTAATTCTTTGGGGAAAAAATGTTATTCGAGTAACAAAGAACGATGTGATGTTGTCTATCATTTGGATGTCTAAGAGGGGAGGGGTCAGTAGGAATTTTGGTGCTAGTTCTATTCACCGTGTAACGTCCCATTCACCTTACCGTATTTTGGAGGTGTCATTAGCATATCGTTGTCATAGTTAACAAGCTTTGCGTCAGCGTTGCTATGGCTGTCATCTGGTTGCTTAGCAACTATTTGACTATCTTCTTTCTTTGGTTCTTGTTTACTGATGATTTCGTTTTCGAAGATTGGTTCCGCAAGTGCGGGGTGACTTCCGGGTGGACTTGACATGGAGGAAGAATTTCTCGTTTCCATGGTATCAGACGATGACGCAGACCCCGTTGGTCTAGAAGGCTTTGTTTCCTTGACAACGGTTGATGTATCTTTTGGGCTAATGGAAGTCGATTCAGCTGGAATCATTTTCACTAGTAAAGAAATGTTTAATGATTACAGTCCGAACAACAGTCATGACCTGTCCATTGTTATAGATCCTTAGCAGGCCTTCAGTATCCTATACTTTCTGCCTTTAGTTTCCTAATGAAATCTCTGACATTTAGTATCCCAATGATCGAATCATTTTCATTCCATTTTTTTCCTACCGTCTGCAACCGAAGTCACCTCGTCTCTTGTCCTTACACATTTCAAATCTTTCAGTTATCGACTGTCACTGTCGTTTGCTTTGTGGCTTTTCCATTCACATTGACTGCTCTGCATGTTTCCTTTTCTTTCTGTCTGTGCTTATCTTTTTTTTTTCTTGTCTAATTTGGGTTTCTGTTCTCATGTGCTATCATGGGCTTCTAATGAATCGGCTCCAGGGAATAATTCGGTTTTGGGCTTACCCGGCACTAGTTAAGGGTGTCCGGTAGCGCTCACAGAAACCTATATTAATACTTCTTTCTTGTTATTTACGGTCGGCCATTTCCCCTCTCTATCTGTTTTCTATCTAGTATAGTTTTGTTTTCTACTCTTACAGCTGACATACCATCTACATTATCGACATTATCATGGAATGCACCCTTCGTGTTACCACTTGGTTTATAGCGGGCCACAAGGAAAAAGTTCCCAGATTTACTCTGCGCTGTTCCTACGCCAATCTCCTTTGTGTCTTTCCATATAACCTGACTAAAATGGTCTAAAAGAGGAAGTAATTTAAGTTACAATAACTTCAAATATTTTCGGTGAAAAAAATATTAAGAATAATATGTTGTAGCGATGGAGGTGGTGAAAAACATATCTGGGCTTGCAATGACGTCGTGTTATCCATGGCAACCATATTGGCCGCCATTTTGTTTTGCAAATTCTGAAGTAATGGAAGTAGTGATTGAATCAGATTTTCTTGAACATTATTGATTGAAGTCATAATAATTTGGGTGTTTGAGTGGAAGGGGAACGAATAAGGCTCGTCATTTTTATAATTTTATAAATACACATTTTGTTTTCAACGAGTAGTATACCCCTCCCATAAACTCACCTGTACTTGGACTCTCGTGTGGATTCTTAAAATCATAATTCCTTAATTCCGAGTACCAGTTCTCCACGGCCCTGTCACAAGCCTCTGAGGGGTCCCCTCCGTACATGTAGAAAATATTTTCCCCTTCTTTGGTATTAGGGTCTCGTTCCATCTGATCTATAGCTGCTAAATGGTCGGCCCATTTTTGGGCCTCCTCTGAGAGCTCCCCGGACCATATTAGCTTGGGTGATTTGTGGCGACTTCTGTAGTCATTATGGGCCCTGAGGCAGTGTAGAGGGAGGTCTGGATCGAACAATGACAAGACTAGAAAGAAGGGGAGAGGTGTGAGGAGAGAGATTGTTGTTAGGGATAAATCCTACCGATTTTTTTTAGAATCATTTTATTGTAACGAAAATCTTAGAAGAAACTTCAAACTATTCTTGTTCTTGTTATTCTTGTTGTATCGTTTCCTTATTCTTGTTCTGGTAATTATTTTCCGTTGTCATGCATTTATGATCGCATTGTATATTCTTTGTATACTAGTGTTTGACTACATTAACTTCCATTATTTTCTTTGTCTAATTGTTCCAGACATACACTAAGACTGAACCTTGCTCAATTTTTGTTTGTTTTTTAAGTTGAAATGTTGAAATTAATTGTGTCCCGGTCAAGCGATTTTACATGAAAGAGCAGTAAACTTTATAGTAATGTAAAAATCTTTTAAAATCCACTTTTAACCATTTGAATTCATCTTGATTCTAGTAATTGTTACAAGTGTTTTGTTGACCTACCTTGCTCTGTGCCTTGCGTGAGTATGATCAACAAAAACAATAGCAACATCGTCGTTAAAGAAAGATTGAACGACACATCTAAACAGCTAAAGTCAGTCTTTATAGGGGTTAATTATTCATGGTATTTCACTATGTGACCTCAAACAGAGTGTTACCTGTGTACTAATTGACCTGGAACCTTTAGTCCTAATGGACTATAAGGTTAAGTGACGGATAATGTGGTGTTATTAGTTATCGTGCTTGACAGGGTCGGAGCGAACGAAGTGTGCGGGATCGGGATCAGGGATGAAAGACGCGAGATTAGAGATCACAATTGCGGGTCAGCGGAGATCACAGTCACAGACGCACGAGATCTAGCGGTCGTCAGTTGTGAGATCTGGACTGACAGACGCCGGCTCGGGTATCAGAATATTTTCCTGGGGTGTATTAGCTTGTACTTTAATTTTTTTTAATATTATCACACGATATTTGGGAGGTTTCTTGGTATTGCAGAACACCAGATGACGTTAGACAATGAACACAAAGAACGAGAAGAATGAACTTGAACCAAAACAATACCCTGCATACAAAGAAACCTAACCAAGAATACAATGCAGACTGTAGCACCAAGAAACACCCGATATTTGACTTTAACAAGGTTTATTTGACCATGAGATATTACAGTGATTATGAAAGTAAGTTCCTGATAGCAATGAAATATATTTTGCTGAGTTGACAGACTGTTTGAATTTTAGCAATTCTCTTTTACGAACTGAAAAGAAAAATTAAAGAAACACAATCAACAACTTAACCAACCAAATAAACAAACAAACAAACAGTCAACGATACTGGTAAAAGTCCCAAACAGCCCCAAATGGGATTTGTATGTACGTTTTCTTTTTTTCTCTGAAATTTACACTGATACACATTTTTAACCGGCATTCTTTTATATCGTGAAAATCGTGTACTTCCCCGCCTTTGGATTTCAGGAAGAAAACACAAACGAAACTAATCCACGAAAAATCAGTCCCAGTGTGGTTTTGGGAAAGAAACAGCGAAACAAGCAAATAAAACAAAACAAAAAACAAACTGGAACAACATCCAACAAGCTGCCTCGACGTCCTTAATTTACCTGAACACGAGTCTTGTTGAATATTCCAGCTTCTTGTATCTCTTCAACATGGCAGCACTCAACACAACATTCATTGTAGAGGTTTTTAAAGATGCCACGTTTATTAACGCGGATGAAAGAGAGCGCTTTTTCTTTCTTTAAGGTGATGTCACTGTCCTTCAAGGGTACAGGATGCACTAGTATTGGAATAATGAAAACATTACTCAGTTTATATTGTTCTGGCATCAGAACGCGAATGAAAGAGAGCGCTTTTTCCTTCTTTAAGGTGATGTATTGGAATAATATACTACCGAAATCACTCGACTGTTAGTACCGCCAAAATAACGATCGATCGCGTTTTGAATTTCGGTTAACTCACGTGACCATTTGGAGAGCTTCAAATGGTCATATGACATTAGTTTCTCACTCTTTTCTGATCATGGAGACCTATTTGAATGTCACATGTCCGTTTGGAGCTCTCCAAATGGTCACGTGAGTTAACCGAAATTCAAAACGCGATCGATCGTTATTTTGGCGGTACTAACAGTCGAGTGATTTCGGTAGTAAGGAAAACAATACTTTATATTTATATTTTTCTGGCTTCAGAACGTAACGTGAGGCTATAATGTGACCTCACTGGTGTCCTCCATTTTGGAAAAGATTTGATGCATGATGGGACACCTAGAATCCTTGGGACGAGGAACCAACATATTTGTCCGTTACCCTCAATGTGATGTTTTATTATAGATTGCTTCTCTCTAAGGTGGACTGCACCCCAATACTAGAATGACTGTATCGTAAACAACAACAATAAAGAATCTACTGTTCAGAAAAAAAATGGCGGCTGTAGATTTTACCACAATCATTTGCGAACCTAAATCAGTACCACTTAGATCTACAAACGTTCTGGAACGTTCAGATAAACTATAAGCACTTTCAAACTCTCCGCTGTAAACCTTCTAGTCCTCGACGAGGTACAGTCGATTTATACGCGCGCAAAGGATTGTGGTAAATCGTATCGATCCGCCATCTTTTTCTGAACAGTACAGTATTTTTTTATTTCAAAGTTGTACCTTCCAAAATGATCATGGAAATCACAATGAAACAGAAAAGAAACTTCATATTCTTGGTCTTGTTTGTTTTCTAGACTAGCTGAAAAGAATCGACAACAATCAAACGAAAACAAAACTACAAAACAAAACAAAGAAAAATGAAGCAAATACAAACGAAAAGAAACAAAAGGTCAAAAACGCCGGCACAAACCTGAACAAACAAAACAAATAGCAACTAATGAAATACTAATTCAAGGACGCGTCAGAAAAGGTTTAAATCACCCGACTTCCCATCCACGACCGTCGAGCAAGAAATTCCTTCTGACAGTCAATGCAAACTTACTAAGAATTTCAGGACTGCTTGGCCGGGATGTGCCCAAGGCCCCGGTTCCACGAAAGGTGAATGCAATAGCGCTATCCAACGGATAAAACTGATGCAGTTATCCAATACATTTTATCCGGTGGATAGCGCTATTCACCCTTTCGTGCAACCGGGGCCAGAATATTAATTTAGTAATAAAGCTATTAGATTACTTCAGTAAGTAATTCAACTAGTATAATGGTCCATAATTGAGTTGGTACTCGAGAAAATGTAGTAAAGCTGACCTTGCCAATGTCCAAGCTGAGTCAATTCTTGTACCTTTGACATTGACATGTAAGTAAATACTTATAGAACTGGTTTCAATGTCCATACAATGATGGTCAATACTTTCAGAACTTATGTTTAATCAGAGGTCGAGCTGGTCAACATCGGGAATGGATCAGCTTCTTCTTCTATTGTCAAATTTATCTCGCCTTCACCTTTGCTTTCCTTTGAAACTCGAAGTTCAAGAAAATGTGCGGGTAAAGTAAAGCAAGTGATAGAGTCGTTTTCGTATGAGTGGGAAACCTACGGTACGGAGTTACGGTCACGGTACGGAATCGAAGACATTGTATTCAACCAATCACAGCGCGCGAAATCATTTCACAACCAATCACAATGCTTGGATACCGCACGATGATGGTGCGATTCGGTCACTGCACGGCACGAGCCGTACCGTAACTACTTCCCACTCATACGAAAACGACTCTATTCCAGGTGGCGTGGTACGCCCTGTATGTACGCCTATCGGTAGTGATTTAATACTCAGTACTTTACTACGCTACTGATTAACTGAGGATGTCGAAGCTATACAGCTATTTCAAAAAAGGTTGGTGAAGGTTTTGTTGCACCTTGCATACCAAGCCCGAAATGCACTATGGGCGATGTGAATGGAGTCAGCGAAAGGTCAACAATTATGGACTCTGGGAATTTTCCCAAACTTTGTCTTCGCAATATGGAGCAGGCATATTTTTTTCTGTATGTGCATGCTGACATTATTTATCTATGATCCACAATACATTTCGAGCTTGGTATGCAACATGCAAGATGCAACAAAACCTTCACCAACCTTTTTTTAAATAGCTGTATAGTAAAACTCCAGTTTCGAGTTGTTTAGACACCGCTGTACTCCTTGACAGAAGACGCCGCATTTGCGCAGGCTTAGCCTCAATCCAGAGAATTGAATACCCCATGGAATTAAAAAAGGTTTCTATTGTTCAATGTCAACACTTTTTTTCAGTTGCGTTCTCGTTAGTATTTGTGAAAAATTCACGCTGAATTGAGCATAAGGCTGAGCAATTATTGTGCTTCTTTTATCTAACAACTCGAAACTGGAGTATATAGTATGGTGCGATCGAGGTAATGACGAATCTAATGAATAGTGTGAAAAATCACGGAACTGCCAAGTTCAAGAAAGAACACCTACCTTTCAATCTAATGTAGTTGAGTTCACTCTAGCAGTATTTCGTCGAATATGGTGATAAAATAGAGTTTTTGTATCTGTTACCATCACGTACATAAATTTTCATAATTTAAGAGCAGTAGAACCAATCAAATATCGTCACGTGACTAGTTGACTTCCGTTTTTAAAATCTCATTATCTATAGTCCCAAGGGAAGCTAGGAACAGGAGATAATAGTCAAACTATTATTGTTTGCGTGAATTCAGCTCGAATAAGTGTCGTGTACTTGTTTGGTTTGTCTTTTTAACTTATTTCAAAAGAGTCACGCACATCATTTAGAACGTATATTTCTGGTATCAACGCCCGCGATCGCTGTTCCTGCGGTTGCATCATGAGTTTTCAATCCCGTCATTCTTTGCGAAAGTTCACAACCCGTATCTTCACCCAAGAGGCTCATGTCAACACTTTATTGCAGGTTGTTTAATAATCGATAAACTTACTAAATTTGACAGAAAACAATTGATCTCATTTCTCAGATAATCGCTGCTGTCATAGCAAAACGTGGAAAATGAAAAAATATCGCCATAATATATGACACGACACCGTTTTTAGCGCAACAGTAAGCCTAGAATAAACTCCACTTTGCCAAGATGATCTCGGAATTATCGGTTTTTCCATGGATAATGGTCTTACTTTGTCTTCCAAGCTGTAAGTAACATAAGATACCTGTTATCTTTAGTGTTTCTGGAGATCTGGATGAGTGGTTCCCGTGGGGTTCTTTGTTTGTTTTTGTTTTCTCTTGGTCTGAGACAAAACAATACTTCAACAGTTTGTAAATGTTTGGACGAATTTGATCAATTCCTGATAACAGTATAATTAAATCTCTGGAGAGCGGATGCCCTCGCGATCGGTAAATGCCAAAGGTGCTCCATCATTCCTCTTGAGGTGTCTACTTGGAAAAGGTCACTGACATGAGAGAAGTACTCTTCACTATTAGAATGAAGTCTATCGCGTTTGTGGAGTCGAACACAAGAGTTTTCTATACATTCAATTGCAACCTGCCTGAAAATGTAACAATATGAAGACCTCAAATGTCCCGTTCCGTATGCATGAATTCTACCACCAAAGTCAACCCCGATTAAAATAACAACAACTGAAAAACGCGAATTAAACTTTATGATTATATATCTGTCTTTCTCACTTAAACAATGTCTAATGTTCTTAATTTTATAACTGAAAATCGCCACTAAATAATCTTCATTTACAAATCATGACTTAGAGACTAAAAATACATGCAATGATGTCAGGGGCCATTCTTGTAACCAATATGGCCGATGTGTTTGGTTTGATTTTTTTTTTCGTTTTGATCGATCCACTGAACACTAATTGACACTAAAAATTAAGACTGGATGGATACATCATCTTTATTATACCTTACTCTACTTGATTGGCATGCTCTTGATTCCTTGAGGAATCCAAGAAAACGAGAGCCGGAGAAAGAGAGTGATATATTGGGTTGGAGTACAACGAGGCTTTCTAGTTTAAACCCCAGTCGATCTCTGAGGAAGGCTCCTCTTTCTTTACTTAGAAGCATATTCCTTTCATTTTCTTTTTGCAATATTTTCATCTTCAGATCTTGAATCAAAGCCTGCTGGAGGTCCTATTCCGCCCGGCGTTGGTGAGTTGGTAAGTGATTAAGTACCAATACTATACTACTTATGCTTTACTACTATGACCCTCCGAGAACGACTACCTTTGACCAGACCATGTGGTTAACACCCCCCCCCCCCCCCCCCCCCCCCCCCCCCCCCCCCCCCCCCCCCCCTGCTTGTAAATAACCGCTTCTTTAACCTCGACCATATCGTGCAGAAAAAGATGGCGACTGTACATTTTCCCATAATCCTTTGCGATCCTAAATCAGCACTATACCCAGGGTCCGGTTGTTCGTTCGAAAAGCGATTAGCGCTAATCCAGGATTAAATCTTAGGAAAACTATTGACGCTAATCCAGGATTAGCACTAATCGCCTTTCGAACAACCGGCCCCAGATCTACGCGTGCAACCTTCCTGACACCTTCGCATAAATTAGTAAGCAGATAAGAGCTTCGATTCATACGTACAAATATAATTTTGCAAAAATAAATTAAATGCATGTACAGCGCTATCTTGTTCTCAGGTACAATGGATTGGGAAATACCTAACATTTTCTTTGGTTTAACACGATTTCTATGATTTACAGAAAACTGCAGTTGCATGCGAACAGCAAAAGGCTTACATCCTCTGTCCAAATATCTTCAATGGTATTGACATAGTGTCAGCTATGTTTGGCAGGAAGAACTCCTTGGAATGTCTCCCCCCGGGCGACTACCCTGCTTCCTTCTGCACGGAACAAGAAGACCAAATCAAACAACAAGTGAATGACCTCTGTCAGGGGGAGGACAGGTGTGAGGTGTCTGCATCGAATGATTTTCTTGCAATGGAGGGAACCCAAATCTGTCCACATGTCTCCAAGTATCTTGAAGTGAAATACCGGTGTGTGCCCAAAGAAACAATCCCAGATGATGGAGATGAATCATCCAATGTTGTAACCGAGTCCATAGGAGACGCGTCAATCAAATCATCATCATCATCATCATCATCATCAACGTCTACTGAGGTCTTATCATCATCATCATCACCAGCATCCGAGGTACAAGTTCTTCTTGGCTCCAAGCCAAACAATGAAGACGAAGCAGTAGTTGAAGTTGGTGACCAATCAAGCTCGCCCCAGTCTTCTCAGGAAGTGACCGAGCCTTTAAAGTCCCAGGAATCCACGTCCAAAGATACTGACGTTGTCAATGAGACGATCAAGAAATCTAAAATAGTTAACAAAAAAAAGGAGTCCGACGGTAAAGATGAAAAGAACAAATCCAAGGAAGAGGAAGAAAAAAATAGTTCTGTTCTGGACGAGAGTGAAGCTCAAAATAGAAGAGATGACAAGTATTGGCGTTAGCCAATCAAATTGCGAAGGAAGTGACGACACATTTTATGCCATGCATTCAATGATGAACAAACAATTAATTTAACGATAACATTGCAAAATAGATTATAATAAGTCACGTGACAATTAAGATATTAATTTGTTGTGGGCTTCCTGTGCTCATCTAATAATTCATTGGAGAACTGATTCATTGACAAGAGACTGTAAATCTCTCTATTGAATAATGCAAAGTTTGCCGTAACAATTTCCACAAGCGAAACCTGCACGCGTTTCCGCAACTAATTTATGTAATCAGTTTAAAAGTTCATCAATCGGTGACACTGAGTCGAGTTAGGATAGACTTAATCTTCTTGAGTTTACACTGGGTGAGTCCCAATAGTTTTATTGGACTTTATCCTTCTTTACGATCGTAGTCCGTGTCATCGATCCGCCATATTGGCCGGGTAGGTTGGTAACGAGTCAAAAATCCCCCGGCAGGGTAGGGGTCACAGGAAAGAAGAGTCAGAAGAAACCAATATGGCGGATCGATGATACATCGGTGATATACGGACTATAAAGACCAAGAAAAAATTGGAACTCACTCGAATTGTTTATTATTTATTTAGGTATAAATGACGACGTATACAAAGTATAATGTATATGAGATCAGGAAAGAGTTTAGTATGTACGCATTGTGCCCGAGACCATGATCCCTTGCGCCAATATTTTGATTTGTGTTTACGAACACCTGCTAAAACTAATTGTTCAAACTGTCGCCAAATAGTTCAGATTTACTTCCGATCTAAAATCTCTTTCACATTTCGATTAATTTCGCGGCTACTTTTGTGCGCGCAAGGCATCATGGGCTCGATCAGTTTTCAGTTTACGACCCGATTTTAAAACAAAATTGAGAAAAAAATAAAATCTTCATATTAATCAATGCTCTTGTATCTACTTGCCGGGCGACTTGCTTTCATAACAAATATATATTAGACTGCTCAAGTATATTAAGGCCTGACACATCAGCCTAATTAGCATAAACACATTATTTTCTATAAACTGAAAACTATTCATGCTTTGAAGCTAAAACTTCTCCAAAATGCTAAGACCCATGAACTTGTGACAATTTAGTCGCGATAAAAGCAAATGAAGTGTCACGTGACAAATCACGTGGCTAAGACTGGTTGAAAAATTCAATCGAAAATGGGGTACGTAGAGACTTTTTTTAGAACGCTAACTAATGTTTCGGTAAATACCTTTGGTAGATGTCTTTCTAATCCCGCCTTTTAATGCTGTCTACATATTCTCATTAACGAGAAAAATAAAAATATGCAAATAACTGGATTGGTCACGTGACCTGTTTTTATCAATTATCTCTATAACTAATGATTAAGGACAACGTTAAAAGGCGAATTTAGAAAGACCTTTCTAAATGTAACTTTTTGACATCTGATTCATTATTCTTAGACAAGTTTCTATGTACCCCATTTTAAGCTGAAATATTTGGACATATGTTGCCATGTGATTTGTCACGTGACCCAGCACATGCAATAAACCACATCAAATTTTCACACACTCAAGGGACTAAGCATCTTGGTGAAGTTTTATCTCCAAAGCATGAATAGTTTTCAGTTTATAGAAAATAATGGTTTTTATGCCAATTGGGCTCATGTGTCAGGCCTTAATATACTTGAGTGCAGATAAATTACTAACTGTATTCGAAAAAATGCCCAACTTTGACAATCATTTGACACCATTTCCATATTAGGAAAGTCTTGACGCGCAAGGGATCATGGTTATAATATTTCGACTTTTGTCCATTCCCTCTCATCATCTGTGGACGAGTCATTGGGTAACTGAGAACGAAATAATTATTTGTCGCGAATTTAGTATGACATCAGCGAGAATGCATTAAGGGCCGTTTACACGGACGATTTTATCGGCGATTTTGTCGGCAACTTTATCACCGCTTATCGCCGCTACTGAAATCGCCGGTAGTTTACACGGGCGATTTGTGGTTGCAATAACTTCGAGGCGATAAAATCGCCGATATTTTTTTATTTCTCATACTTAGTTTTTAGATTTTTGAATTGTATATATATGTAAAGCGCATTTGGGCAATTCTGGAGAGTGCGCTATATAAATAATATACTATTATTATTATTATATTATTATAAAATCGTCCGTGTAAACGGCCCTTTAGAATCCGTTGCTTTGACAAGATGGTATTTTGTTTTGGCTGATTCTGATCTTATTTGTAAGAAAATAAAATAAAATAATATGAAAAGAAAAGAAAAGATAAAGGACGGTCATTGTGGATGTCAATGTTTTAAGCTAACCTTTGTAATGTCATCCAACATGGCCGCCATCTTTTTGAATGTCAAGAATCTATCAGAAACTGTCATAACTGGAGTCAAAATTGAACTAACACCTTCTTTGTCTTCTAAATAATATGATCAGCTCATTGACAACAAGTGTTTCACCCCCTCCCCCCTAGTCCGTAATTCACACTAATCAAAAAATTAAACGCGTCTTATTAAATTAACTTCATTCAGTAATACAATAGAATATATGTTTTGCTCAGTCAGATGTCTATATTGTACAATTGTTACTAATTTGATTCAAAGCAAAGGAAGGACTCACACGGCGCGACAATAAATATCCATATTCTGCTAGTCTAAATGCCCTTTACTTGCTACCTGTCCCTAATTTGTTCATCCTACATCCCGAGCACCAGCAACTCGATTGAAAAATATCGGTGGTTGCTATGGCGATGACATGCATGAATGACATCACTGTTTTTCTTTTCAAGACGGTGTTCGACCATTCGGTGCTGCTCCATCGATAAACTCATAACCGCTGGTAAATTTAATGGATTCGTTTTTGGGTTTGTTATTTACTGGATTTCCTTAACAACGGAAACAAGACCAAGGTAAGTGTTTGTAGAGTTTGAGAGTTTGCTAGAATGTCCACTTTATGTAGTTGGACACGTAAACGTGGTACGTCCCTGAATCTCAAGACTTGACTGAGTTATGTGGTCATTCAAGGTGTTACACATTTCTGGATGCAGAAACAATCAATTCAAATTATATCAGTCTGGCACTTTTGAGTTGTGTAAAATTATCTAATTCAACGGACTGTCATCAAGGTTTTCGTAGAGCATTCGCTAAGAAATCTAATCACTATCATGTTAGCTGTTCATCAAATCTCGAAGTTTATAATCCATGACACTATTTACATATTTGAACAAGTAAAGAGATGATCATTTCGAAGCAAAATGGCGCACAAATGTGGGAAGAAACTTTATCATTATTGCGTTGAAATCGCATTACGAGCCTTACTAAGTATTTATTAATAATTATTAGCGTTAACACTATTGAAATTGGATTATAAAAGTAATGTATTTGTCACTTGTTTATTTGGCTAGCAGTTCAATGACCTAAGAGCGCAACAGGTGCCAGTGTGTTCTAATATGATCGATTCAAAACTACCAGAACTTAAGCCAAAATATTATCGATTAAAACAATAATTGTTGCAGAACGGTTTTGTGTTCCAAGATAATATTTTCAATCCAGAAATCAAAACCATGAAATTGTCGGAAGAAGTTTATTCATGTGAAAATTTTCGGTTTAAAAAATCAGCTTTATTTTCCAGACATCATGTCGCGGGACTAACAGCCTCTATAGGCTCGCAGCTTTAGCTAATGCATCACGCCAGTGTTTTTACAAAGAAGCAATAAAGGTTTTGTATTTCTTTTGTGATAGTTTCGTTTCAATGACTTTGTCTTTATTTTCGGTACTTGAAAAAGTACAAATGTACTTAATGTCAAACAACTCAGTTAGAAGTTTGTTTGCGCGCGAACTTTTCGCCGCAAGCTGTGGGGGTTTCGAATTCGAATTATATTAAATTAGAAATCATTTTGATATTGAACCACATGCGATACCATCTAAATCCAAAAGTGTTTTATTTGTATGGAATACCTTTTGACGTCTCAATGCGCTTGAATTGATTCTGTTACAAGTCAAACAAGCACGCGAACTCTGGCGGTCGTGATCACTGATATGAAAAAAAAAATGGCGTCATGTTTAAACTTAAAACGTTCTTCGCTTCAACTTCAAAATTTGCTTCGCTTCTCGGCCAACTGTTTATTTTGTCGGACCATCTCTCAGCCGCGGACATTATCAGCCGATATACCAGTCGCCATCTTCTAAAGGTTTAGAATTGTAAAAATACATCTGAAGTTCTCAAAGCCTCCGGGCCAAAAGATACTTCGACAGCATATTTTGAAAAGCCTTTTGATACTTCTAGGGTATCTACAAAGGTAGAATTTAGACTTTATTTCATGTACACACATGTAAGTATACATAATTAGTATGAAAGGAAAGAATAGTAGTTTACGTAGTGCCACCACCGCCCAGTATAAAGACAACAGTAACGTTTGCTAATTAATCTTTGTATCACTACATGAATATGTACATGAATATGTGATTAACAAAGATTGATTAAACAAATGTATTGTTGTACCCCTGGGCAGCGTCCTTTTATACCAGAACTTCGTGTTAAACATATGTATTGTTGTACCCCTAGCTGGGCAGCGTTCTTTTACACCGGAACTTCGTGTATAAATTCTTCTAATGATAATATTTGCTCTAAACAATATCTATGATTACGAACAGTAGTTATTTACCAAAGTGATTATCAATTACTTTCACAGTTACATACTAATAAAGTTATGTATTACAGTATGGACACTCCAACCGTGAACACTTAGGTTTTTTTTCTAACACAAATATAAAAATTATCGATTGAGCAAATTGATCAGAAAAATGATTTATTTTGATCACTAAGTGTATTTAAACTCAATTCTCCATTTGAGAGGCTTTGAGGCAAAAGAAAGTTCGGAAAAAAAAGTTGGAAAAAAACTTGAAGTGTTCACGGTTCGAGTGTCCACACTGTAATCATTTTCTCTATTTCAGCTTCGCCATGCAGGGGGCATTCTCCCTTGTGCTTTTCTATCTTATTGGCGTTACTTCTATACATGCTTCAATACAAATAAACGGTTAGTAAACGTCAAACATGCATTCTTTTTCTCCGACATTTTTATCTAACTTTTCTCTGCACTTTGTCGATCAGAGGATCCCCAGACCATTGAAGAAAAGCCACGCTACTACCCACAACCCAAAACCTTCGGTCAGCCTCAGGATCCTGCGTATACTCGCAACCAGGACCAAGCGTTTGGTCGACCCCAGGCCTCCGCGTTCGATACACCTCAGGCCCCAGGGTATAACCGCCTACAGTCTCCTGAGTACGAGCGACCACAGGCTTCAGCGTACAATCGTGTCCAGGCTCCTGACTACGGACAACCTCAGGCTGCCGCATATGGCGGATCTCAGCCCCAGTACTATAATTACGCTCAATTACAGCGGGATCAACTTCAGCGTGCTCAAATTCAGCGTGCTCAAATTCAGCGTGCTCAACTACAGCGTGCTCAACTACAGCGTGCTCAACTACAGCGTGCTCAACTACAGCGTGCTTACTATAATCAGCCTGCACAGCCTAAAGCAGCTCCCAAACCAGTACCAGCACCAACCCCAGCCCCTACCCTACCCCCCACAAAACCCCCAGCACCAACACCAAGGACTTCGTGTCCTGGGAACTGCCCTAAATGGTGCGTGCCAAGATGTAACATTGAATGTTGCGATCCCAAACCGCCGCCAATGCCCGAGTATCTAAAGCGGCAGCAACTGACCGCGAAGGCGTGTGAGGGGCATAAGCTGAAGATCATGTGTCCAAACCGGTCTGACAAGATTATCATGTACAGTACGTTTTATGGTCGTGAGGAAAATGATACCTCGACGTGTCACCATGATATTCTTCCATCTAAAGGAACATGTAATGACCAAGAACATCACGTGAACGAGAAGGTGAGATATATAGACATGCATATAGAGATTAGCTTTCATCATCAGACAAATATACTACGATATGGAAGCCATCTTGAGCCGATTAAACCGTCCTTATTGATTTTCATAGGCCTTTTTTTTTTTAAACAAACAAACAAGGTAGCTATAGACTACAGTAGATTTTAGCCATTAGTTTTAAGAGAATGGCCTGGTTACCTTTCAATATGGCTACCATAACTATGGCATCGTTTTTAGGTTATTAAGGCCTGGTTACCTTTCAATATGGCTGTCATAAATATAGCTTCGTTTTAAAGTAATTAAGGCCTGGTTACCTTTCAATATGGCTGCCATAACTATGGCCAACCTCGTCCCCAGGGCCCTCTCCTCGCTATTTTCAAAATGGCGGACGCTCGAGAGAAGACCCTTGTGACGGCTAGTCACGTGTCTCCAAGATTCTTGGAGGTTCGTACTGGCCAGGCTGCCATTTTCCTAATGATCGAAAGTAATCGAAAGGGCCTTGTGAAGAGTTACTGAAGAAATATACGTTCGTTCGTGTTTTGCCTCAAATAATAAATAAAATCACTTTCTAAGCTGGAGCAATTCTGGCCATTTGAAAATCAAGGGTTCGGAAGTGTAATTAATGAGTCACATGAACAACTGAACAGGTCAGATCGACAGTTTATTCACTGTAAACAAGTGCTGCTATTTGTATACAACTGACACCTTTCATTTCTACCCCGGCATCTCTAGTTAACGATTCTCTAACGGCTAAAGTACAAAACATGTTGACGTGTCACATACTGCAAAACTCAAGAGCAAAAGCACTAGCAAAAACTATGTAAAAACAGAACGACAATATATCACTGTTTGCCGTGACCGGCCGTCGGTAGTTTTCAACAACCAAAGAGCGGTTTTAATAAGGAGTTGTTCGTATAAAATTATACCTTGCTTTACGGTAAACGATCTCGATCGGTGGACTTTTTCATGTTTCTAAAGACATTTCAATGCTTCGATAACACTCACACATCACTTGCAGCGGCTTTGGTCTTCCTAATTCGATACATTTGAGATCAGAAAAGAACTATCAGTTGAAACTATAAATTCACTCGATGCGATTCGAGGGCCCTGGGGACGAGGTTGATCTATAGCCTCGTTTTAAAGTAATTAAGGCCTGGTTACCTTTCAATATGGCTGCCATAAATATAGCCTCGTTTTAAAGTAATTAAGGCCTGATTACCTTTCAATATGGCTGCCATAAATAAATATAGCCTCGTTTTAAAGTAATTAAGGCCTGGTTACCTTTCAATATGGCTGCCATAAAAATAGCCTCGTTTTAAAGTAATTAAGGCCTGGTTATCTTTCAATATGGCTGCCATAACTATGGCCACGTTTTAAAGTAATTAAGGCCTGGTTACCTTTCAATATGGCTGCCATAACTATATTAGGCTCGTTTTAAGGTCACGACCTTGGTTATCCGTACATGGATACCATAACTGAATTTAAATTATAGCATATAATTTTATTACATTTCCTATATTTATATTTTAATATTTGTAGGTCTTCAATCTATGTGGACACGAACGACGCTGCATTGTAGCTGTAAATAATAAATTTTTAGCCAAAGACAACACGACAATCTGTCCAGGAGTGTACAAATACTTGAAGGTCATCTACAAGTGTAACCAACATCCAAAGATATTCCCGGTAAGTTAGTTCTGTCCACGGAATGCCAGAGCTTTGTTTATGGTGCAATTTCCTTGCACTGATGACACAACATGGAACAGCAACATTAGGGCCATTTATACGAGAGAAAATAAGACGCGGCTTATCTTAGACGCGACTTAGATAAGACGCGAACCTCTTCGTATAAACAGCACTTTTAGTCTAAGACGCGACTTATCGGAGAATTACAGCGTTCTGAGCTGTTCTTATTTTGTCCGCGTCTTAGGTCTAAAAGTGCTGTTTATACGAAGAGGTTCGCGTCTTATCTAAGTCGCGTCTAAGATAAGCCGCGTCTTATTTTCGCTCGTATAAATGGCCCTATTGTTCCAACGTGTCTCTACATGTGTCCGCTATGCATTCTGCCCCAATCAGTCCACGAACAATAGGGCCATTTATACGAGACCAAATAAGCCGCGGCTTACATAAGACGCGAAGCACGCGTATAAATGATACAAAAACTTTGTTCGCGTCTTATATAAGCCGCATCTAGCGTAAGCCACGGACAGACTCGCTCGTATAAATGGGTTAGTTCGCGTCTTATGTAAACCGCGTCTTATGTAAGCCGCGGCTTATTTGGTCTCGTATAAATGGCCCTATTATCACCAGGTTGAGACTGGGGTAGACATTTCCATAACTTTTGTCCTCGAGCTTGAACGAAGCGAATGTGGGAAACGTCTATTGCGTGTGCAATGGTGCAGAGTAGTTGCAATCAAATTGCTGGTAATGGTATACTAGCTTCCGCAATTGCTTAGTAATGCCTCCGCAACCTTTCAATATTGCGCGCAATATGTTGTACCCGTTTTTTTTAATTATGATTTATATGTGTAATATACTGTATTTTTTACCAGATATTTAGGATAATTGATGTGATTATATTTTGACTGTCAGATATGTCCACTGCCATGCAAAAATCCAAAGAACTGCTTCCCTGCGTGTAAGAGAGACTGCTGCTCGCCGCAACCTCCAAAGCCAGCTCCCCCACCATCACCCCCACCGGTTACTACTTGTCCAGCACCATGTCCTTCCACGTGCAAACCTCCTTGTACGCCACAGTGTTGCTATAGCAGCATTCAACGTGAAGAACTTAAGCCATATTTTGGAATTAAACCAAAGCCAAAACCAAAACCACAACCAGCAATGCCTAATATGTATGCATCTCAGGCTAGTAGAGGGGGCCCAATAAGGCCTCAACCAAGCTATTATACAAACCCATACTCGTCCTATCAGACACCCCAAAATCCTCTCGCAAACTACCAAAGATATGACATGCAGTCATCTTGTCCAGCGGCTTGCAAAATGACATGCGCAACATTCTGCCCACAACAGTGTTGCTCGTTGACATCCGGAAGGCAAAATCCAGGACAAGTTGTGAACTACTACGGTTGAGAACGTAGACATTATGGGATTGATGATGTAATATACATCAGAATGTAATTTCAACGAGAGAGGCCTGGACGCCCAGCCGCCTGTACGATTTTTTTCTACAAAGACTTTCTTTAGAGAGACTGCAATTAGAAGACTCCAGTATCAACAGAAAGACAGATTGTTTATCGATCTGTGTTGTATATATAAACTAATAATCAAGACGTACGTGTCTGATTAGGGACACTTACTTCCGGTCTGTGGCAAATACATTGGAAGACTGGGTACGAGTGTTATAACCATTGACACAACAGTTCTTAAATTTTGACAATGTGCTCAGTATTATCTCCAATTTAAAAAATCTGCATAGCCTATCCAAGAAAGAACGTTGAATCAATTCAAGTAATATTTCCACTAGTTTTTCATCGAGGGCAAACTAATTCAGCCAATCATAACACTCGAACCCAGTCTTCCAACATTTGCCACGACCGGTTAGTTAATGAATGGACTGGGAACGGTGAATCTAGGTTGAAATAAAGTAACGAAAATTCACCTACAATTATAAATACCAGAAGAATATATACATTATTCTAAGAACGACCTTAGTATCAGTGTAGCTAGTATAATAATTTTGTGAACTTTATATTTCATTTCAACTACTCGACAGTTTTGATATCTGTATTTTTGAAATGCTTCAACAAGAAGCCGCGCTCTAACATTGCGACGTCAGGTCTTATAACATAGTGACAGTCTTTAGCTGTATTGAATAACGGACAATTATCGCGCGCTTTTGCCTCTGAAACGGAGTTGCAATCGTTATTTAAAATCCATGCTGATGGAATGCGCAGAAACGGGGAGCGTGGGGATGCTGTGCGCACCTTCTATATCTGCTCATAACTGTGTAACTGTAGAATACCCCGCCACTGTATGTTGCACGTAGTATACATCGCGGCTATAAGAGTTTGATACTAGAATGATAATTAGAAATGGTTTCAGTTAAAGATACTGGTAGCCTGGCAATATACAGTGGCGGGATGTTCTATGGTTATCCCTTCCATAACCTTCGTCTCACCATTCAAAAACGTATAACTTTGACTACAATTTACTTTCTCGCAGTACATTTGAAAAAAATGTAATTAGCCGTGAAAATGAATGACGTTCATCATAACTTAAAACAATTCTGACTTCAGCAACATATACTGCTAAAAATATTGACATTGTAAATAACAACACAACAATAAATATACATTTTATCTTCATTTCACAGTATCGTTTTAATAATTTTATACAAGCATTCAGTATGGTATGAATTTCTTAGCTTCGTGGTCACCCTGTGGTAAGAAAGAAGAAAAGGACTGGTGACCAGGAACAGGAGTCCAAAGAAATGTTAGAAATAACGTTTCATACCACGTGACAATATGACTATATATGGGCACGGACCGACGCGCCTTTAATATGATTAGATAATATACAAGACATTTATCTTAAATTAAGTTAATATATTGAACTAGTATTCTACAAAGTGAAGACATTACCATAAAAGGGCAGCCATGAAAATCATGAAAACTACGACCGAGAGGAATTATGGGAAATTGAACCTCAAATAAAACATCATCAAATCATCTCCCTTTTTATCCAGACTTGTAGGATCTTAGTTATATAGCTGGTTTAATTGTAAAAAAAATACGAGAACATTGAATTTCTTTACAGTAATGTGGCTTACGAACTGATTTCCCATCCATCCTTGCGGTCTCAGTTTCTATGACGTGACAGGTCTCTAATTCAGTAAAGTAGATTTCCATAAAACTTAATTTCAATCAGACGTATTGAATGCTTTACTGTCTACTCCACTGTATATTTAGTGGACTGGATCCAAGTTTTACTAAGAAGTCGAGGCACGTCTCTTTAGGGATTTCTTCTTTTTGCTTGTTTGTTGTTTTTGTTTTTTCGAGGGGAGGGGGTTCTCCACAGGAAGCCCAACCTAAGTAAAAAGCAATTTGCGCCTAGATGAAGAAGACCGCAATCAAAGATGAACGCAGGCTCAGTAACTAAAACAACCGAGTCTGCTTTGAAAGCAGTACTGTCCCTCTCCGTCCTTCAGCGTTTGATATTGTCGCTCTTCGTGAACAATTGTCCCCGTGTATGTATTTGTTCTTCCCGCCACAGCAATAGAACAAGGCTTTTTTAAAGCCCGCGCGGTAATTTCCACTGAAGACAGCGTAAATACACGGGCTCATCGACGCATGCGCACGCATCAGCAGCTGGCACAGGAAGTTCACGATTGGAGGGAATTTTATGTTTTCTTCGTATTCCCATAGAAATGAGAGAATCTGTACTGGCAGCCAACAGATTATAAACGCTATGACTACAACGATAAGCATCTTGACGACTTTCTTTCTTGACTTTGTCATGGCCTTGCAGCTATTTCTGTTCTGTTCCCCGGGTATTCGACGTTGCCAGAGCTTCTTGCAGATTATGGTGTACATAATTGTCATGGCGAGAAAGGGCACGCAATATACAACTGAGAACAGGAACAAAGTGTACACACGGGACGCGGTTGTAGAATTAAACAAAGGACCCCAGTCTTCGTCACAGTAATACGAATCACCAAACTTTTTAATCTTTTGAGCGTAGATTACTGGAGCTGCTACTAATGCACCCACGAACCAAATGATACTGACGATGACGTAGAATGCTTTCTTGGTGAAGACTTTCCTTAGAGGAAGAGCGATAGCAAAGAAACGATCCAGAGCAGTGGCCGCTAGAGTCAGCACCGATACAGTGACGAAAAAGTACTGCCCAAAATGAACTACTTTGCAGAAGTAGACTCGTTTGGCTTGACTATTGAATGTCCATTCATAGAAGTCAAAGATGTCCAGGTAGAATGGTGGTAAAGCGATGATGATGTAGAGTAGATCCGCGACTGCCATGTTCACTATGAGATAGTTTGTGACAGTTCGGATTTTGGCGTTTTGAAAAACTGCAGCAATGACTAGGCAGTTTCCTGCTACCGCAACAAGAGCTACCAAGGCCAGTGCTAATGCTTTAGCTATCTTAGACTCTGGTGACTCAACAATAGTCGAGAAAATCGAGTAGTTTGTACTGTTGAAACTTTGCGCCATGTTATTCGGCCAGTGTGTAAGTTACCTGAAAGATCAGAGATTATTCATTAGGATGAGTGATGGAAATCACTTAATTATACTTCAGTACAGTAAAACTAATGGCAATGGTTAATGAGTTACTTATGGTTATATAAATGTTGCTTAAAAGCATTCAGTGACGGACTAGCAATTTGATACAAATATACAGCATTTTGATGGCCAAGTTATTAATAGAATTAATGCATAGATGGATGGCTGAATGAACGAACGAATGAATGTATGTATGTATGTATGTATGGCTGACTGACTGACTGACTGACTGACTGACTGACTGACTGACTGACTGACTGACTGACTGACTGACTGACTGACTGACTGACTGACTGACTGACTGAATGAATGAATGAATGAATGAATGAATGAATGAATGAATGAATGAATGAATGAATGAATGAATGAATGAATGAATGAATGAATGAATGAATGAATGAATGAATGAATGAATGAATGAATGAATGAATGAATGAATGAATGAATGAATGAATGAATGAATGAATGGAATAAATGAATGAACGAATAAATAAATAATTAAATGATTATGACAGGATGGAAAAGACAATGAACGAAAGCCTGGAAGATAGAAAGAAAGTTAGAAAGAAAGAAAGAGAAACAAACAAACAAACAAACAAACAAACAAAATAAAACTAATAAAACGTACGTGCAATGAGTTAACAAAAGGAGGATTTCTAAAAGGCCGTTGCGTTCCAGGACGATGCCGTCAGTTTTAAGTGCCTTTCAAGACAGAATCACAAGGATTTTTGTTGAGCAAACATTTTCTGATAATAATGCGGCATTTGCCGACATCAATGGTACATGTGATCTATATTGACTACTCTATGCTCTAGTTCTTCGATTAAGCTTACAATACAATACGATATTGGTCACCCAATGAAAACCTTGATTCGTTTAAATGCTGATTTTATTACCGAAAAACACTTTTAGAGCTAGCCCCTTTAATAAAGGCTTTCAGACAGAGTGTCCATCGTAACATTAATGACGGCAATCAGGCGGCGGCCGGGTTTGCCATCAAGACGCCTACAGAATCAACTCCACTTTGAAATTTCAATTCATTTAAAGCGCGTTGTTTAATGATCTCGATATTTAAATGATAGAATTCCAAGAAGCAGAATTTTGGACTAAATTCAGTGGCTGAAGAAGTTCATATATATATATGTTTTGCGCGGTTGTCCTTTGCGACACAATTAATCCCAAGTCAAAAAATTACCTGAAATTACTTCTCCTGATTAACTTAGTTGCATGGACACGTCGCTAATTTTCACAAATTATGTGAATTTTGGTGAATGAAAACAATTTCCTATTTTGACTTTTATATGTTCGGGATTAATACTGTAGGTTCGAGTGATACGCAGTGACAAAAGACGCATTTGCTTGCTTAGATGGCGTTAGACTTTCTCAAAGTCCGTTTTCCCTCTTTTTCCTAACAGTTGGTCGGCTTGTACATACATACATATAGTTTATTTTGACACGGTAAAATCATCAGTAAGATAACAATATAAGTTTATATACTTGTGGCAAGTCTACAGCTCAGTTAACCTTCCAAGAGAATATAACCCGTGTTTCCAATGTCCACATGATCAAGTCTTTTTTTTGCGCATTTTCGTTATTAGTATTTGTACATATTTTACACTGGATATGAGTTCTTTTCAACTGGTAAAAATCTAGTTGTTGTATATATTGGAATGATTAATTGCACAAGAGGAATATAAATATCTGAAATTAGAGGGAATGAGCTTTTGAATTTCAATTAAATTTGTAATCAAGTGTTTCTTTGTATTGAGAATAGTGACTATAGTTCGTTTATCACTGAAAGCCGCTTTCCACATTAATTGTTTCACAACAAGAGAAATCAAAAAAGGAAGGGAACAGATCGAATAAAAAACAATAAAGAAAAGCGACACAAACAACGGGAAATGGAATTCGAAAAAATGAAAAAAATCATTAAAAGAACTCGATTTTATCAATTGAAGCTAATCCTCCGCGTACCTTATCAATACCAAAGGTGTTAGTTTCAAAGGTGTTCGCTTGCTCAAGAAATTATCTGATATCTCTGTGTTGTTCTGATTCCTCTTCTCCTTCTTTCGTTTGCGTGCTCCAGTGCTTTCAGAGTTTTTACAATCGGGTCACATGAATTACTAGGACACTCTTTATGAGCGTGAGGTATGGACAGCAGCTTAGCAGTGCTGAAGTGTTTACAGTCTTTGACGTAAGTTCAAACCTTAGGCTCAAATATTGATTTTGTGATCATGACAGCTTGAAACGGAATTGACTGTTTTAAAGAGTCAATGTTTATGAAATATCGACAAATTTAAGAAGAAGGAAGGGATTTATATTGAACTAAATAGCCTAATTGTCATATGCCGAAATAAGAATATAGAAAAATAGACTGATGACAGGCGACGAAATACCGAATAAAAGCAAGAAGTAAAATTAAAAGAAAAGAAAAAAAAAATCCCATTTAAAGCCAAGGGCCGCATCTGTGAACAAGAGCGAGCAAGAAGCTAAAATAAGAAAGAAAGAAGAAACGGAAAGAGAGATAATGAAAGACAGAAAGAAAGAAGCAAAGTCATGAATAGGGCCTCATCTGTTATACTAACAGGAGTGAGCAAGAATAAAGCTAGAAAGAAAGAAGAAATGGAAAGAGATAAAGCAGGAAAGAAAGAAAGAAGGAAGAATGAAAGACAAAGAGGAGGTAAGATGGAAGAGAAAAGGAAAGTAAACCAGAAAAGAGAGAGAATTAAAACTTATAAACGGGGAAGAGAGAGAGCGCGCGCGCTTTTCCATCATGTTGTATTCAGCCCTGAGGATACATTCCCGTTCAACAAAGGTACCGACCGTCTATTCGTGACACGTGTCTTGTACTAATACAAACTAAAAAATGTTCAATTAAATCTCATTTTACTAAGCAAATGGTGCCAGCGGTGGGATATACCACGCAAACGACCGACAAAACATCTTTCTGCGGCCTAAATGGAATCTAAACGTTATTAAACCTAATCTTATTAACTTTTAGCAGTTCCGTTTAGAGGCGAGTATAATATACATCGCTTCATTTGCGATGTCTTGGTGTTGCATAACAATCATTTTAATCTTTGAAAATTTGACAAAACGCGAGTAAACAGGATTGACTTTAATTTTGTATTCAAATATTCCGCAAATTGTTTTTTTCCGCGGTTTAAGGTCTTTTTCGCGCCTCTTATCATCACTTATGGATTGTATTAGTTTAAGCCCGCGAAAAAGCTATATATTAATGAATTGTGCTGACAGATATTTTACAAAATCAGAGGGATTAGATAAAGTGTAATTAACCTGTTAATATACCGAGCCAAATACCAATCTTTTAACACAAATCCAAATAATAAAAACTACATACATTTGTAAATTTATTGAAATGAAATCTAGCATCATATCATCTTGTCGCCATTGTTTTTACCTTTTTTTATTCATTCTCATTTTTTTTGTTCTATATTTTTTTCGTTGCTTTTTTTAGGTTTTCTTTTACTTTTTATCATCTTATCATCTTGTCGCCATTGTTTTTACCTTTTTTTATTCATTCTCATTTTTTTGTTCTATATTTTTTTCGTTGCTTTTTTTAGGTTTTCTTTTACTTTTCTTTTGCTCGCAGCTGGTGGCCATGTTGTTTTGTAGAGAAAACATAACTACACTGAACCTTCAAAATAAACACACGCTTTTCATACCTTGGAAATACTTTGAAAACATCCTCAACTTGGAAATTGAACATTTCCAACAAATTTATAATGTTTTATTATTTATTTTTATTTTATTATTTTCTCCAATGTTTGAAGAGATTTGAAGAGCGCGCGTTTTTTCCAGTGCGCGTGCGCGTGCGTGTTTTTTTGTTTTGTTTATTTGTACGTTTGCCGTTTGGTATTTAGAGTTATAACTTTGGAATTGCTGTTTCCTTGGATCAAAGCAGTCTTTGTATCGTGATAAATAAACTAAATGGAAACGGATATTGGATCGATTGAACTTTGCGATCAGAGGGGAGGGGAAGGGAGACGGGAGCTGTAATATAAATTTGACAAGAAGGGGAGGGGGAGGAGTAGGAAGCCATGCAATTAAGATAGATATTGTGTAACCATAGTTACTATGGTGTAACACTTTTCTAGAATAATTATTGTTACAATTAACATACAACCACCTCTATACTTTTACGCTTACTAGATATTGTACAAGAAAAAGAGACGAAAGAGAAGGAGTGTGGGGGAGACGGTTTCAGATGGCGAGATAAAAATCAGTGGTTATGATATCGTCAGAAAAGATAGATCAAGGAGAGGGGGCGGTGTATGTATTTATCTTCGTAGCTCCATTAATTACCACATTCGAAATGATCTGGTTCCTGATGATATCGAAGCCGTCTGCTTGCAAATCTGCAAACCAAATAGCCGGCCTTTCATTGTTACATCTGTTTACCGACCGCCTGACAGTTCGTGCGAATTTTTTACTAACTTTGAACGGATGATTAAGGCGATCGATGATGAAAACAAAGAGCAATACATCCTAGGGGACTTGAATTGTTGTATGCTAAAGAAAAGCCGTCCCGATCAACCAACCAAATCACTTAAAGCGATCTATGAGACATACCAACTGTCTCAATTAATAACCGAGGCCACGCGCATAACTGATAGATCTAGTAGTCTCATTGATCACTTTGTAACATCTTCAACAGAAAAAATTAATCTGTCAGGTGTAATACACACGGGGATTAGTGATCATAGCTTAATTTATGGAATAAGAAAAATAAACCCATTTAGAAATACACGTGACAAAGCCAAAACCATCGAAGTACGAAACATGAAAAGGTTCAACCAACAACATTTTATTAATGACCTCCTTGCTCGGCCTTGGGAACAAATTGTCTTGAAAACAGACACGGACTCTATGTGGGCTTCGTGGAAAGAATTATTTTTAGACATTTTAGACAAGCATGCCCCGGTGCAATACAAAAGGAAAAGATCATTTAATATCCCATGGTTGACCAATGAGGTAAAAAAAATTAATCTTTGATAGAGATAAGAAAAAGCGCAAGGCAATATTAACCAAACTAAGTACGGATTGGGACGATTATAAAGCATCCAGAAACCAGGTTAATATTGCTTTGCGACAGGCCAAAGCTAATTATTATAGTAACAAAATAGCTAACCAAAGCAAAAATCCGAAAGAGACGTGGAAAACGATAAATGACTTGCTTGGGCGCTCCTCAAGTAGTACCGTTGTCAATGAACTAAAGATTAACGGTAACAATATTAATTCTCCGGACGAAATAGCTGAAGCCTTCAACACCTATTTTTCCAATATTGGTCCTGATTTGGCCAAGTCAATGGCTGACTCTAGCAGTACTTTTGGGCAGTTTGTAAAGCCTTCCCAATCTAAAATGTCACGTTTTAAGTTGGTATCTAATGGCAAAATACTGAAGCTCTTGAGTGGCCTGTCTAATTCTAAAGCTACAGGCATTGACAAAATATCTGGGAAAATGTTGAAAGTTGCAGCTCCTGCTATTTCTCCATCACTTACACATATTTTCAATCATGCCATTATTTCAAACTGCTTTCCAGACGATTGGAAAGTAGCCAGGCTCTTGCCTCTTCATAAAAAAGGGGCACGAAATGCACCTGATAATTACAGACCAATTTCTATATTGCCAGTAATAAGCAAAATAATGGAAAGAATTATGTATGAGCAGCTTTATGAATACCTCACAACAAATAACATATTGTCTGAACAACAATTTGGCTTTCGTAGACTTCGCTCTACTGCCTCGGCTCTCTTAGACAGTACAAACAGCTGGTATGTTAATATGGAACGCAAAATGTTCAATTTGGTTGTGTTTTTGGATTTAAAAAAAGCATTCGATACCGTCAATCACGATATTTTACAACGTAAATTAGAAATATATGGTATCACTGGGAATGCTTTATCTATGATACAATCATACTTAACCAACCGCAGACAGAAATGCCAGCTAAATGATGCGGTCTCTTCTGAAAGCCAGATTACATGTGGTATTCCTCAAGGCTCTATACTTGGCCCACTTTTCTTCCTCTTATACATCAATGATCTACCAGAATGTCTTCAAAAATCCATTCCTCGGCTATTTGCCGACGATACCAATCTTACTACATCTGGTGAAACTATAGAGGAAGTTGAGTCGGCCATGAATAGTGGTGACCCGCTTCTGTGCGTAAAACAGTGGCTCTTGGCTAACAAACTAAGTCTCAATGTGGCGAAAACAGAATTTCTTGTGATTGGTTCTCATCATAAGCTTAGAACCCTTGCTTCTCAGCCTTGTATTAAAATCGATCAAAAATGCCTTAAACAAGTCTGTCACAGCAAGGTTCTTGGCGTCGAAATCGATGAGCATCTATCTTGGTCCAAACACATTGAGAATGTAGCCAAAAAAGTCGCTTCAGGAATAGGAGCCATAAGAAGAATTCGAGATTTTGTAGAAACAGAGACTCTAATTTCTATATATAATGGCCTAGTCCAACCCCACTTTAATTACTGTAGTGAGGTATGGGATACCCTTGGTCAAGGGCTCTCAAATAGGCTCCAAAAACTCCAGAATAGGTCTGCGCGAGTAATCATGGGCATGAGTAACGATACTCCCAGTCTAGATGCGTTAAATGCATTGGCCATGGGGTGGGAAACACTTGAAACGCAACGAGCTAAAGCAAAAGCAAAACAAATGTACCAAGTGCTCAATGGCCTGGCTCCAAGTTGCCTTACAGATCTTTTCTTAAGTAAAAAAGCTATTACTAATTATAACCTCAGGGGTTCATCTACCTCACTACAGTTACCTCTACCAAAAAACGAAAATCTTAAAAAAAGTTTTAGCTATAATGGGGCGAGATTGTGGAATTCGCTTCCTAAAGATTTACGCGAATGCAACTCGTTATCATTATTCAAAAACAGAATTGCCGCTCACACTTTTTCAGATCTTGTTTAGAATATATTGTAGTTATTATAGCATAAGTATTTTATTGATATATTAGTAATTTTATATATATATTTGAAGTAGTTCTAGATTAATTTTTTATCAATTGTAACCACACGCCCCTTGTGGAAATCAGCTTTTCAAATTATTGTTGACGGGGCAAGCGTGTATAAATAAAGTTATATTATTATATTATTATTAGAAAGAGCCAAAGTAATTAATACACACCTTGATATTAAGACAATTGACCATCCAACTGTGTCAGATTACAGAAAGCTTCAACGCTTCAAATATGGGTATTGTCTTGCTTAATCGATTAAAATGGGAAAAGGGAGGTCTACTGTGTATGCCGGCCAAAAGCCTTTACTTTAGTCTTAGATGTCCTTGGGCTGGTTTGTGAGGAAATGCAGATGCTTTTTTTGTCTTTGAAAGTATAACTGTAGGTAGGTAGTGTACTTGCAGTTGTTGCCTTGTGCTCGTGCTTTTAGTATAAGTCTTCTTTATATTAACAAGGGGAAACAACACGATCATCATTATACAACAACAACAACAACAACAACAAACGATAGCAACAACAGCAGTAGCAACAACAATAGTAACAGGCAACTGCAGTAGCAACAACAACAACAATGACAACAATAGCAAGAAATAATAATAATAATAATAATAATAATAATAATAATAATAATAATAACAACAACAACAACAACAATAACAAACGATAGCAACAACAGCAGTAGCAACAACAATAGTAACAGGCAACTGCAGCCTCAAGTATATTAAGGCCTGACACATGGGCCTAATTAGCATAAAAATCTATATTTTCTATTTACTGAAAACTATTCATGCTTTGGAGATAGAACTTCGCCAAAATGTTTAGTCCCATGAGTGTGTGGAAATTTGATGTGGTTTATTGGATGTGATGGATCACGTGACAAATCACATGGCCACATATGTCGACAAAATTCAGCTCAAAATGGGGTACATAGAAACTTTTCTAAGAATAATGGATCACATGTCTAAATGTTACGTTTTGAAAGGTCTTTCTAAATCCGCCTTTTAACGTTGTCCTTAATCATTAGTTATAGAGATAATTGATAAAACAGGTCACGTGACCAATCCAGTTATTTGATTATTTTTAATTTTCTCCTTAATGAAAATATGTAGACACCATTAAAAGGCGGTAATAGAAAGATATCTACCAAAGGTATTTAATGAAACATTAGTTAGTATTCTAAGAAAAGTCTCTACGTACCCCATTTTCCCATTTTCAGTCTTGACCACGTGATTTGTCACGTGACACTTCATTTGCTATTATCGCGATTAAATTTTCACAAATTCATGGATCTTAACATTTTGGAGAAGTTTTAGCTTCAAAGCATGAATGGTATTTAGTTTATAGAAAATAATGTGTTTATGCTAATTTGGCTCCTGTGTCAGGCCTTAATACACTTGAGGCAGCAACAACAACAACGACAACAACAGGCAACTGCAGCAGCACTGAGCAACAACAATGACAACAATAGCAAGAAATAATAATAATAATAATAATAATAATAATAATAATAATAATAATAATAATAACAATAACAATAACAACAACAACAACAGTAGCAGCAGCAACAATTAAACAACAACAACAACAGGAGTAGCAGCAGACAACACCGATAAGTACACCAAGAGCAACAAAACTGAATGGATGATCAATGTTAATTGTAGGTCTTGTATAGTGTCACTGATTATGACGATGGCCGAGACGGCCGGGTTTTGAAACGCTTATTTATGATGATGATTGTGTTGTGTGATGATGATGATGATGATGACAATGAATAAGAATAAAAAACATTTCTTCTAGAACCAGTTGCAAAAACATTTATCTCATACAACACTCAATTCACGAATACTTGTTGACCTTATTAATGGTATAATTAAAGCCTTGGTATCGCCAATTAAGTCTATATATTGCGCTAAAGCTTCTCTTTTTTCTATATTCTACGGTGTAGTTCTACTATTAGTAATCCAAAAGAAGCTTAACATGGAGGCAAATCTAAATCTAAAGTATTTTGGCTTCATGAAACTGTAAAAGTTGACCATCACTACAGATGTCAGTTAAATAATAATAATAATAATAATAATAATAATAATAATAATAATAATAATAATAATAATAATAATAATAATAATAAATAATAAATAATAATAATAATAATAATAATAATAATAATAATAATAATCATAATAATCATAATAATCATAATAATCATAATAATCATAATAATAATCATAATATAATAAATAGTAATAATATAATAATAAATAAATATAAATAAAAAGACAAATCGTCTACTTACCACGCGTTGTATTCCACTGATCGCAGCAGTTTCTTCTTCCACCACCAATAGTTCTGTTCGCACTTATATAGAATACCAATAACATAGACCTTTAGACGCGTGTCGCACTAAGTTACCAGACAAAGTGGAGCTGTGTTAATCTACAAGGGACGTAAGTTGTTATCTAACTTGTATTATTATTTAAATCGTAAGTGGGAGCGGGATGCATGACGCACACTGACGGAAGTCTGGAGGGATTCAATATATAGCTAATAAGCCCTTTCACGGTTTTTCGCCGCCATTTTGAATTGGGGCAAACTCGGCAAAATTAATAGAAAACTGGATCACTTTGACTTGCCGTAACTCCGCTCGATTTTGTTGGATTTTCAAAATGTAAACTTCGATAATCAGCAGGCATGCATGCCAGTTGTCGGACTGAAAATAAGACCAATGTAGGTGTTTTAACTACCATTTTCGAGTCAATCTTCTTTTCACGAATGTATCTTAAAATTTCGAGCTAATTTGCATATTCACGTGCCGAACGTTTTATTTTGAAAACAAAAATCTTTTTTTCTCGATTTGTAGCCTTCCAATACCTATCATATTATAGGACATAAATAACAAAGAAAACATATTTTCTAAAATGGTAAGTTTTTGAAAATCCAACGAAATCGAGCAGAGTTACGGCAAGTCAAAGTGATCCAGATTGCCATTAATTTTGCCGAGTTTGCCCCAATTCAAAATGGCGGCGAAAAACAGTGAAAGGGCTTATTGCATAATCGTTGTCGGGTTGAAAATCATGAAAGCTATGACCAAAAGGAATTCTGGGAAATTAAAACTCTCAAATAACACCGTCAAATCATCGACCTTTTTATCCGTTCTTGCAGGATCTTAGTTAAATAGCTCATATATTTTCAAAACTACGAGAACATTGAATGTATCTGTATGTAATGCAGGTCATGAACTGATTTCCCATCCATCCTTGCGGTCTCAGCTTCTATGATTTATGATTTTCAACCCGACAACGATTATGCAATTAGCTATATATATAGATGTTTTTTTACTTTTTTTTTTTCAATAAATTTTATCATTCCTTAAACTTGCGTCAAATAATTTCTAAGATAATATTTTTGTTGGTTTGGAGTTGGAAGTTTATTTCTGAAACGTATTAAAGGCAAAGTGTTTGAGTATTTTTCTTGTATGATTCTTTATATGTTCAGTTGTATTTTTGTTGTAGTTTGTAATAATAATAATAATAATAATAATAATAATAATAATAATAATAATAATAATAATAATAATAATAATAATAATAATAATAATAATAATAATAATAATATCAAGACATGCGACAGTTTTGAGTTTAGACATGTTTCGACGTTATAAACGTCATCTTAACGTCGAAACATGTCTAAGCTCAAAACTGTCGTTCTTGTCTTGAAATTATTATTACATTTACTGCTACATCGACCTTTTGCATCAATAATAATAATAATAATAATAATAATAATTATTATTATTATTATTATTATTATTATTATTATTATTATTATTATTATTATAATAATAACATTTATTTAAACACGATGGGTTTACAGCATGGCTGGTGTGGTCGTGTATCTAAGCCCCATCTAAGCATAGATATATTGGCAAATTGAAAATTAAATAATCATTAAAATAGCAAATAAATAAAAGATGAAAATATGACTTGTTTGCAAGAGAAGCGCATTTCTTCCAGACAAGCTTCTTAAGTCTGTCTTCGTGCGTTATAATAGATAAACTCTGTCTTGTTTTGGAATCATCTGGTATGTAATTAGTATGATATCTTGTAATGCGCGTGTGAGTATCCTATGTAACACGCGCAATATAAATATTAAATTATTATTATTATTATTATTATTATTATTAAGTACAGTTGAACCTATCACTCCCAACAACGACCACCGACCAGCTCATACATTTGTTCGTTATTGTAACCTCCCCACAACGGCCACTTCTCCACAATGGCCACAAAATGTCGTCCCGAGGTGGCCGTTGAGAGGTTTTAAAACGAACAAAGTGTACATGGGCTGACCGCTGGCATGGTGGCCACTGTGGAGAGGTTCGACTGTATCAGTTAATGTAAGACAAGACAAGGCTTTAAATATGAAGTGGTGAACGCAAATCGAATTTCTGTCAATATCAAACTTTCTGAAGTCTGCGTTGATCATAATGTTCGTTTGATACCCAAACACTTCTAATACAGTAAACTAAGCCGTAGCAAGTACACAAAACACCAATACTGAAATATGTTTATTTTTTGTTCATAATGAGGGTTTATCACGTAATTTCAAAACTCATTGGACAAAATGAAATTTTGAAATTAAGTTTTGAAATTACATGATAAACCCTCATTCCTTTTTCAAAGAATTTCCATATCAATATATTTCTTTATTCGTTGCAGATGTCTACAGACAACATGGATCAGTCTGTTGTATTGTTTGGGAGACGTGCCTGAGATATAAAGATATACACCTATTCCAATTAACGTTGCCGGTGATAACGGTCGATCTAAATTGGATGATCTGAAACTTTTAAATTCACGTTAACCTCCGCCATATCTCGTTCAAACATCAAGCATGATTCCAAGCTTCAGATCAAATGAATGAATTTCGCATGTTACTAACGAAAGACCCTCAGTTTCCCATAATTCGTCTTGGTCTCAGATCATCCATTTCAGATCGTCCATGATCAACGTTTATCGAAATGGTAACCGGTCATGACGCCCCCTTGCCATGACGCCCCAAAGTGCCATGACGCCCCCAATACAGTGAGTCATGACGCCCCATATATGTTGTACTTGTTTATTTGATTCCAAATGATCTTCAAGCAGGGGCCAAGTTCAGTTGTCAGTTGTCAGAATCTATCACGAAAATATATCTAGTTTTTATTGTATGATAGTATAGCGTAAACAGATTGTTTGTTTTGGTAGTTTTCTAGTAATCATACATTAAAATAAAATGTTAAATGTTCTTCAGGGACTGACAAATGAATAAATGAATAAATGAATGACAGGTGCCGGCAAAGCTGAAAGTGGACCATAAGGGCACTTCCACATGTATTATCAGTGAGAGTAAGTATATTAAGAATATACTAGTCGTTTCTAATAGAAAGTGAAGTACTGCGAGTTGAATTATTTACAAAATTTAATGTAACTGTGCACATTCATTATACATTTCAGCAAATAACATGAGATATATTTTAAAGTTCACTTATATGTTTGGGCTTCCTGTGCTTGGCGACACATGTGTCTTCTACCGAGTGATAAAACATGAATTTATTTCGCTTGATAATACACATCTTCCTTTTCATCAAGCGTTTAATCAAAAGCCAGTCTTGAATATTAGTACATGGTACTACACTGAAGTATATAAGGAGCTGAATATTTTATGCACAGTAGTATTTTAGTTCAACTGGAAACAGTCGATGTGTAGGCTCGATTTCCAGCCGTTTTAGGGGTGCGGTTACGAGAACCGGCTAAAATGGCTGGAAATCGAGCCTAGTCGATGTGAGGCCTAAAATAAAGTATTTGCCGTCATCGTAGAACGAACTTTGACGGCTTCTGCTCCATTAAATTACCTTGAACATATAGATGAATAAGAATTGAACATCTAGATTATAACCAGCTATTCGTTTGTTTATCAGTTCTAGTACCATTATCACGGCAAACTTTCATCATTCCCCGTACACGGCTGGTAGATAATCTCGCCAAATATTCACTGTTTAATAGTCGCTATGAACATGTCGAGCTTTCGCTTTCTTTTCCGAGTGTAAGTATAATGCAACCAAGGAGAACGTATTGTATCACGTTTGAGCGGCCATGTTGTTGTTATTAATTACCACTGCTGATCACAAATACTGCCTGCTCCGAAAATCATCGTGATCGACTAACACAAATCTCGATTTGCAGCCAATATGAAAATCCGCCACAGGAACCCCATCTCAACACAGGAACCCCAAGATTAGTCACTTCTTTGTATGTGTCTAGTGGCATAAAAGTCTTACAGAATTGAATTTGGTCCAACATAGAAGCGGCGTTTGTCTCTTCTTTCCATCAATTACCGCAAAAATGTTGAAAGAAACAACTTTAAAACGTCAATCTGAATACTGTCAATGATATTAGTAGCCTTATTTGTGTGAAAGTCGGAATCTTTTATTGTCCGATAATAGTTAATTTCAGCGCACAATATTTCGTATTTGTAAGAAAAGCTTCCGCATATTTTGATCAATATATAGTAATGAATTTTGGAATATTTTCATTTATTTTATTATTTCCGATAACGAAATGTTTATTGTTAATTTACTGGATTTGTCTACACGACAATTAAATTTAACAAATAATATTTTTTTAGAACATTCTTTTATATTTCGTAACATTGACTTGCGTTTGTTGGTTGCCATAGTTACCCTTCTCTCAATCAAATTTTCCAATGAGAAGTTTCGAGTTCATATAATTATAATTATGTGGCTAAATATTTAAGCAAGTGCCAAAAGGTGTTTGGAAATTTTAATTAATCGATTCAGTATATTTTTTATTTATTGTTGGTAAAAAAACACTTTCAAACCTTTTTATTTAATTAAATTATTATTATTATAAAATGTAATCTAATCTTGCGAACATTTGTATTATGAAGGGATTTTTTTTAACCCAATTTAATTTAAAGAAAATATCGAGTCGTACTTTCAGAATTCGCTGAAGTTAAATGTTAGTTTTTACTAGCGATACATATACCGGCAAGATGAATGAATGAACTCTATTTAGTGCAGTGCTAATCGGGGCGATACATCTACATAATTAATAGTGTAACATTTTAGACTATTTCATATATATTTATAGAAATCTCTCTACAAAAATCTATATAATTAAAGACTGCATTAAACTGGATAAGATAGGATATAACTGGATTTTACTTTGAAATCTGGCCTGACGCAAGATAAGCATTACTGAAGCGCAAATTTGATGCGTGCGTCGCGCCCGTTTTCACATGCATGTCTCAAGGTTTTTTTACTTGCGCGCTAATGCTGTCGTCGCCTGAGAAAACCATTTATGGCTACCAAACAACACCATTTACACACTAATGAAGCTATAAAGACACCATTTCTTACCGAAATTCTCTGCTCTGATATCCACTACAGCCTTGTTCCGAGTGCGTTGACGGAATGCGTCGTTTAGTCTTATATAAACCTACACGCTAATTATGCCAAATCATTATGTGACAGATACAAGTACGTACTTTTATATATCCACCCTTTTCAGTTTAATATGCAAACATTTTGCCTACAGTTGACACCCATTACAATCGTAATTCTGAGATCGACACACACTACTAACAAAGGCTTGACGCAATAACAGGTGTAGATGCATAGATGAACACATCCATTTGTAATAACAAATGGTGGGTTTAAAGAGCCCATTGTGTCATTGCTTGATGGAGAGTTTAAAAGATGTATCTACATATGATTTGTTCATTTCGAAAGAAATATGAACATTTTGGCGTTAGAACTCCTGATTTAACGTATAATTTGAAGAATGATTTGTTTTAATGATACCCTTCGTCAAGCTAAATAAACACTGACCCTGCCATCGTACGCCCTGGGTAATGCTAGTCAGTTTCCCGACTGACCGCTTTTTGGTGATTAGTGAGCAGTTCGTAATGAATTGAAAAGTAACGGCACACGCGTGGCACTGCGGCATGGCACTGCATCGATCAGTTTTGTGAAATCCTAAAATATCACGGGTTTTTTTTCTTTTCCCGAACGTTCTTCACAGTCATACAATCTGCTCAATTGTATACAGTTCGAACGCCCACCACTGCAAATACTACCATTATTCACGTTAAATAAGTTTCTAAAATCAATACAAAGAGCAGAGCGGAACTATAATTTCACTGACGGCTGTTTCTGACCTTGACATGATGGTGATTTATAATTATATAACTGATTTATCCCTGATAAATTCTCGAAAGTTCCGAAAGGAATATTTATTTGCCCAAACGGATGGAACTGACTCACCCTGGAAACTTCTAACCGCGTACGTCATATCCGTGATACGTCATAGAGGATTCCGAGTCTGTTTCTACACTGATTTTCTTTTTAATCCTAATTACCACTCATGCAAAACTGGATTGCAACTATAGTCCCTCTAGAACTAATTCAGCTCTTTTCAAAGGGGCCAGTCAGTACTATTCAATACGTAAATCCAGAGATAAGCCGGTCAAACGCCTTAGGGTCTTTTAAAATGGTCGTTGTGATGATCTTGACGTCATCATCTGCCTGTCACTTACTATTTCCGCTCATTGTATAATAACTCATACATACAATAAAATGTACTACGATTTTCCGATTTCCCAAAGTTTAAAAATTCACACGTTTCCATGGTGTCCACACGTTACCATGGTTTCCACACGTTTCTATGGTTTCCGCACGTTTCCATGGTTTTTACACTGGTTTCCACAAGGTTTCCGCACGTTTCCATGGTTTTTACAATGGTTTCCACAAGGTTTCCGCACGTTTCCATGATTTTTACCATGGTTTCCACAAGGTTTCCGCACGTTTCCATGATTTTTACCATGGTTTCCACAAGGTTTCTGCACGTTTCCATGGTTTCTTAACTTTAACTTTATTATTTAATTAGATTATTTATATTGCACGTTCGTATTTTGAACGACATGCGTCTACTAAATAAACTATTGTATTGTATTGTATTGTTTCCACACGTTACCATGGTTTTCACACGTTTCCATGGTTTCTTTACGCAGAATCTTATGAAATCTGAGAAAAAGTCTCGAACTTGTTGAATTACTTGTTGAATTACATTTTCAAATTCGAGTCAAGCCATTGTTAGAAATTACTTTCATAATATCTGAATGCAAAGAACGGCATTATTATTTTTAAAGAGATTTTAAAATAATGGATTTTCAATGTGGAAATTGAATAACTGAACGGTCGCTTTTAAGAAGAATGGCTTTAAATAACAATTGTCATTGTCAACAAAGATGTGTTGGAAAATATCAGGCGACTTGTCCTTCAAAGCCTTTCGGATTTCTTTGCTTAAAAGTCAGCGGTGGAAAATTCTAGAATTGGTCAAAAAGCTTTGAAATAAACTTCTCCATTAACTTCTCTAATTATAATTCACATATGTATCACTTAGTTTGTTTGTCTTTCGGTATATTTTAAGTGTTTTCACTCATTTACAAATTGCCAAGTTTGTAAGAAATCCCTCATGACAATGTCTTTCAGTGCGGTAGATTTGTCTAGATTGCCGTTTTATTCTTTTAGCTAAAAGTAAAACATCATCTGATGCATGTGTTAGCATAATCTTGTGTAGAATAGTTCTTTATTCGATCAGAAAGACTTTGTTTTTTATTATTAAAAGAATATAATTTTCTAGTGTATATTTTTTTGCTGTTATTTTATCATTTTACTAAAAAACATTTTCACTGTTGGAAAACATATTAATCACGTAAAAATAAATAAACGGCATTCGTCTTGTTAGCTTTAGGGTAAAGTTTGATCTTTACAACTTTATGCTGCTGGGAACAGGTGCGTGCATGATGAATTCATGCGAAGTAATTATGCTAATTATGCGAAGTAATTATGCTAATTAGATAGTTCTCTCATTCACTTCTAGGCACTCGAGAGGTACAGTTGAGTACGCATTACTTTTGTCGTGCAGTGTAATGACACTCAATCCTTTTATTCCAGTGTCAACGCGCGTATTGAGCGCCAAAAAAAACTATAGCATGCATGGAGAATACGTTTTGTACAATGCTGAAAGAGCTTTTAGCAAAGAGTTCAAGTTATTTGTGATGGTTTTCGATCGGTAAAAGTGACTAGTGTTAATCCAAAAGAGTCACGGCGGAAAATACTGGGGTCCAGATGGGCTAGATCTGTATATTGTTACTGATTGTTAATGTTTTCCCATGAAATACCTCAAATTTGAAAAAAAGCAGGAAAATCATGACTTGTGCAACGCTAAAACAGTTTTATGCAGACATTTTACTTTGTTTTTAATAGTTTGTGCTTGAAATAAAATTAGAGTGTCAATCCAAAGCAAAAACTAAAATTCAGACTGTCCAAAAGACTTTCAAGTCATGCCTTGTTGAAATAAATTAATTGTAGAGCTTAGATAGCTTTTATATTATTTATAAGTAGTTATCAAACCACCCTATAGCAAGATATATTGTCGAATAAACCATTAGTATTATTAAAGTTTTATTGTAATTACACGGTACGTTCAGCAAAGTTTCATGATTTTGCACAAGATTAATTCAACGATAGAAATAGGCCGCGTCTTCACTAAGCCGCGTCTTTGGAAAATCGATCGTGCAACTATATTCGTATTACGGCCGCGGGCGAGTATATTATCTAGTGAAAATTTGCTGTTTTGATCGTTCACGACTTGGCTATAGTTATAAGCCCGCAAGGCTAAGCTAAGTGAACGATCCGTTTAATGAGCGATGTTACCCGAGTGCTTGCATGCTGCCATGTGACAATCGTGACTACTGTCATGCTTCTTTAGAGACCGGAGCACGCAGCAAAGCAGTTTTCCGCCTACGGGTGGCACCATGCAAAAAAAGCACCCTTTTTCTATATCGAAGGCCAGTTTTCGTTCTATATTAAAACTTACCAAATCGCAATTCTTCGATGCCAATCTTCGTCGGTATATTCTCGTAAGAGAAATGGCGCTACGCGAAGACAGCGGATACTGAATCCGTGCTCACAGTTACTTTTTCCAGGGGTGACTAATCCTTCTGAATAATATATAACGACATAAACCACAGCATTAATTCTCTAGTACACGAGGGTGAGATCAATTTGTGGTTTTGATCGATAAATATTCAATATATCTAAAATACACATGGACTTTATGTCAATATACTTACAGCAATTTCATTTACGAGTTCTATAATTGTTTGACACATTGGTGAAACTTCCTGCACTTTAGATATTTTAGAGTCGCTAATTTTATAAGTATATGGTAACTAGCGAATACACTAGTATATGAGCTGCGTTGGTGTTTAATGAATGACAAATTCAAAAGTTAAATGAAATCTATAACACCGTGAAAAAGAGAGTATTTAACTTTACTGACGTTTCGAGTTCCTCTTACTCCGACGAAGGGCTAAGGCTCGAAACGTCAGTAAAGTTAAGTATTCTCTTTTTCACGGTGTTGTAGATTTCCTTGATAAGTATCTTTTCATGCAAGCTGACACAAGATGTCGTCATGGTAACATAAAAACAGATACAAAACATGAACTGAAAGAATATTAATGTTCTGTACATTCACTGTAAAATTTTGGCTGGACAACACAATTTCAAAAGCTTATAATTCCGACAGAATTCGCTCAAATCACATCAAACTTTGCACAGATGCTAATTTTAAAATGCTGTTTCATGTCATGAACTTAATTTCGTAATTGCATTAATTCTAATAAACTCGTTCCCAAACCCCTGCTCGTTTTGTTAATGGCTAATTCCGACAGAATTCGCTCAAATCACATCAAACTTTGCACAGATGCTAATTTTAAAATGCTGTTTCATGTCATGAACTTAATTTCGTAATTGCATTAATTCTAATAAACTCGTTCCCAGTCCCCTGCTCGTTTTGTTAATGGCTAATTGTGGTAAAGCATTACTATAAATTATCTGGATCTATGTTTATCTTGATCCAGGCTTTTCGTTTTAAGTAATTAATAATAATAATAATCATCATCATCATCATCATGTGTAAATGAGATCTAATGTACTTCAGTACCGATTGAAACAAAATCAACTAAAAACAATATTCCTAAACTATAAAATATTACTGTTACTGTTGTACTGAATTATAAGTTGTCTTACTACAAGACGATAATAAAGTTAATTAAATAGAATTATAGGGTCCTTAAGTTCGTGCTGGTTGCCAGGCAAGAAACTAGTGCCAAAAGAAGAAGGGCTTAAAGTTTTGAGTTTCTGACCTCGGGAGTGGCTGATACGCGAATTTGAAGGAAACCATGGCCAGCAACGCTGTTTAGTGTTAGCTTGAGCAAGTATTGTAACAGGATGAGAACGGAAACACGCAAGGATATCAGTGATTGATATGACGGTAAGTGAACTAATTAAGCTAGCAAAGCAAGGAAGGAAGCGAAATATCTACAAGGAAGTAAGTAAGGAAGAGAACACAGTAGAGAAGTAATTACTCGGGCCCAGGCCGCAGGCCGCCCGAGTTAGAAAATGCGTTTTTCGGTAGTAGTTTTTTTAGGCTCAAGAATGACGAAAGTATGCGACGTATTTAATCGTATCCGGAGTTTCAAGATTACTCCGCAGATTTGAAAAGATAAAGGAGACACAGGACTCAAGTAGATTATGAATCTTAGTTTTGAAAGCAGCTGTAGATCTTCAAGCTATTAAAAGGTCAGGATTCTAGTTCATCGTTCAATGACTAGAAGTGGTAAAAGGACTAGAAGCTCGCTTAAAATATTTTTTTTTTAAACAAACGCGAGGCCGTTATCGGAACCATCTGACCTATGCAACCTCAAGACGTATCATGTTCGTACTCACCGGACTAATAGTCTCCCTCGTCACTCAACTGTCACTGATTGTCATGACGTCAGAGAAATTATATTGTATTGAAGAAGATGTCCTTGTTTTATTCGACGTTCGAACCGTAACTCGAACCCGAACTCGATTCCAAACTCGACGTTTCGGGATCTGAAGCTAGAGAGGGGGCCTTTACACAAACTCATCAAAATCAAATCAATGGAACTCAAAGTCAAAAGGTAATCAAATGAACTCAAAGGCAAATCAAATGAACTCGACACATACATGTATATACATAGTCTCCCTCGTCACGCAACTGTCAGTCATTGTCAGGTCTCTCCTTGCGCAACTGACATTGTCCTTGTTCTTCAATGGCATTCATTTTCAAGTACTTCCTCGAACAACTGACATTTTCCTTTTCACAATGCCCGAGTGAACGCTCATTGAGCGTCTTGTTGATTGAAATGAACAAACAAGGCAAAACAATTTAGAACGCAAACATAGCAATTAGCCATTATCTAAACGAGTAGGGGACTGGGAACGAGTTTATTAGAATTAATGCAATTACGAAATTAAGATTATGACATGAAACATCATGTTGAAATTAGTATCTGTGCAAAGTTTGATGTGATTTGAGCGAATTCTGTCGGAATTATAAACTTTTGAAATTGTGTTGTCCAGCCAAAATTTTACAGTGAACTATGGTTTGGCTGGACAACGTCAACAATTTACAGAGTTTGTATGTGAAAATAGACATCTTTAATGCCCTCTAGCATCGTCAATATTAAGCCAAAGTTCACCAAACTTTCCAGACTAGCGGCTAAGTTTGATCTGCTCTCTCAGAAAATAATGCTCAATTTTGCTAGTTTCTTATTGAATTAGTTTTACGGACTTGGTCCCAGTCCCCTGCTCGTTTAGGTAATGGCTAATTAGAAGGCATTAAATTATGTTTATTTATGCCTGAATATATACCGTATGCATCCTATAAACGAATTTCTGCACGGCTACGTTCACTGACTGGCAAATCACTGCTAATATAAACATCAGACATAGTGGTTGCAAAAAAGCAGTTAAATTGGTATTTCATCACATGCAACCAACTGAATTGAAAATCAATATCTGGAATGTCTCAAAAAGCTGTTCTGCTTTCCTGGGTTTCTGAAGTCCTCTTAAAACACATAAGCTAGGAAATCCCTCTTTAGAGTAATAACAAAAGGAACTTGAGATGGGCACGTTGTGAGTCAACAACGTAACGCTTCAGTCCTAAAATCATTTGAAATTAGTTCCAGTAAGGCGTCACAAAAACAATACGTGCATGATTATAAAAGTCAAGAAAAAAATGTCCCAAAAAACTTTTTCTAAACCTTTAGGTAACGGTGAATATGTATTTTCTTAGCTAGAAGTATCGCTTAGGTATAGTATAGTCAGGTATACTTACTCAGTTTTAGGTTCCAGAAACATTTTGAAAGCATAATGTTATCTGTAGTCCTTTTGTACATAGTGATAGCCTAAGATGCACTTAGCTATAACACAACTGCTAATTTACAGGCAAACCACTTTGATGCACGCAAGTATTTTACTGCAGTAGTAACTGATTCTATATACAACCGAGTGATCATCTATCTGTCTATCTCATGCTAGGAGGACGGAACTGACGACCCACTCCAACTCCCCTAAAAAGCTGAAAGGAGAGTCGTCCATCTTCAATGCATTCTGATCTAATATTCTAGCGCTGTATATACTTTCATGTCGCTCGCTACTGTCAGTGAGTGATATTGCTAGGAGGAGGGAACTGACGACCCACTCCAACTCCCCTAAAAAGCTGAAAGGAGAGTCGTCATCTTCAATGCATTCTAATATTCTAGCCCTACTTTCATGTCGCTCGCTACTGAGTGATCATGCTAGCTAGGAGAAGGGAACTGACGACCGCACTCCCATATCCCTTCCCTAATCCAGGAGAGTCGTCATCCTCAATTCATTCTAATATTCTTACTTTCATGTCGCTCGCTACGAGAGGAAGCAATGGAGAACCTTCCATTCACCGCATGAAGAGTCCTTCAGTAAGTTCCTGAAACTTGTGCGCCATTCACCTCAATTGTTTATTTTTACAATAACATGTGCTGACAAGCGGCGGTAATGCAAACCTAAGCACGTGTATGGAGGCAGGCATACTATAAACCCGGACCCGGATCTACAATCACAGTCTTTTGGTCTTTTAAACCCGGCTTAGACTGATTCATGTCATTTGAGCACTCGAGATGCTTTGTAAGGTTCAGGAAGATAAAATCCATATCCGGTCATTGAGAAATAATTATCTACTTTTTGTATAATTTTAGGTTTGAATACGGAGTTTCCTGCGCTCTGATTGGTCGAGAAGTCCTTTGGAAGAGCGGATATTAATATGAGGTATGTTGTCGCGAGGAAAGTTTCATTAATTAATGCGCATGCTCAGTTGTGTCGGATAATTTGATTTGCTATTTAACGAACAAGGTATATCATAACTATTTTCTATTAAAAAGGCAAATAATTAATTATTTTCAAAAATAATAACAATAAATTCTCATGATTTTATCCAAAATATGATTTTTAACAATTTTTTTTGACAAAAAAAAGAAGAAATATGTAAACAATTCCAAAGAAAGAAAGAAAACAAACAAACAAAGAACAAAACAAACAAAAAGAATGAATGGAAAAAAAAACATGTCACGACTGGGACTCGAACCCTAGACCCCCAGGTTCAAAAGAGATGAATGCCGATAATTTATCCAAAAAGGCCCATACTCCCAGACATTATGGCCCCATCCGCGCATTCCGGGCATTACAACAATCAGCTTAGTAGTCAAAGAGGGAGGGAACAGTCGGATCCTAGGCCCACTAAATAACTGCCCCGCACCACTACGCTATCGTGCACGCTTATTGATTTGGAGGACAAAATAACCTAGTGTATCTTGTGAATGCACTATCTATTGTTGTGCAAATTACTATGGTCCCGTGGCACTGAAACACAGAGCGTTAAGGCCTTGTTACACGGTGAAACTTTTTCGTGAAACTGTTTCGTGAAACTGTTTCGTGAAACGGTGCGAGACAGGTTTCACCAAGAGTTTCACCGTGTAACATGGTCGTTTTTAGGAAACTTTTTCGGATTTGCGTTGCGAGACAGTTTCATGAAAAGTAGAACTTCTTTCTACTTTTTCGTGAAACTCGAAGCAAAAATGTTTCATAAAACCAGCCATTGCACCGTGTAACACACCTCGTGAAACTTGTTTCAGCAAACATGTTACACGGTGAAACTGTCTTGCACTGTTTCACGAAAAAGTTTCACGAAAACGTTTCACCGTGTAACAAGGCCTTTAGAAGCACATGAGCCGGGACAGGGCCGGTTTTCGATTCCTCGCTGCACCGAATTTATTTTCTTCTTTTTTTTACTGTTTGTTTTTGTAAGAACATTTTTTGTACTCACGAAAATGATTATTTTAATAATGTAAAATAATCTAAAATAATAAAAAATGCTAAGTTATTTTTATTAATATATAGAGTGCAATTTAGAAAAGCGTGAAATATAGTACTAACTTTAAATAGTACTAAATAGTGCTATTTATATTATTTTCCATTGTTTCATTAGTGATTTCGAGCTTTTCTAAATTGCACTCTATACGGAAGTCTGTGTTCTCAAAACGGTCTTATTATATAATTTATATATTATATATATACCTAGCCAAAAAAATTCTGCAACTTTGGATATATATATGTCTTTTGTTTCTCTATTGTTTTTTCTTCGAGAACAAAGGATATATATATATCTTAAAGTTGCAGAATTTTTTTGGCTAGGTATATATAATATTTCTATAATGTATATTAATAATTTCAAAAACACTTTTGTGCTAAATTCGCAAGTCATTTTTCGACTTCTGAGGTAATTTTCAGACCGATCTGAGACGCTCAATAAGCGTATACTCGGGCGAGGTAAAATGAAGTAGCTGAACGAATGAATGAAGTAATAGAACGGAGAGCGTTCGTGACTATAATGACTATGACTATGAGACTATTTTCTTATGAAGTGAAAACCAACGTAAATCACGATGTAGGTAGATACTGATTATCATTATATTTCTCAGAAATGTGTTTCATTTTATTGTCTGATAAGTTTTAAACGGGTTTTTGAGCAATAATGCAGTCACGGCGTGAAGGCAGATCCGGGGGGGGGGGGGGGGGGGGGGGACTCCTATATATAGTTTATTTTTATTTTTATTTTATTTTTATTTTTATTTTTATTTTTTATAGAATGACTGGAATGCTCGTCGGAAATTTTCAAAATGACCCCTAAAAGGTACCTGAATGTTATCCTGGTGGGTGTGGCAACATAAGATTTTTACCCCTAAAAGGTACCAGCTAAGTGTTAAGTGACACAAGTCAGTTGATTGAACGAATTTTAACTTTACCGTTGCACGAAAGGTGAATAGCGCTATCCACCGGATAAGAGTCCTACCCAACGGATAAAACTGATGCAGTTATCCAATAAATTTTATCCGTTGGATAGGACTTATCCGGTGGATAGCGCTATTCACCTTTCGTGCAACCAGATGATTAAAGTTGTTGTTGCTGTAATTCGTATCTAGGGTATCTTATTTACTAAAAAAACACCCTAAAAGGTACCAGCTCAGTCTCTGGTCAGCTGGTAGTCCAATAAAATTTGAAACACCCTAAAAGGTACCAGATCGCTGATTTTGACCCCTAAAAGGTACGACGAGCATCCCCGTCATTTTCCGATCGGTACGCATAAATTAAAAGAGCTGTTGAAGCCATGTTAATTCCAACCCCTAAAAGGTACGACATATATGATTATTATTATTTATTAAAATTTGATAAATCGACACTTGGGTGCATCAAATCAGTGACTGGACAACATCTTTCTTCTGCGGTTCTTTCATGTTTGTCAATAAAGAAATTAAATACAAATTGACCCTAATAGGTACGGAGTCATGTTACGTAACTGACTTTTGAGTCGGAACCCCTAATAGGTACACACAGGAAATATTTTGAACCCTAAAAGGAGCGCCGATCACCCCTACCACTTGGACAAAGGGAGTACCCCCCCCCCCCCCCCCCCCCCCCCCCCCCCCCCCCCCCCCCCCCCCCCCCCCGGGGTAACATGACTTCCCTCCGTGTACAATACAATCTTGAAACTCGATACGAACAATACTTCGGATTTAATTCGATACGCGTTCGGAAACTACTCGACCCGTTTGTGGCCAACGAAAAAAAAAGAGCCCATTTTATAACTCGGGCTTCTTCCGGAAGTGCCCGAGTAATAATTATCATGTACGAAGGTGTTTCCCGGCATGCATATCGTGTGAATGACCAACTGACGAACTTTCTAGGACTCAGGCCAGTCAAGTCTACAATTATACTAAATCACCTCTACTATAGTGACTAATTGATAATTAGGATTTCAGGGGAAACTTGATTCGAAAATTATATTTTTCCGGTCAGTTGAAAATTTCAATCCAATTGACAATTTTGAATCATACATGTTTTCATTGGCAATACGCATTTGACTTTCTCTAGGCATTTTCTTTGCGATTTCTTCGAGAGGACCTTGGAATCTTCAAGGGGTCCTTCAAGAAAGAACTGACTGCTGCCTATCCGGCTTTAAAATATATAATAATATTGATAACTGGCACAAATTATCATATATCAGAACTCAAATTTGGCAGATCGAATTCAAGCATTAAAGCAATGTTATTTTAATACAAAAAATGTATAAATAAATAAAAATAAAAATAAAATCTTCCAAAATGGCTAACGCATTCTCGTTAGAAATATTACTGATTAAATTCATTCCACTCTACCTTTATTATGCTTGGTGTTCGAGAGAGATATCAGTACGGGATTAACGAGACTTTAAGTATTTCAGTCAGATCTTCCCTTATTATATCAACGAACGTTTTTTGGAAATGGGCCTTATACAACTCAATATTGACGGTGTTAGAAGAAATTCTGACATTCTGTATCAGGCAATAACTGGCCATCGTTACTTCATGATTACGGTCGACCAATACTAAATAATTATTTCCTTCCAACTTATACAACTCTATATTGGTGGCTCAAAATCGATCCCACTAAGTTTGTAAAGCATAGGAGTTATAGCCAGTAAAAATTGCAGTTTAACTTGTACAAGTTTTGTCGTTCACAATTTTATCTTCGACAATTATTCAAAGCTGATCAGTATCTATTGAAATGAAGAAAAACAATTTTGGGCATAAAAGCTAACAAGCTGTACTTCAAAGTTCATTAGTTTGAATTCATCCTTGCAACTAGGATGATATCATGAATTCGTCCCCGTAAGGGATTACTGACGGATTTAGTGCAAATGATTTTCAAGCTCTTCGCAGAGTTAAAATAAAAAGAGCTTTTTAATGCAAATTCTACTGATGGGATTTATACAATTTTTTTGTTGTTGTTGTTGGATTTATACATGATATGAAAATCTACGTACCCCCAAGACATAATTACATTTCCGGCTTTCAGTAAATTTTAGTTTTGAATAAATGAGAATTAAAACAAAAAAATGTTTTACATTTGCATAGCTTGGCAGAGTCTCCTTGAACGAGAGCATATATTATCAATAAAGTTGATCACAATTTCACTCTGCACGCGAGATAGTATCGATTTCATTATCCAAAACAGACATTCAGTTTACTGAAGAAGAAATGCCAGCTTTGTGATCCCTGACCGAGTTATCAATAAATTTCAGCGGACTATAAAAAAACTTATCGGCATGAGAAAGTAAAGTTTCGAGTAGGTTAATTTTGAAATTGTATTTTCTTGGTACTAAAATGCAGCATAGCTTGATTCTATAAAACTATCTTTGAAAAAAATATTTGAACAAAAATTATTTGAAAAATATATATGAAAAAAATACTTGAAAAAATATATTTGAAAAATTCTTGCTGAAAAATCTTGGAAGAAAAATTAAGAATGCTAGAAAATCTTATTAAATACCTTGTTCAGCAGCGGCTTCTACTTGGAGTTTATCTTTCGCAAAGATGTTTTTCGGTGCGTGTCAAGACGACAGCGAAATATTTACTGATAAGTGCTGTAGTTTAATACAGCAACTGAAAAAAAAACACTTATGATTGTTATTCTAATGAATCAATTGTCTGGTTTTGGAACTGGATAAGAAAACAAAATTTCAAATGACATGTGTCGCGTTTACACTTTAAATACAATCAAGTGAAATAAAGTAAAAAATGGCATCGTTTTGTGAGAGATTTGAACAGTGTTGGAAATTGGCATGGTCATGACATTTTTTCAAACTGATAACTGTTTAATCCGTACTTAGAAATTATCTTTTTAATTATCGTGGGGCTGCTATTTTCCATTGAATTCATAAGTAGGTCGATAAGTCACTTTCAATTTGAATAACAGACAAGGGGTCGCCCCACAGCAATATCAGTTATTTTGGCGTTCTGACAGTATTTGTATATTTTGGCGTTCTGACACTATTTGTATGTGGTTCTCTTATTAGTTAGTATATTATATTGAAAATAACAGGTCATTAAAATAAAAAACATTCAATGTTGTTTACTCGGTGTCTTGGTTTATGATCTGGCAAAGTTTCAGCGCGATTTAAAGAGATTTACAAAGTTTGCTCCCACTCAGTCATAACTGGGGTGGAATTTCTAATTATAAAATTTGTCCATTTGTCACTTCATGCATGTTGCACTCGCTAGGATACTCCAATTGTGTAAAAATCATTCCAGAAAATCCCATTGTATAAAAACTGATTGTTTTTGCTTCGTGAAAACTGAAAATAGCAATTACCACAAAAGGCAAGGTTATAGTAATAGGAAACTACAGGTGGTTCCCCACGTTCTTTGCCGTCAATATGGCGATTCTTTAGCATCTATATTTGTTCTGAAGTGCAGTATTCACCGCTTCCAATGTAATCAAGATAGACTAGTCGGCAAAGTGCCTCAAGGCTAAATAATCATCCTATTCACACAAACCCTCCGCGTGAAGACTACTAACAATTTTACCCCAAGAAATAGATTAAACAATTGTAGTAATTTTTAAAGAATTCGATTGGAAATCGGCTGTCAGAAATATTACTACTCAAGAGTCAAGTATATATATATATGCCAAGCCTATTTCCCGCCATTATCGAATATGTACACTTGTACCTAAAAAGACAACATTATCAAAGGTTCAAACTTCAGTCGAGTTTCCGGCAAGGAAATTGCAGTGCTATTTGATTCAACTTGTGATTTGTAACTTAGCCTGCGATTCAGTATTCGCGCTCAGATGAGCTTTAGCGGAACGATAGACTGAGTTGTGCGTACGGTTTAGAGTCCTAGGAAAGAAAATGTTTTCTTACCTTATGTACTTAGATTTAAGCTTATTCTGTTCCATAGAAATTAGGAATTGTTTTGTAGGTACTATGAAGGTTTCTATGGCTTTTCCCGTAGTGTTGAACCTTTTTTCGAGCTCTGAATTCACTTCTTCCTCCTATGACCACGGACCAAACTTGACTACAGTACTGACCTTATTCTGGTTCTAATATAAACACTGTAATGAAATTTATTCCGTCGATATACGCCTACAAAATTTCAGTTCCTCATTGTGGTTTTAATCTAAGTGATTATGAAAAATACATCTTGTTGTATTTCTGGAGGCGTGCTGTGTAGCCATCTGTGGTGAGTAGTTTGCGAAATAATAGTGACGTCTTTGGTTTATTTTAACTTGGTTTTGAAGTGTAATTCAAAACGTTCCTAATGTACATTGTGGATAACAATCACGTAACGTACGACGACGTGAAGAACGGGGGCTGTGCGCGTTTTCCTAGGGGGAGGGGTGGGGGTCACTCAGGTGACTGGGAGGTGCAAAGTGAAGGCCAAAATTCTCAACCAAATAGTCCCACTGGGCTAAAACTAAACCCCAAAAAATGTTCCATGCCCCCGACCGCAACCCAGACAAAACTCCCGGTTTTTCGAATTTAAAACAAACGGTAAATTAAAAACGGGGTACGCGGTTTTCAACCCCTGCTTGCGTCACTACCTCCAAAAATACGTGCAATTCTTCTGAATATTTCTAACCCCCAAAAAATCCCCAACTCCCCCAATCAGTTTCAAACCCAAATAGGTCCTACTTCCCCTGAGGCACTTTGTTTCGTGACTTTATTTGCAGTCGATCAACTCCTCCGTCGGTTCTAACTAGCGCCGACAAAGAAGGAGTGATTACGGAAAAGATTCCCCCAGTCGCATGATGAAAATGTGTCCCTGCGTGATACCAAATATCAAGAACGTTCTTCTATCAATTTATTTTTAAAAGCAACTAATGAAAAGCATTGAATGAGAAAGGTTTCTTATCATGTAGTTTCTATAGTATCAGGCTCATGTCGGTGGTATATTACTGCCCACGTATGCTACAATCCTGGCCAAAATGATTGGGACACTTGGCTTCTAATTGATCTAAACATGAAAGATCCATGTAACTCACCATACTCCCCCCCCCCCCCCCCCCCCCCCCCCCCCCCCCATAGCAATGTTGATGATTGTCCACGCCGAACCCCGATCGTGAATAAGTTGGAGACAACATTAGACAACATTGTACCAGGGGGGAGGGGGATGGGAAGGGCAATAAGGTGCTTATATTGAAAAATATTGCGAATTAACTAGTGTCCCAATTAATTTTGGCCAGGATTGTAGACGCGTTATTTTGAGTGATTGATTGTGGTGATGAAAATAGATCAAGCTAGTTACAAATCAGATGAACTATCGATTGTATAAAAGAGTAGAACGGTCAACGTTTGTTGATGAACTGCAGTTAGTAAAACACTAACTTGAGAACTAAACAGACTGAAGACACAAACGAACCAAACAACAGAGAATTGAATGAGAGAAGTTCATTATAGAAGGATGAATAGATGGATGAATAGATGGATGAATAGCTGGCTATATATAGATGGATGAATGGATGGATGGATGGATGGATGGATGGATGGATGGATGGATGGATGGATGGATGGATGGATGGATGGATGGATGGATGGATATATAGTTTGATGCATGGCATGAATAGATGGATAGATGCATGAAATGAATGGATGGATGGATTGGATAGATGGGTGGATACATGGATATATAGTTTGATGCATGGCATGAATGGATGGGTATATGGATGGATGGATTGGATGAATGGATGGATGGATGGAGAGATGGAGAGATGGATGGATGGGTAGATGGATGGATGGATTGGATGAATGAATGGATGGGTAGATGAATAGATGGATAGATACATGAAATGAATGGATGGATGGATTGAATAGATGGGTGGATACATAGATATATAGTTTGATGCATGACATGAATGGATGGGTATATGGATGGATGGATGGATGAATGGATGGATGGATGGAGAGATGGAGAGATGGATGGATGGGTAGATGGATGGATGGATTGGATGAATGGATGGATGGATGGATGGATAGATGGGTGGATAAATGAATGCGGGATGGATTGGATGGATAGATAGATGAATGGATGGATGGATGGATGGATGGATGGATGGATGGATGGATGGATGGATGGATGGATGGATGGATGGATGGATGGATGGATAGATAGATAGATGTCTGAAAAAAGTAACTTGGCTTATCATGATTTGAGGTTCTCAATTTCTTTCCTTTCTTTCCTTCTTTCTTTCTCTTCTTTTGTAATCTTTTCTTTTTACTATTATGCCGATATTTCAGTTCCCTTTTTCTTTACTGTCATTTCTTTCTTTCATTTCCTTATTTTCTTTTTCTTTTGAATCAGTAATCTGTACAAAGTACTGGCATCACACGTGAAACGCCCAGTCTGGGAATTGAACATATCACAATGCAATCAGGCAACTGGCCTTCGTTACATCATGATTTTAAGAAATGATTACGGTGCGGTCAATATTTCCTTTCCCAAATACACCTACATCCAGCTGCCTATATTAATAATGAAAGTAAAACTAACCAAACTAAGTCATTATCAAGCGATTTGTTTATGTATCAAAAGTCAAAGTGCAAAGAGGTCCAAAGACAATATCACGTACATACATGCATAACGACGTTATGATAACGTCACGTGATATCACGTGACGCACATTTCGTAGGTGGCGCGAAAACCGGACTAAGTAACTATTCGGTATACAGTGACCAAAATACCTTAAACCTCCGAAAATAAACCCCACGCTTATACTTACCCAACGTGCCTTTTTTGGTCTTATAAGAACAATAGAAGAACATTAATAGCCAATTAAGGATATTCCGAGATTGAGTAGTCAATCAGAGCGCGTGAAAAGTACTATTCACTAAGTGATATTATACTTGGACTTCCTGTGGTGTCAGAAATCCAGCAATGTTTGAAACCACATTTATCTCAGTTATTTTCTACTGATTAAAAGGATTCTGTGGTTTCAGCGGTTTCCATAGTTTTCAAATGCCGCATCGATTTCTCATGAGGTAAGATTACCGGATAAGATTGAATAACTTGTGTTTTTGAATATCAGGGATTTGCACTAATAACTTTCAAAAGACGTATTCGGATGAACTACTTGATATTAAATTAACTTGCCTACATACAAATAGCAATAAGTTTTAAAGAAAAATAGGCTACGACCAACCGTCAGTTTATGGCTACTGACTGATAAGCCAACTCATCAAACGTACAAATTAAAAGTACTTCTCTGAAGAGGGCCATGGGTGTTTTTTTATAAACATTCGAATAGTAAGATTTACTCGACCGAAGACTGAATGAAAGATGACAAGGAATTCAAGACTTGAGGCAAAAAAAGACATAAAAGAAGTACTAAGACTGGAGTATAAACCAATGTGTATAGTGAGAGACAGGAATTCTAAAGGGATTGAAAGCTTGCAATTCACTAAACTAAGCAAAGATGAATCACTTCCACGAGCGACTTTGCTGTTTGTATATAAATCAACTTTGACTTTGAAAAACACTCTTTTTATAATTACCTTCTAGTAGTCATCTCAGTTTGAAGGTCCTTCTTCGTCATCAAAGGCTTCAAAGCAACGTAAACTGGCTCTAAATAACACGAGCGTTTCAGTTAGGCCTTGACACAAATATCCGGATATTTTTTGAGATATTTAGAAGCTCCTGGGATATTTAGAAAAAACCGAGATATTTAGAAAAATATATGATATTTTTGGATATTTAGGACTTAATCTTGGGTCTAAAACCCCAAATGACTACTAATAACGACCAAAACTCACTGAAAACTAGTGAAATCCAACCAAATCGGCGCTACGGGATCCCTGTGATCCTGGGACCCGTTTCTCGAAAGACCCGATAACTTTTACGGGCCCGAAAAGACATCCCAGAAATCTTAGACACTTACTCTACAAAGCTGTTCTTTTGACATGTTTTTAATATGAACAAACTTTCCCTTCATGCAAAGTTTCATGTCTGTAAACTACTTTGTTTTGAAGAGAAACCCTTTTCGGGCCCGATAAGCTTTCGGGGCTTTCGAAACGGGCCCCAGGGATCGAGGTTGGGGGCCTCCCCGCATATTTTCAGGGCTCTCAAGTACTTCCAGTCACCAATTTGCAGTCGTCCATGTTTTTTAGAGCCGTTTCGACCGAGTTTTAACTCAAGGCTGTTTATTTCCCTTCTCATTATTTGATCTTTTACTACAATGGAAGCCGGTGAAAATAATAATAATATGGATATATGGGGATATTTAGAGAAATTTTCGAGATAGTTAGGAATTTTTTTGGGAAATTTAGAGATTTTTTCGAGAATTTCCGGAAACATATTTAGGCCATTTTTCAAGATATTTGTGTCAAGGCCTAGTTTCAGTCAATAACTCGACAAGACCGAACTCTGCTCTCAGTCGACAAACCCTCCACTTCAGACGTCAGAGCGCCAATAAATATTAGACACTTTGCTCTGATTGGCTGAACAAGCAAGCGGGCTCATTTCATGAAACGTTTGACGTAGTTCTGCATAACTTTCCTCGACGACAAAAAATTAAGAGAAAGAGAGACGCCCGTGCATGGAATATGAAAACTTACAGTGTATCCCCGCTAAGCAAGAAACTATGGTCGTCCGAATGTTTCAAAATTCGCTGAATAAAAATCGCTGTCGCTAAAAATGAATTCGTTGTCGCTAAATAGTAATCGCTGTCGTTGAATAAATATCGTTGTCGCTAAAAATGAATTCGTTGTCGCTAAATAGTAATCGCTGTCGCTAAAATGAAAATAAATCTTCGTTTTGTCATTCAAAAGCTGCAATCCGTAAAAAAATAACGGTCTCTTATTTCAAAATAAAATTCGCTGTCGCCAAAAAGTGAATTCGCTGTCGCTAAAAATCATGCAGGCGCGCTAAAAATCCCCGTGTAGGGGTTGGTGGTGTGTGATACGGATTTACAAGGCATGATGGTTAAATCGTAAACGTGCACGTGGTATGTCGTCATCCGTTGTCACTTACAGAGTTTTTAGAGATTCTTTACAGCTTATTCAAGGTACTTAAAACATCTAATTATATAGGATTCGAGAACTATATATGTGCATTCCTTTTTGTTTCTACGTAGAGCAACAATCTTTTTTAGCCGATTAAGACATTTAATCAGCAGCTGGGTTTCACGTCGTGTTGCCAAAATGGCGGACAGTTCGAGTTGAGTATTTATTAGATCAATAGAAGCTTTATTAGATGATGTAGAGAGGCTATCTGGAACCCAAAATCCTAATGTTATCGACAGCATCATAAGTCGTCTTCAATGTGCGACCGACACAACAAATCAGTTGATGCACCGATCTGTGACACAAAATGACTTATCGTCACTATATCAGTACTTGTTGGTCATTCTCGAGAGATGGCAAAATCATTCTAGCAGAATAAATCACTGTTGCACCGTTTCTGCTATTGCAATTAACCTGCAGATCTCCTGTGATCAAGATACAGATCTCAACGTGACTGATGTAGGAAGGCCACAAATATACATTAGTGGCGAACAAATCGAGTCCATTTAGAAGCTTTATTAGATGATGTAGAGAGGCTATCTGGAACCCAAAATCCTAATGTTATCGACAGCATCATAAGTCGTCTTCAATGTGCGACCGACACAACAAATCAGTTGATGCACCGATCTGTGACACAAAATGACTTATCGTCACTATATCAGTACTTGTTGGTCATTCTCGAGAGATGGCAAAATCATTCTAGCAGAATAAATCACTGTTGCACCGTTTCTGCTATTGCAATTAACCTGCAGATCTCCTGTGATCAAGATACAGATCTCAACGTGACTGATGTAGGAAGGCCACAAATATACATTAGTGGCGAACAAATCGAGTCCCTACGCAGCATTGGCTTTACATCAGAAAGCTATCTTGACCATCCTGAGGGGTCACCTCAAGAGACTAGGTATCGTAGTTCAACGGGAAAGGGCTCGATTATCTATGATTCGAGTTGATCCTATAAACGTGTGCATGAGACGCATGAGAGTGATAAAACGTCGTTGTTACAGCGTCCCAGGCCCAAATGCCCTTTGGCATATTGACGGTCATCATAGCCTGATTAAATGTCTTATTCGGCTAAAAAAGATTGTTGCTCTACGTAGAAACAAAAAGGAATGTACATATATAGTTCTCGAAGCATTTGATTTTACATGTCTCCTATAATTAGATGTTTTAAGAACCTTGAATAAGCTGTAAAGAATCTCTAAAAACTCTGTAAGTGACAACGGATGACGACCACGTGCACGTTTACGATTTAACCATCATGCCTTGTAAATCCGTATCACACACCACCAACCCCTACACGGAGATTTTTAGCGCGCCTGCATTTTTAGCGACAGCGAATTCACTTTTTGGCGACAGCGAATTTTATTTTGAAATAAGAGACCGTTAATTTTTTTACGGATTGCAGCTTTTGAATGACAAAACGAAGATTTATTTTCATTTTAGCGACAGCGATTACTATTTAGCGACAACGAATTCATTTTTAGCGATAGCGATATTTATTCAGGGACAGCGATTACTATTTAGCGACAACGAATTCATTTTTAGCGACAGCGATTTTTATTCAGCGACAGCGATTACTATTTAGCGACAACGAATTCATTTTTAGCGACAGCGATATTTATTCAGCGACAGCGATTACTATTTAGCGACAACGAATTCATTTTTAGCGACAGCGATTTTTATTTAGCGACAGCGATTACTATTTAGCGACAACGAATTCATTTTTAGCGACAGCGATATTTATTCAGCGACAGCGATTACTATTTAGCGACAACGATTTCATTTTTAGCGACAGCGATATTTATTCAGCGACAGCGATTACTATTTAGCGACAACGAATTCATTTTTAGCGACAGCGATTTTTATTTAGCGAATTTTGAAACATTCGGACGACCATAAGAAACAGGGTCGCGACGTTGAAGCCGAACTGTCAGTAACCGAGTTCGAGATGGCGAGGTTCCATTGATTCCACCGAATTTGCTGATGTGTTTCAGTACTCTGTTTTAGTTGGCGTTATATATATATATCGGTGCATCTCTAAGAATAGATGCAGACTGTCACACAGCATAAAGTGGAGTCCTTTCGGGTTCAAAGACTCTTTGTTGTTGCTGGGGTTCCTGTGTGCAAACAGAGGATTAGCTTGGAGGCCTGGTAGCGAGGCGATCAAGCCCAAGTTCGGCGGTGGTGCGAAGAGAAGAAATTTATATCAAACAAAACTCCACAAGCAAAGTTGTTTGTAGCGAAACCACCTCTTTTCTTCACTTGGAACCAAAGAATAGTAGGTAAGGAACCCCTCTAGCTGTAGTTATTTGTAAAATGACCGATGTTCGTGTCATGCGAAGCTTTGCTTGTCGATTACTGACAAGATGTTGTTGAAACGCATGGTGAAACTTATACTGGAAATTTACAAATCCAACCGATCATGCATTCTACAACTGAAAGGCTTCAGCATTTGAAATTACGACAAGTAGAAATCTAGACTTTCCAGTGAAGTTTGTAACTTCTGATTGTTACAAATATAGCGTGGTATGATTCGTGAAGTGAATGGAAAGTTCCTTGTGTGAGTTCTTCACTGCTTGCCTTATGGAGTTAATATGACAATGCTTCTGCACTGTGGACTCTTGGATCACTGAAGCACATGAGCAGAGTTAAAAGCATATTGAAGATAAAATGTGCTTCACTGTGAAATCCATTTACACTGGTAGTATATCTGTGTAATCTGTTTTGAAACTGTTTACATGTATATAACAGACAGGACAAATTATGCCCACATAAATGGTGATTCAGTAGTTTATATACACTGTGCATGTATTTAACAAATAGAACAGCTTCAACCGTGCTCTGTTCGTAATAAAGCACGCTGGAAGTGACGAGAGCATGAAAGAAGACTTCCTACATTGTACATGTAAGTGCTTTATTACTGAACGGAGCACGGTTGAAGCTGTTCTATTTGCTTTATTATATAGAAACTATGGATTTTTGATCAATAAAAGAACAAGAATGGTGAAGAAAAATGGCAAGAAATTTGAGGATTCTGTTGTATTTTTGAATAAAATTTTAGCGAGTGCAGTGCGTGTGCTACTGACGCCAGTTACGCCATCGAGCGCACGCTGGGTTTGTTTTCTTCAGAATTTGGTCTTCAAAAAATAGCATCATCAAACTGTGCTCCATTCTCTGATAAAGCACAGTTTTCAGCCAATCAGAGCAAATTGCAGATTGACTTGACTATATAATAAATGTAAATACATACACATACATGTATCTGTAATGTTTATAAAATATTAGGCATAATTTTACTGCCTCATTGCGGAACTTACGATTTTGTCATATTTCATTTAATTTATTTATTTCCTGCATTCTTTCAGGGACCGCGGTGCGAGTTTCATATTGGGGGGGCTGAAGCCTTCAAAACACCTTCAATGGCTGAATTTGTATAGAAAATGTATGGGAAGCTTGCCTTTATTGAGGGGGCTGAAGTCCCTTTGGCCGCCTCTCTCCGCGATCCCTGTCTTTACATGGTTACATTTTGTTTTATAAATGTTTTAGTAATAATATTTCTAGTCATGACCTGAGCATCTACAACTGTAGTCCTATCATTGAACCTATATTTGTATAGTATGGATATTATTACTCAAGCAATTTATAAATGAGATGTATTTTAGCTATTTCCTCATGATTTTCCTGTTAACCCAAGGTGGCTTCCTACATTTAGATCAATACTTGTCGTATTTTAGCAAAACATCTTTTGTTTTGAAAAACTTGAGAACATACCTTTTACATGTGAAAAAAATGTGGCTTATTCACTCCTTTCGCAGTCATCATTGTCATCATAGTGTCAATGATTTATGATTTTTTCCGACAGTGATTACACAGTTGCATTTATGTGTGTACATGTAGGTATATTCACTTTTCACTACTCTATATTTATAGACTACTGTAGCAGTTGATGACCAAACCTGTTGGTAGGTTACTGGTAATAAATGGAAGAAGAAGACAACAAATGGAAAAGTGTATTCTCAAAATCAAATGAAGTGTTGTATTACCGCAACAAGATTACAGGACAGCAAAAGTGGACCACCATGAATTGCTTTGTAAGAACACATCCATGATATGTAGGAGGCAACATGGTCGAGTGGTCAGAGTGCCGGTCTCAGAATCCGGTGACCCCGAGTTCGAGTCCCGCTCTGTCCACTAGCTGAGACTGTATTTGTTCTGGGCAATCCCTAGTTTAAATTCAGTTTCTCGACCATGCTTGTAAATAGCCAACTGGTTTGCCTCCTTGCCAGTTGGGTTTCTTAAAACACTTTATGTTCTAATATTTATATCATTTCAGTTATTGTAATGCACATCTGAAAATTTTAGGATTGCTATTTGTGCAATATTAGTGAATAAATTATTATTATTATTATTATTATAAGTTATCATGTTTGCATTAACTACTACACTACAAAACAGCCCCTATACTTCTTTCATGAAACTCCATAGCTAGAAGAGTTGAAGTAGACAGTTTTGCTAAGAAGTAGGGGCTGCTTTGCAGTCTACATTACTACGAGAGCATTCAAGACAGTTGTACGTACAGTGGAGTTTACAATTAGACTTGTGACATCAAAGATGCTGCATTCAGCATATTTGATGGTTATAATTGACAGAAGTCCATTGCGAACTTAACAGTTGCAACTTTCGTCTAAAGTGGTGCATGGTAGAGTGATTCCAATAAACCTGGGCATTACTAACTACACCAATACACACTATTAGACACTCACTCTTTTGTTTTCTTTTGTTCCTTTGCATCTAATAAAAACTGACAGCTAATTAGTAGTGCCCAGGTTTATTGGAATCACTAATGCAAAGCGTGGTAATTCTATAACATACAACATATGTACATGTAAAGTTAGTGTAGGCCCACATATTATTTAAGGCTAAGCTACATTATGTGTATAGTACTTGTAAATGTATATGACCTACATGTACATGTACACAATGTAATATCATGATTACCTCGGTTTTCTTTGTTTTTAGAGGGACGTTTAATCTCTTAACATCCCTCTCAGCAGTAGAAAACTCACTGCTGTAATCGAACCCCATTACTAAACATGAGGGACAATTAGTTCTAATCGTCCCTCATAAAGTATTAATGAGGGACGATTAGAACTAATTGAAGGGGTGCCCATGAAAACTATGTATGTGACTATTTTGATGATTTTCAAAATGTTATGCAATTGCTTCAAAAATACACCTACTGGCTTGTTGATACCTATATAAACATGATTTGGTCATTTTTAGATCGATTACACTAGAAAAAGAGCTTGTTTTGCAGTTTGTTTTTCATAGAAATCAAAAATGCGCGTTTTTAACGTCATGACAATGTGCGACATTTGACTTTGATTTTCTTCCAAAATACATCATTGTGAAACAAAACGCCACTTGCTCAGCAAACTTCCATCTCTCTTCTTGATATATTCGGGGATTTTTCCCTGTCTCTTCATTTCAATTCGACTATTTCAGGATCCCTGTTGTTTTCGAACGCACGACCGAACTGCATTCTGGGATATCATGAAACTTGTTCTCAGCGACATTCCGTACCTCCATGCTATAGAGATATTTTATAAAGTCTTTTATCACCCAGGCCTACAGGCAAACTAATGCACTGGTTGCATTCTTTACAAGTCGAAAGTCGCCAAAACTGCCTTAGTAGGTCCTCGAATCCACCACAGAACGACCAGAGACACAACAACTCTCACTCAGCTGAATCCGCCAGTTTGCAAATCTGATGCCGTGTTTGCAGATTCAGTTTCATCGTGAAATTGCACCTCACCCCTGATTTCTTCCAGGAGAATGGCCTCTACCACCACAGTCAAGCTTAATGATGCTGTTCTGGGGCCCGGGGGGGGGGGGGGGGGGGGGGGGGGGGTTTCCCAATAATTACATGATATATATGTGCGGCGGTACAGGGTCCAGGTTTTGGGCCATTTTATTCTCTAATCCAGGTAAAGTGAACGCATAAAAATCATTAATCCAGGTTATAGCCTAAAAAACACCTATTAATTTTTAATAATTTGCATAATGTGGTATCGGCATTTCAGTAAAACTCCGCATGAACAATAATAATGGCGTCAGTCAGACGTAAAGGTGTTAGAGTGTTAGTCTGGCAAAATATCCTGACGAATGCATCGTATCAGATCGTCAATAAAAATTCGTAAATCCAGTTTTTTTTATTTGGGAAATTCGTAAATCCAGTTTTTTTTATTTGGGAAATTCGGAAATCCAGGTTTTCGAGTGACAAATTCCAAAAACAGGGTCCAGGTCTGAACATCTCGCCGCACATACCTAACCATTTTTTAACCGGCAAGAACCTTTTTCAGCATCTTTGTAATACTCTATAATTTATGCATTGTACTGAAACTAACATATATTTCCAAAGAGTAGTTTTATTCCTCGGTAATCATGATATTAAGGAGAAAAACTAGTTATATTAAGCAACTACGTTTCGATGACATCCTGTCATCATTATCAAGTAAAGTGAGAAGAATAATGAGTAACATATAAGTTACATACGAAATTTACATAATTAACATAAGAATAGTGTTCAATGTTCAATGTAATCATGATATTACAAAGTACAAATGTAATAGCATGACATGAGGTTGATTAGTTATTAAATGTACCCGATAGCCGAGGGAGGTTTAGTTGAAGTCCTGAGGCTGTATGCTATTACTTATAATAAGTGCTACATATCTCTTATTTTTGGATTATGATTACGTTTATTTTAGTTGTATCAGTTGTAAAGTGCTTTGTAAGTTGTCCATGTAAAAGCGCTATATAAATAAAGTTATTATTATTATTAGCCAAGTGTGAGGTCCGTACTGTAAGTTATGGACAGAGTTTTTTCACTGACTTATTGGACCAAGAGCGTAAGTGCGCGGGCCATAAGAAAGTGGGGGGGAAACGAGGATCCATAACTTACAGTACAGACCGAGCAAACAAGGTTAATACAGTGTTTATTATATAGCTTCTGCACTAACAAATACACACAAAAAGGATGTTTTTATTTGCTACAGTCCGTATGGGATATTACATTGTATGGACCACTAATTAGCTAATCACAATTCGCCAAGTATATTTGCCATATATAATACACCTAATTTAAAAAACGTTGTCCAATAATAATCAAAAAAGCCAAATAGGATTTCATTAAAAGACAAAAGAAGTGCACTCAAGCTGAACTGTTTCTTTTGTCTTTTTGAATGAATTCATATTTGGCTATTTGGACAACGTTTTTGAAATTAGGTGTAAATACATAATAAATGTATGCAATTACAAGATTTTTAATTGTCATGTACATATACTTGTACTTCATTTACATTACAACACCTGAACAAGGATCATGTACAGTGTACATACAATGTATGGAATGGAATAGAATGAGCAAATGTTCATAAAATGTCTATGATATTTGCATGGCTTCTATTAATTGGGCTCATGCTTTATTGGAGCTCAATTTCTTTTACTTGGTCATACATGTACACATGTACAAGTGTAGTAGTAATGATGATGATAATTATTAATGTATAGACTTCAAACTGACCAATAATTCACCCTGTTGATATGCTATATTAAAGGGGGACTAGTACGTAAATCGTTCAAAGTTTGATTTAGCTGAAACTTCACTGAAATATTCTCAAAGACCCATACAATCACTGGTTAATTTTTTTCTCAAAAATTCCAATGGAAAGTAATACATTTTTATGAATCTTTAGAGTTGCCAGTGACGTCACTGACTCAACCCAAACAATCATCACGGCTTCGCTCCATACATTTCTTCATGTTTAATGTCTTGAACTATTTTATTTCTATGAAGCTAAACGTTTGTGTGAAGGAGTTTTCTTACCTTGTATGTGCTTAGGATTGATTGTTTGACTAGTTTTCTTCAGTGCAGAGCTGTTATCTGAACAAGCCGTTCAGATATTTTGATCACAAAATACAAAGATGCATACAAATGTATGGAGCTGAGTTTGGGTTGAGTCAGTGACGTCACTGGCACCTCTAAAGATTCATAAAAATGTATTACTTCCCATTGGAATATTTGAGAAAAAATTAACCAGTGATTGTATGGGTCTTTGAGATTATTTAAGTGAAGTTTCAGCTAAATCAAATTTTGAACGATTTACGTACTAGTCCCCCTTTAAGTTTATTTACTCAATGTCCCAATTGTGTTCATATGTTTTTCTTTATTTACCATCAAGTGCCCGAAGGTTAAACATACCAATTCCAACTTACCATTATCACCATGTTGCACCAAGGAGTATTCCACAAACGAAAAAGGTACAGTACATGTAACTACACCAGCAAAGCAGTTCCTTACCTGGCTTTACCACAGGCAGCCCAACTATTGCTTTTGAGGCTATTTAATAATAAATATAAATACATTTATATTTGCATGACTTTTTTTGATGGGTTTCCTGTGGTAGAGTGTGCGCGTGCAATATATACATGTATTATATTGGGCTTCCTGTGTTGAGTAAGGTATAATGTTGGGCTCCCTATGCGCGTCCCGCAGTACATCTTCTTACGGGACGTGCACAGGGAGCCCAACATTATACCTTACTCAACACAGGGAACCCAATATATCGTGCGTTCGCTCTACCACAGGAAACCCATCAAAAAAGGTGTGCGAATATAAATGTATTTATATTTATTATTAAATAGCCTCAAAAGCAATGGTTGGGCTGCCTGTGGCTTTACTAGTAGAGCAATAGGCATTTTGCAGGGATACTATCACATGGTTGTACTGGATGGCCAAAAAATAATTAAATTAATATTTATGTATTTATTTATTTACTTACACAGTAATGTCATTAGAGAAACTTGTTTGAAACCTTTAGTTGATTGTTGATCTCCCTAAAACTGTCCCTACAAAGTTAATCATTAAGTCAGCATGTGCATTTAAGCTACAAAAGGCCTATTAGTATTGGATTTGTCATAATTAGGTACTGCCAATGTATTGATATGAATGTGAGATACATGTATGTACATGTTGCATCTTGTGCTTCACCTCTCAGCAATTCACTATAGAGCAGGGGCGGATCCAGGGTTTTTTTAAACAGGGGGTTGTGTTATCTGAGCGGCGAAGCCGCGAACTACTAGGGAGGTGTGGGGGTATGCCCCCCAAGAAAATTTTGAAATCTACAAGCTCTGAAATGCAATTTTTAGAGATCTGGAGTTGTTTTATTACAGTAACACAACAAAACTCAATTTTCAGTAAAATTGTGAGTTTATTGGACATCCAACAAAGATGCTTGGAAGAGTCTTCTTGGGTGAGCTTAGTGTGTAAAACTAAGTTTCGAAAAGCGAAGAAATATAAAAAGTCAAGTTAGTAAACAATTTCAGTTCGTACATTCTCAGCGCTGTTCGAATCACTTTTTCGCGGATTTTTTCGAGTTGGAGATAACTTTTGGCAACATTTTCTCGATTTCAACAACAAGTGTAGTCTTTAAATTTGTTTTGGGTGTTTTTCCGGATTTGTTAAATCATTTTCAAAAAAAATTCATATTTACGTGAGACCTTGCCTTGAACTTTTGCCGCTAAAAAAGGCAGGTTCTTTCAGTTATCAGTCAAACCGCCCTCGAAGCTGAACGGTCGTGCAAACAGTATGAATTAATTATATTAATTATATTATTCTTACGAGGGAGAGAGCTGAAAGGCAAGAGGGACCTACAGACAGACATACTGACATATACAAGTATTAAAAAAATATCCATAGGGGGGGTTGCAACCCCCAGAACCCTCCCCCTGGATCCGCCCCTGTAGAGAGAGTTTAAAAGAGGCACAGGGTGTTGTTTGCTGTTTGATTTGAACCCATAAACACTGGCAGATGAACCACATATAATCATAGATAAGCTCCACCCAGAGTTTAATTGGTACTTGTACATCTAGCTCAAATGTTTGAGAAAAAAGTTACTTTGCTTCTATACATTTTACTATTTAAAGTAAAGTTTTTAATTGAATATTTATGACTTTGGCAGGAGCTACAAAACGGCAAAATATTCTTGAATCCAATGGTGCTGCACGTTTCGCCTTTGAATTGTTGTCAAGGAAAGTCTACTGCCTTAGTGATATCATCAAAGAAATCCAAAACTCGCTACTGGTTCCGGTTCCTAAGAAGAGAAGGAAGTACAAAAAGGTTATCCTAACCAAAAGAAAAAATAGGGGAATAACCCAACCGAAGTCGAAAACCGTTTCCATAGCAACAACCTCAGTTGCTATAGCATCCAAAAGCGTTCCTGTGGCAACAGGAAGCAAACTTCCTGAGAAATCCAAAGTCGCTGAGATAATTATTTTCCCTAAAGCCAACTCATTAAAGAGGAAGCAAGAGTTAAGTGTCTTCAATGGCTACAAATTAAGAGCTCGCAAAGATTCCAAGACTTTTGGCAAATATGCGAAAATGGTTAATAAACGACACAAGGTGAGAGAATCCGGGAACCAATCTCATGATTCCAAAGGTGAAGTGAATTCTGAGGTAAAAGCGAAGAAGTTACGAACTGAGACTTCTGTTGAGACCAAAAGTGTAACAAGTGGCGACGTCCATGAAAATGAAGGACCACAGTTAAGACTGGGGTCAAGCACAGTACTGAGCTCTCAGCCTGCTAATGAAGCTGAGCTCCCATCAGATTCTAAAGACCTTCAAATTGTGACAACATCAACAGAAGTTACTGTCGTTGAACCACAACATCTTTCTTCAGATGGAAACAGTACAAATCAACACACTCCCGAAGAGGTGCCCTCGGCTGCAACAATCTCTTCTGAGTCTAGGGTGGAGTCTAGAGTGAGCACTTTGGAATCTCAAGGGGAAAGCGATAAACTTAAATGTATAACGATGCAAGACCTGCCAACGATGGTACGTTTACCAATGAGACAAGGCCAACATCTTTCGCCGATAACACCAATGGAACCAAACTATGAGCCAGTTAATGTTGCAAGACGACTTGATAGTCTACAACAGGCCAACATACAGTTCATTTCAGATGAAAATCTTACCAGTGGTGCCAAATTCTTCACTGCTCAAGAACAAAAATTGCAACAGTTTTCCAAGAGTTTTCCAAAGAATCAGTCGGCAAATAAAGCACAGGCCTTTGAAAAACTTGAGTCAATAGTTGACTCCCTAAAAGATTCAAGTAAAAACACGGTCAAGGGGAGCACATCAGTCTGGACTGCGTCATGGCTGACAATCATTTTGACTGAATTAGATGGTCGGAAGAAAAACGCACAATCAAAAGGTACAGATGAACGCCATGGAGAAACTTCAAATGGATCCAATGATAATTTGAGTGATCCTTCTCAGTTTGCTGGGGCGCCATTCAGAGATAATGGCATTACTTCCATCTCACCAGGAAGTTCTGTGTCAACCAAATCAAACGTTACCGAAAGAATGCAACAGTTTTCTAACATGGATGTGAACCGACACTTTGGTATACAAGCAGCCACAGCAAATGGCATTGGTGTTGATCCAAGAGCTGCTGCAAGCGTCCGTCATAACCCACGGAATCCTGTAACTGAAATACATGCCAGTTTTGTAGATTTATCCTGGAGAATTGTGACTTCAAATGGAGGTGACTCGGCCTCTTTGAATAACTTTTACAAGCTAATACCAGTTCGCGAAAAACGATGTGGAATTGGCAACGTTGAAATTGATGATTTCTCGTTTCTTGGTGTCCCTGTTCACGGAGATCGTCAAGTCATTGCTAAGATTTTATACACCACAGTTCCACAAGAAAACGACGAAGTCTTTATCTTTGAGTCTCCGCCAGCCATAATTGGAAACGAAACTGGCCAGAAAAAGGTAACTTTGTCGTTTGTATGGGAACGCCAAGCTGTTGGCATCGTTCCAAAGAATACATCGGGCTGTAAAAGGTCAGATAAGCAAGACTATGATTTATTATATCCACCTACGAAAGAGAACACAATTTCATTTCTGTTACCAAAACCTTTACAACTACCGAAGGCAGGGTGCAAAGTTTTTCTTGGGGATTTTCAAGTTCGATCAAATGACGTCGAATTCAATGTCAGCCACCAGGTCACGGTGTCGACATCACCTCGCCCACATTTATCGCTTCCTCCAGGAACTGTTGTGGAAAGTACATCCTGTCAGACATCACGCTGTCGAGTTCAAGGAGTATCCAGAAATGACGTACAGACTTCAAAGAGTGTTCCTGTCGAAAAGCCAACAAAAACCGACAGACGGAAATCCAAGCCATGTTCCTTCTGCGGGATTGCGTTGTATTGCTTGAAAGATGTAAAGAACCACCGACGAATTCATACATCAATCAGAGGAATCAAGTGTAGTGAGTGTGCACGACAACTTCCAACAGGCGGCCGTCTCTCAGTACACCTTGACAAACACAAGTGCCATCTGCATCACATATGCGAAAAGTGCAACAACTTTTTCAAAACGCCAGAGTTTCTCAGTGCAGAGGCGCTTTCCAAGTTTTACTACAAACTCTGTCTTAACTGCAGGAAGGAATTGAAATGCAGGAAGTGTGCTGCTAGGTTCCCATCGCTCGAGGAGCTACACGAACACACACTCAAAAGGCATGGTCTAAAGTGCCGAATATGCGGAGAGTCATTCCTTTATAAACGGGATTTAAACAAGCATGCGAAAAAAATTCACAAGATTGCAAACATTCCGCCATCTGCTTGCTTTGCCAGGTTGTCTCGATAGATGCTGCTGTGTACATACTGTACATATACATAGCTACATATACATGTATATAAAGACTGGTTGACAGAAAGTGAACGTAGGAAATATGAAACACCACTGAAACGAGGGGACTTGTCAATAACGTTAGCGTTGTTGACAAGTTATCTTAACAGCTGCAATATTTGGTGTGTTTACTATCGAGCTCTCCCTCTTGCCAAGCGTATACCTTTTGTTAACGTTCTTGTGATCTATAGCAAATGTATAATGCAAAGTGATCTTTTCGCATAAAATATTATCAATAACAATGAAAAAAAAGGCACCGGTATGATATAACACTGAGTGGAAAATGTTGAATCACTTTTACTCCTGAAAAGAGAATCAACAACAAATTAGGGTATAGAAAACTGTATAGAAGAGAGAGAAGTGCAGAGATTATTTACCCTGTGTCCGAACCCACGATGCTTTGCGCCAATATTTTGATTTTCGTGAAAATGTTTATGAAATAGTCTATTTTAAAATACACCAGTATTATACCGGGGATTATAGGTTGAAACCGACAACAAATCTGATCTAAAATCTCTTTCAAATTAATATTGATTTTCTTATTTTCTCCGAAAATACTTTGCGCGCCTAAGGTTATCATGGTCTTGGACTCGGGGAAACTTAAAAGTTTCTACAACATCATTGTACATTTAGGTTTATGATATAGTAGAATATATTTATCAATCCTTGTAATGAGGTATTTTTAAATAAATCTAGTCATCAAATTACTGTAGTTTGTCTGAAGCATTTTATTATCGATTTATAGTGAATGACTGTTTTAGTCCAATGAAACTGTAGTATGTGGAGAGAGCCTAGCTATAAATAGGCAGGCCCACAAACTGAAGAAGGAGGGGGAAGCACCCAATCGATTATTTGAATATTTATCGAAATAACGGAATGAATGAATTCCAAACTCTTCCATACCTATTCCCCTACCCCAGACATGTGTCATTTTTGTTCTAGAACGTTGGAAATGCATCACGGTGGGGGGAAAGACACCATCCCACCGTGAGCTTTGGGAACACTTCAAATGCCCCACCCTGGAGACAAGATCAAAATTACACATGTTTATTACAATATATATATATTCCAAGCCTATGTTTTGGAGAATGGACTGCACTTGATTGCTATTACTACATGTTGCCATAGCATTTACAGGCTTTCCATGGAGTTTTATTCCAAAAATATAATCAATTTAATGATTTTCCAAACATTTCGACCTGAAATGAAATGTAAAGCTGTTCAAAGAAGTAATTTTCAACCCTATTTTTCGTGAATGGCTCAGTGGTCTAGTGGTATGATTCTCGCTTTGGGTGCGAGAGGCCACGGGTTCGATTCCCGTCTGAGCCCATTTTTTTATATTTTATTATACACATGGAATTCTATTTTTAGGTACAATAATTGATATAGTACAATCAAATACTCTAACAAATGGCTATTACATATAAATGAATAAAAAATGGGTTTTAATTCAGAATCGGCAAAGATTTTCACGATCAGTTTATATATTCAATATCATGTTTTAAAATTATATTGAATTACTAGTAAAGTATTTTTACATATTATTTTAAAAACTAGAAAAATGAATATTCGATGTTGAAGTGAAAACAAAAAGAAATACTGAGCAAAAAAAAAAAGGGCTCAGACGGGAATCGAACCCGTGACCTCTCGCACCCGAAGCGAGAATCATACCACTAGACCACTGAGCCAACCAGTATAAAGTGAGGTGCAAAATATCGTATTGTTTTGTTTTCACTGTGTTTCTCGCTTCACTGATTTGGTCACGTTGTACACAGGCTCTCTTTTCGTAATACATTTTACAATTGTAATATGAAATTCCATGCTTTAAAGTGTAGTACGAAAACCTCTTTTTGTTTAAAGAAAGAATCCAATGTGTTTCCAAGGTAATTATAGTTCCCTAGCGGCATTTTTTTGAAGGAATTCAAAAATTCAAAATGGCGCTGGTACTGGTAGAACATGTCATGTGGCAATGGCATGTACTAGTTAGAACGTCTTTTAATGAACTCAGGATGGTAAGTGATATCATATTCCCGTCTTTAAATTGTAATTTAACTTTGTACACATGCCCTCTTTTACGATAACCATAACTTAAAGACTTAAAAAGTACCATGTCTCGTCCTGACTGCCCTGGCAGCGGTCACATGCAGACCGGCTGTAGCATCCTGATATCATAGCTCAATCAGTATTTCATTCCGCCACAGTGTACAGATAAAACAGGTCTACGTTTAGATGCTTTTAAGAGGACGGAGTGCTTTATGAGAGACTACAGGCTTACCATCCTCTGAATATGGGTTTTTGGGTTCCCTGTGTAGTGTGTACCGTAAATCCCGCATATAATTATAAGAACCTGTATTTTTCAAGTTAGCCTAAAAAGGTTGTTAGAGTGCAATTTAGAAAAGCTTGAAAACTAAATAACTAATTAGTACTAAATAGCACTAATGAAACAATGAAAAACAATAGAAATAGCACTATTTAGTACTATTTAAAATTAGTACTATTTCACACTTTTCTAAACTCTATATAATTGGTGCTTACTGGGAAATTAGACTATTTAGGTTCTTAGACAGGTTCTTATTTTCTTAAGAAAAAAAATGTGGTAGACTCAGTTGATATTGTTGTTGACAGTGAGATTATATTATAAATCTCTCGCTGAAAAGATGTAATTGTGTGTACAGTTACTGTTAACAGGGCCGTACATAACCCAAAATCCAGGGGGGGGGGGCAGTACGTATACAACAGCAAAAAAAAAATAGTACAGTTCTCAGTACTTTTTGATATGTTTTTCGCCCTGCTAGAGGGGGGGGGGGGGGGGGGGGGGCAGGGGGCGGATCCAGGATTTTTCAAAAGGGGGTGGATAATCATAAAGCTCTTTCAAGGTATATACAAATGTATTCTCCATCAGAGAGTCAACTGATTGTAATTGTTTGTCCAGGCCAGGTGTTGACGCCAGGAGCGTAGCTAGACTTTTTCTTGCTGGTACACAAAAGTGAACCAGGGCCGTAGCAAAGGCCAAACAAATCTGAAATCCAGAGGCTCGGAAATGCTATTTCCAGCATTCTCCAAGAGTTGTTTGTGATTTACGTGTATCACTAATTACTTCCTACAGTTCGATGCCGGCTGAATCGATTCGGACAATACCTTTAATTCATGAAAGTCTGTAAGAACGAGCTATGAATCGTGCTCTGCTCTGACCAAGGTTGGTTTACAACCGGTTTCTCCTAAACTGTGTAATAACGCGAAACATGAAAGGGAGTGTTAGTACACTTACAATACTTCTAATTCATATTTTTTATTGTTAAACCTCTAGAGGGGGGTGGCTAGCCACCCAATCCACCCCTCCCCCCTGTATCCGCCCCTGGGCAGTTCCCTGTGCTGTGTACGGCAGTGGTTAATGTTAGAGTGTATCTATACATCTGAAATGACATTGCAAGGGATCTGACTCATTTTCATTGCCTGGTAGAACTTTTTTTACTTTCATCAAATTTTAATTCCTAAGTAGTAAGTTATAAATAAGAACCTTTTCAAATTTTAGGCTAAAATAGGTTCTTATGTAAAGGGGGTCTAAATGGGCAATCTTAGCCTAACAGGTTCTTAAAAACCAGGTTCTTATACAGGGTTCCCACTGACCTTGAAAAGTCAGTGAATTCTGATTTTTTTTTCAAGGTCAGGGAATTGTCAGGGAATTTTGATTTTGGTCAGGGAATTTTGTAATTTACCCAAAAGTCAGTGAAAAGTCAGGGAATTTCTGTCAGCCTTCACAAAATCGATATGTACAGTGTAGCATAATTATAGGTAACTTTTAGACAGATTGTGATCAATCATGATGAAAACTCACAAAAAAGTTTAAAAGTTGTCATTGACCTATATATGGTCCATGTAAATGTATTTCTTCATACATACATACAGTATATTGCATTAGAAAGACTATAGTAAGTCGCACTGCAGGATATCATCCTGGGGGGGGGGGGGGGGGGGGGACTCCGATACCAAAGTGGCGGGGATGCTCGTCGTCCCTTTTAGGGTTTTTTTTCGTGTTTTGGTTCCACTTAGGGTGTCAGAAATAAAAATGACCACCAATAGAGTTTTCCGGTCCCTTTTAGGGCCTTGTTCAATCAACAGCGATATTTTAAAACTTCCTTTTAATAACATCGCTCTGTATTGTGTCACTTAACACTTATCAATAAAGGAGTTTGATGCTAGTGTCTTTTATACTATTAAAATGACTTTTTAAATTGGTCCCTTTTAGGGGTAAAAATATTCGCTGCCACGCCCACCAAGACAAGACTCCGGTCCCTTTTAGGGGTCATTTTCAAAATTTTCGACGAGCATCCCTACCCCCTTTTATAAGGGAGTCCCCCCCCCAGGATATCATAGTAAAACAAGTGTACAGTATGGTCAGTGAAAAATGGTTTTTGGTCAGTGAGAAGTCAGGGAAAAGTCAGATAATTTTATTTTTCTGGATGAGTGGGAACCCTGTTATATGTGGGGTTTTACTGTATCCAAAACGTTATACTGTGAAGCATTGACAGGGGATGAGATTGTAAGCCTGTGGAGAGCTATTGGGGTATATGGCCTTTGAGAAACCATTAAAGCATGACTCTATTCAACTTCAGGATAGCTGTCTAGTTATAATTAGAACTCATCACCATCATCATCAGTGATGATGATGATGATGATGGTGATGAGTTCTAACTAAATAGTATAGAAGGGACAGTTCAGACCCCAAAAATGTGGGATGTGGGATTAATAAAGCACTCACTGATGCCTTTATGAAAATATTTAAAATAGGATTAGAATCCCTGCCAAACTTCAATCTGATCATGGAACTGAATTTCTAAATTTACCTACAGAAACACCACATTCATTTAGTGAAACCAAGGTGTCATAGTTTTCTTTAATAACTGAAAATAACCTTTTATTCTCTTTTACTTAATAAGGAGGATGCTGAACTGATTCCTTCTGAACTTGGATATCCATAGCATGGTTGGGAAAATGATATGTAACTATGCATAACAAAACCAACATGGTAATTTTTGTATATTTCCCATATCCCACATCCCACTTAGTAACAGCAGCATGCAGTGGCATATTGTTTTTATCATCATCATTGTGATTGTCATAACTTTGTGTATCAGTTGCTGGTTTGCAGTGACATCATGGCAGCCATGGTGCCCAATATATAACAAAGCATTCCACATTAGCTTCTCTTGTTTGTACCACCATGGGCTACTGACCACCAACACACCACCAACATCGGTAGCAAGGGGGTTACGCGTGACGCGTGATTTGACCAAAAAATGGAGCGTGAATCATGAAATTCATAAAAATTCGAGCGTGATGCGTGAATTTATGTTTCAACGTGATGCGTGATCATCCCTTTTGACCGACTGTGATTCATGATTTACCGCTGTTATGCTCTGTGAAACGTGAACGTTCAGGATCTAAACATTTTCACGCGTGAAATTCCAAAATTTTGGCTAGCGCTCGTGATTCATGAATTTTGGACATTTTGGTCCGTGACGTGTGAATTTACAAAAAATCGCCCGTGAAGCATGATCATGACCCCCCTTTGCTACCCTGCAACATGTCTGTTGCATTTATAGATTAGCAATATTAATTTTACCATTTAATATCAGAACCATTATCAGTGTTGCTATTAATATTTTAAAAATTGTCAATCTCATTACCAATGCCCACTATTATGTTAGTTATTTCTTCATAAATTTATTTTCTCTTCCTTCCTTCATTCATCACTTCCTATATTTCTCCTTCATTTATTCATCCTTTTTATTAAGCCTTTTCTTCTTGAATGAAAACATTATAAAGTTTCTTGCAACCGTTTTCACTGAGTTCACTACGTTTTTATTTTAAGTGGACTGTGTGACCAAATTTGTGAATGTTCAACTGACAAGAGCCTATCACAGGAAGCCCACATTGTACCAAATTCATTTTCCTACATTTCCTCTATTTATGTGATAGTTAAGGTAATAATGACCAAACCATTGCGTGGCTGGATGCTTTTTATTCACCCTCAACCCTCGAGTATAGCATATTCACCAGCATAAAAAGTGTCTTTATGATTAGTCTATTCCAAAGCTTAAATTATTGGTAAGCCTTTGAAGTATTCTCTGGGAGTTTATGTCTGCAAAGCAAAGCAAAGCATTTAATGTACATGTAGCTTTCTCAAGATTTCACTTATTGAATGTGTGATTTCTATTTAAACATTTGGTTTTGCAGACTTTGAGCAGAAAATTGATGACGACTAGATTTCTAGATTTATTTCTCGACATTTCGATGCCTTCAAGCATCATTCTCAAGAGTGTTAGTATAAGCAATAGATTCTGGTTTAAGTAGTGTCACAATATATTAGAATAACAAATTAAGAAATGTCCTATGGGAAAAACACCTTTGCTTTGAAAGAGTCTGATTGTACATTCAGTGATGGCTTAAGTTCTTTGATAAAGAACATCTCATAAACGAGACATTCCATTTCAAAGCAAAGGTGGGGGGTTCCAGACTGACGCTACTTCCTGCATTTTAAAGACAACCCCCCCCCCCCCCCCCCCCCCCCCCACACCACTTTTAGCCAAATAATAATAATAATAATAATAATAGTTTATTTAATGTCGATAACTCCGTAAGGAGTTGAAAAAAGGTTGTCACAATACGTCAGTTGTCTGATAGTCTACTAGTATACCCCCACCTCCCCCCACACACACACTTTCAAGGCTGCTCCGCGGTCCCTGACGTGATTGGCTTCACAAAGGGGGCTTCCATGGAACCACCCCTGGATCCGCCACTGCTTTATTATCCGTTTGTAACTCGTAGTTTTAAAATCTGCATTCGCTGTGTTACAAATTAAAAGTACATGTTCTGATGATGGACTCCTACATCAGATTTGCAGGTTTTTATGGTCTCTGTTATTTCATCATGTCGCCAAAAGTCAATCAATTTATTTTCGTTGTTGAACTAAAACACAGCTTTCTTAAATTCGGTTACCATATTTTCCCGCCATATTTACCATAAGACTTTTCCCGCCTTTTACATAGTTATGTTGGCATGGGCTTTAGTTTGCTTAATGGGCGCTCACTCTTACTAACAAGTTTTTAACTACACCAAAGGCCCTTACTAAGTGCCATCTTTGACCTTTTCAAGATGTTTTGACATCGACACTTTGACTACCATGTTGGTGAATATTTTATGTGCGGAATAATTGTTACAATTATCTTTTGAATTTGCTTTTGTCTTGAAATCTTAAAGGGAAATTCAGCAACTCGACTCGGGATTTTCAGATCGCTTGATCCACTAAGGAACTCCTTTTTTCTTCAAAGTACTTCGTACGGAGAACTTGTCGATTTTAAACGAAAATGTCAGAAAAAAGTTATTTATGTTAAAAGTTAGTGAACCTTTTCGACCGGTCTTGCATGTATTTCGAATTTGACCATTACAGGTGACTCCGGGCCAAAGTCGTGTTTTCTTTAAAAGCGATCTGAAAGTAGAGAAATGTTTAACTGTTCTTGCAATCATTCAAAGACTGCACCACTTCTCGTAATCGCGTTAATAAAGTGGACAAGGGTCGTTGGAAATGTTCTTGGCACATTTACTTCCATTGAAACTTGTCACCTCAAGTAAGACTGGTACCATGAGAGTATTGTCATGGATCATTGCATTGGAATGTGGCATCCCATGAAATAAGACTTACTGAACGTACACGTCAATTAAACAATAACATCTACGTTAACTTTGGAAAGTCACTCTCGGCTTTCTAGAATTTTAAACGTGTTTTTCAAACACTTGGGTAAGTCGATTTGTTGTTCTTTCCCCCCACATTTTTTCCTAGTAATTGACTTTGCAATGTCTTTCTGGTCCTAACGCGAAAGAGCTGGGTTGGACAGTATTCTATATATTCGACACTCTTACAGCGCCGATTAGCGATGAAATTGGTAATGCGTTCTGCTGTCCAAGTCAGAGATCACTTTGTAAGGATCTTTGAATGAACGTTCTCTACAGCAGTGCCAAAACTTGTAGAGATTTCTCCATCATTGAAAAGATCTAGTTCTCAGAAGGACACAACGAAAAGGTGGTCTATTCAGGAAACTGAAAGCTTACTTGTAACGGAACCACAAGGGTTGTGATTCGATTGTTCATACCTCACCTGACCTGTCTTTCTGCTTTATTCTTAGTAAAAATGAAGAGCTTATTGGTGCTCTTAGGACTCTTCATTGCAGGTAGGATATATCCATTTTAATGAACTTAATTTATCCATTTTTTTAAGATCTTTTCTGACATATGCTCTCAGAGTACCATAAATGCTTAAAAAGTGCATCCTAAATTGGGATTTCAAAATTGAAGTGTCGAAACTGTTAAGCACTTCCAATTTTAATTACATGCATTTACATTTAGAAAGATTTCACTGGTGAATTTATGCTTTAAAAATGTCCTTTTATTTATTACTGGTTGTCGCCAGTGAAACAATGATGACATACATACACAGTGTCATGAACAATGCAAAGTTGTCGCCATTTTTTAAACTTTTTTAAACGCGCGATTTGAACACATTTTTCTTTGACGCTGGGTTAATTTCTTTATAATTAGGCCTTTTTCTCGCCGTCGTAACTGTTTTCAAATCGGTTTGAACGTTATTCGTATTCTTCGTAATACTATGATAACAGTATTGTTGATATTCTTTTGAGTGGATTAGTCTTAGACTGGATCCAATGGGGAAAGTCTTCAGATTCAAGACTGATACAAAAACAAAATCCATTTATTTTTGTCGCTTTATTCAAGAAGTTAACTTGAATTTTGTTCAAAACAAAAACGGGTACTTCATCTGTTCACCGTCAATTGTTTTCTTTAAACAAGTCCATTGTTTTATCTATGGAGAATGCTTTCAAATATAAATGCGGGTCTTCAGTGCTTATGAAAGGCAAAGCGACCGACACTAAGAACGGCTGGGAAGGAGACTATAAAATGAGTGTTGAGGCAGATTTAGGGCGGGTCCAAGAGCCCTCTTAGCTCCTCTTGAAGCTCTATAATTGAGAATAAAGGCGGATTAATCTTTTTAGTTTTACTATACCTCTTAGCTGAGTGGTTAGGAGCTGGGGATACCATTTCAGTTCTATCCCTTCATAAAAGCCCCTTGCCCAAATTCTGGATCCGGAAGTTCAAGTCATTTGGAAATGAAAATAGAAAAATGAGAAAAATGTTTGTTACAACTAATAGAAAATGAAGATCCGATTTTTTTACACCTGAGATAATTTGGTCTCAACCTGACTGAGTATTTTGAGCATTTGCTAAACAAAATCTCAGGTTTCTATTTGTTCAGGTTTTGAACTTTTGACAGGTAAAGTGTTTATACACGACCATTATTTCATGACTTCAATTTTAACCAAGTTCCACTGATTTTTCTAATTTCCACTTTCTCTAAAGAGATCCCCTCTTAGTTACATTAACAATAGATACAAAAATACAATCAGTAATGATATAAACAATGTTTCATTGACCTTACTAGTGATCCTAATAATTACGGGTAAGCACAAAAGTGGTCCCCTAGTTTACCACCTGTGGCTCGAATTTCAGCTGTTGTGCGGTCCGTGCGCCTGTGGCATCCTTTAACGGGATGAAAGCCGGACCTACCTACCGGACGTCGTGGGAAGACCTATATGGGAAGGGCGTGGACCCACTTTTTGGGAAACAATTTCACATTTCAATTTCAAGTGTGAAAGTGCATTCTTGGAACCCCGTCTATATTACCCATCTAGCAAGCTTGTCGTCGGAACTTTCCTTTCTCAAAATTGTGGGTTCGCCCGGTCCCTGCCGATATCATTATAAGACTTCAAAGAGGAAAAATCAGCCTCTGTTGTTCAATGAGTTGATAATGTTACTGGCCATATAATAAATCCTTCTCGAGTTGATGCTGTTATCCAATGAAGTTACCCACTACTGGATTCAGTACCAGCGCCAAACCTTGTGTGCTCAGTATTTAATGTACTATGTTGTAACAGTGAAGAATAGCCACTCAGTCGTGGATCTACTGAGTAAAATATTTATTTATTTATTTTATATTTAACAGTGGCTTTAACTTTTTCAGTTCAAGCAACATCGTCAAAGAGATCAGCTGTTCCCCGAGTTGTGCCAGGAGGGAGTTCTCTATTACCTACAGACAGTAAGTAACAACAGACCGAATCCATCACATTAAATTAACTAACAAACCAGACGACTGGTCGACTGATCCATATCGAATTTTATTTTATTAGGTTATTTTAATTACTTTATATACATATTTTTATTGTTATTTATTTCTCTATTGTAAAGCGCTATTGATCTATTATTGTAAATAGCGTATATATAAACTAGACATCGCAGAGTGATTATAACTGAACCTGAGTGTTCTAAGTTCTGAAGACTCTCTAAACCCTTTGCAGCACTAGTACTGCATGGATTGATAAATCCGTATCTCTAAGGAATTATTGTGGTTATTTTGAAAACAAGACGACATACTAGTAACCTTCCTCCAACTGACAAGGTTTGTGAAAAAATGTTGTTAGATGAGAAATGACAATGACAATAGTTTATTTGGTGCCATAAATATCCATACCAAATACAAATATAAGCCAAGCCTGACAAGCAAAATAAAGATATATCAGTGTATTAGCTTGCCACAACACAGAATTACTGCGGTACAAAGTAGAGAAGACATTTGACTTCGTTTAGATTTCAATCTTGCATGTCAGTCAGTTGTGATACTCATGTGCGATACTGATAGCATATTTCTCTTCTTAAACTTCTCGCATTTTGCTTTGACCCCCATTATTTCATCATTTAACTCAACATGTGAAGTCATTTGAGCGATATTTGAGTTGTTTTGAGCAATATTTGTTTATGATGACTAGATGTGAAGACGGCCGTGTCTCGTGTTGATCAGAGCCTTCGGTAATTATCCTGAGCGGCCGGCACAGGGCGCATGCGCTGTAGAACCCAGTATGCCATTTGAGGTCAACGACAAAGAACGCTTCTCATTTTTAGAGTCGGGTCTTCGACAGGAAGCCCGACTAATAAATTATTATTATTATTATTATTATTATTATTATTATTATTATTATTATTATTATTATTATTATTATTATTATTATTATTATTATTATTATTATTATTATTATTATTATTATTATTATTATTATTATTATTATTATTTAAAAGCAGCAAGCAAACAAACGCACACAAACACAACAACAATGAAACAGTACATCGATATGTAACGAATCTGCAAGCAAGCAAACATCTACAGCAAATTGTGCCGCTCTTCAAAGTGATTCCATGTAAACTTCATACATGTACATGTAACGTCTTACTCAAAATCGGCAAACTAACCCAATATGTAATTATTTCCAGAGAGACTGGTACTTAACCTCGACTTCAACGCCACATCAGGAAATGTTGTGAAGGAAGCGTCAGGATATGCTAACAATGGCTACCTTATGGCCGGCGCCATCTTGGTGAACTTCCCAAAGAGCAAATGCGGCAACGCAGCCTACACGTACTGTGGAGATATCCTCTTCCACGGAGACACCTTCCAAGCCAAGCCATACGAAGCAGTATCTATTGCTGCTTGGATCAACTTGAAGGAAACAGCGGGTAGTCATTCTATCTTTGATACCATTGGTAGCACTCATACATATGGACAATACCACTTTGAGGTGAACAATGGAATGATCAGATGGTTCCATCGCAACGCGAGTCAAACTACCGTCTTCTCGAACACCGCTGAAGGAGATATGGTTAAGAAAGGTTCGTTGTACCTTCTTCTTGAAAGCAAGTGCGCCTATGTACGCATGAACGCTAAGATGAAGCTAAAATGATGCGTATTGTGATAGTGCTTACCCCATCCACCACGATTAAAATCGTCTATCGCTGTTGTTGATTTGAAACAAGTATCGATATTGAGTTTTGTTCGGTTACTTATTGCTTGATTTATTTCTCGTGGTTTATTCCAGATACCTGGACGCACGTTGTTGGTACCTACGACTCTGCCTCTGGCAAGTCCAAGATCTACGTCAACGGTATGCTCCGCAACATGACCATTGGAGGTGGACTTTTGTCACGTGACTGGGTCTCAAGAGCTGGTATTGGTGACCACAAAGCTTCCAGACCTCTTATGGGATTCATCGATGATTTCAGAATCTATAATTATGCTTTGGCTAGGGCAGACATCGTTAAACTTGTCAATAAATGTGGTCTTTTGCCAAAACGTAAGTGAACGCCTTGCGAAACTATCTATTAATGTATAGTTGCAGAATGTTCCTTAAAATACTTTCCTGATAGAGAAAAAACTCAAGACTGATTCAATATTCACTGGTGCTATATGGCGCCCAAAAGCTTTAAATCTTAATATCGTAAGGGAAGGGTGGGAGGGAGAACATTTGATCCCCGTCTCGACTCCTCAAAAATGAAATGGAAACACCAATCGAAAACAGAAAGCAAATTCATTATTTTAAATACTTATTTATTGCGTTTTTTTGATCCAAGCAATCACTGCCGATCAGCCATCAATCCAATCGCCCAGACCATTCCTTTTCGATATAAGTGCTCCAGCCGACAACCAGTTAGCTATTGATGCTGCTGCACGAGCAGATGACTACCTTCCCTTGAAGAAGCCAGCAACACTACAAGTCCATATCAACAACCAAAACGTTGACTCCATCGAAGAGGCCGTCCTCAAGAGATCCCATGTTGGACACTAGATCCAAGGGCGTGGCCTTCGAGAACTTTCCATCTTTTCATAGACTGTTCTTAAATTAAGAATCTAAGTCGTAGCTTTTTGTATCATAACAAAATAGGCGACCTTGGAAAAGCATTGCATCAGTGAATCTTGCGCCTTTTGTCACAAAAAGCCTTGTATATGTCGATCTTCGGATTATTTGTAAATCAGTAATTTTCTTAGTGTCACTGGTTCGGGGAATACCCCCAGAACAAAATAGAACTAGTTTTGTTCATTCGATTGTGTACAGTTATGACTGACATACAGAGGCCTACGCCGGGATACAAACTAACGTATTGTAATTTACGACACTTAACGAAACATTATCGATTAGAGCAACCCAGTGTTCCATAATCGATTACATCAATGTAAATTCATTTGCCACTTCAGGGTGTTTAGTAAAGTATTACAAGAAATAAAATTAGGGAATTGCACTTGTCTAACTGTTTTACTGACTTATTAGTTATTTTGTATTTAATGGGGCTATAAATGTAATTTGGAAAAGATTAAACTCGTAATGGAGTAGGTGTTGCCCATTAGCTAGTCTAGAGGGGGTAGGGATAGCTTCTTCAGGTGCTGGCCAGCAGGGCTGCCCATTAGCTAGTCTAGAGGGGGTAGAGATAGCTTCTTCAGGTGCTGGCAAGCAGGGTTGTCCATTAGCTTGTCTAGAGGGGGTAGGTATAGTTTCTTCAGGTGCTGGCAAGCAGGACTGCCCATTAGCGTGTCTAGAGGGGGTAGGGATAGCTTCAGGTGCTGGCAAGCAGGGCTGCCCATTAGCTTATCTAGAGGGGGTAGGGATAGCTTCTTCAGGTGCTGGCCAGCAGGGCTGCCCATTAGCTAGTCTAGAGGGGGTAGATAGCTTCTTCAGGTGCTGGCAAGCAGAGTTGCCCATTAGCTAGTCTAGAGGGGGTAGAGATAGCTTCTTCAGGTGCTGGCAAGCAGAGTTACCCATTAGCTTGTCTAGAGGGGGTTACCCATTAGCTAGTCTAGGGGGTAGAGATAGTTTCTTCAGGTGCTGGCCAGCAGGGTTGCCCATTAGCTTGTCTAGAAGGGGTAGGGATAGTTTCTTCGGGTGCTGGCCAGCAGGGTTGCCCAGCAGGGGGGTAGCCCATTTGCTTCTAGTCTAGAGAGGGTAGGGATAGTTTCTTCAGGTGCTGGCCAGCAGGGTTGCTGGCAAGAAGGGGTAGGGGCTGCCCAGCAGTAGCTTGTCTAGAGGGGGGAGAGATAATTTCTTCAGGTGCTGGCCAGCAGCGTTCCCCATTAGCTTGTCTAGAGGGGGTAGGGATAGTTTCTTCAGGTGCTGGTCAGCAGGGCTGCCCATTAGCTTGTCTAGAGGAGGTAGGGATAGTTTCTTCAGGTGCTGACCAGCAGGGTTGCCCATTAGCTTGTCTAGCGGGGGTAGGGATAGTTTCTGTTGCCCATTAGCTCATTCCCATGGTTGCCTCTGTGGCAGCTTTGCCACATATTTTTGTATCTTGGGCTTTTGTCACCAATTCGAAGAGAGTAGACTAGAAGGGGAGATGAAGTTTATCATATTTGATAAACGCTGTTCACGCACTTTCGTTCTATTTTCCATACAGCGGTTTGCAAAAATTCTGTAAAATTTAATATATCGATATATAGTAATTTGCATAATCCTAATTCTTTGCTTTTAGCTATTATTAAACCTGAATCTAAACCCAAGTAACCTTTGTAGTGTGTATGTGAAAAAACAATTGAAACAAATTAACTTTAGAGGGCTTATTCAGCCATTTTATGATGAAAATTACCCACAATGCACCCGATATATTGATATATCGATCGATATTGATTTTTACAGAATTTTTGCAAATCGCTGTATATGAAAAACGATGGAAAATGTACCGTCACCATCTTTCTTTATAATGATTCGAAATTACAACAGGTCAAGAGACCATGAGGGACAGAGGGGAGTCTCGCGCTATTCTTGGGATATCTTAATTTCGCTAAATCTATTTTTAGAATGCGGACGTCCGAGAAAACTAACTTCCGGTTCAAAGTAGATGTAAGCATCGGCTGTATCAAATATGGCGAGTTGGCGACCGGATCTATCTTACTAATTATGTATGAAATATTTTTTGCAAGCAATATTTAGGGGAAAATGCCCATTTGTCTCTGTAAGGTCTTCAACGTGGGATCCAACTAGTGAAAACATTTGACTCACTGTAATCCATTGATACAGCTAGAAAAAGATGGAGGATCAGTATATGTTACCACAATCCTTTGCGCGCCAAAATACTAAATCTCGAATATAAGCTTTATCATGGTAAAGGCTTGTTTCCATAACCCAAACCGCCCTTGGCCGATCAAACAATAGAACGAATATATTGTGTTACTGCATCGTTCTATTGTTTTATATTAATGAGGTCCTTTTGAGGTATCCCATTTAGGATCTTCCCTTTCATAATAATGATAATAATTTATTCATTTATATTGCGCAAATATCAATCGTAAAAAAATTCAAATGCGCATTACAATGGTATCACAATAATAATATAAAAAATAGAATAGACTTCGTTAACGTTAGCTTGCCTCAATGCTTCCCATGTGACCATTCCCTAGAGTATAACGTCTTTTATATCTTGTTAATTCATGAACTAATATAATCTGGAAATATTTTGAACAAAGAATGTTATTCCCAAAAGGTTTGAACTGGGTAAATATCGGGAAGGTTCCATTGGGCATGGTGAGTTTCAAAAACACCAAAATTTGCAGGTGTGTCGCTGTCACCTGCTTGATATGAACGTGTCATATGTTACTGTACGTTTTGAATTTGTAAGTACTTTATCATATGTACCTAGTTTGGTATTTGATGGAATAAAATTATTATTACAGCTTAATTGTAGATTGATAAAGTGGTAATGATTAAGTTTGTTAAGGATTATTGTAAAATGAACAACCGCCATCTTGTTCTGTACGTCCATCCTCCTCCCCACCTCAACCAACTTGACTATTCCCCTTTCAATCCTAATAATAATAATAATTATTATTATTATTATTTATTATTTATTATTTATTATAGCGTGCCGTTGTTTTGTTCGAACACCAGCATCCACTGGTAGTTCAACCTGTCTAAACTGCAGGGGTCAATTCAATAAAACTTGTACAACTGTAATTTACAAGTGTAGCTATTGTTTTAGCTGCCAAGAACAATAGCTACGCATATGTATGTAATTGGAATATCAAGTTAGATGTATCTATATTATGTATGTAATTGTAATTTAAAAAAATAAAAAAAAAAAAAAAAAAAAAAAAAAAAAGCTACACTTGTAAATTACAGTTGTAAAAGTTTTATTGATTTGACCCCAAAAGTATTTGCTTGTCCAGCGCAGGTTAACCCCCAGGCACCCATGTATTGGTGATCAATTAGGCGTTGCTTTTAACCATCTTTGACCAACAAACAATACTGTGTTCTATTTCTACAAATCTAATCATTGGCTCAAGGCATCATGGCCTCGGACACAGGGCCTTTAAACAGTAGGTGGTGTTTAGACGTAGGCGTTGTCCTTCTTTCCCGACATACTGTATCAAAGGATGACATCAAATATTCCTGAATGGCCGCAACATAATTATTTTATACATTGTTTGAAGCATGCGGTCACGTGACCGGTCACATGACTTAATGATAAATTTTCATTAAAGCGTATGACCACCACGTACTACATATAATTGTCGTTGGCAACTGACCTAACTAAGTATGGCGGCGCTTCACGGTATCTTTGTCATCCTCTTCGTGACTTTATCCTCATCGCTGATACCAGACTCATTCGCTTTACCTACGAAACTACAAAAACGTGAGTCTCTTCAGTTATTTATGATGCTATTCCCTCAATGGCGTTTTCTTTTCTTTACTTTTTGAGTAGTTTTTAAGTAATTGTGAGAGTATGTTGATCATGCATTCTGTTCTTCTGAAAGAAAGATGTTAAAATATCAACTACTGCGGTCAGGTTTTACCTGACAAGTGTTACATTTCTATTAATATAATGAATGATAGGTACGTGCAGTAAGATAAAACATGCACTACAAACCCAAAGCTCCAGGAAACTAATTGGACATTGACCTTAAATCTCAAACTTTCATTCACTCATTCAGACATTTGGGAAATGAGCCAAGAGAAACTGAAGTGGTCACTTGTCGCAATAATATACATCTAGGAATCCGTATTTAGAATTGTACTTAGTTTTAAAAGAACTAAAAAAGATTGTGATAACGATTTTATAATGAAAACTAAGGAAGCATACAACGTTTCGATGACATACTTGCACCATCTTCAGGTAGTAATAAAATAATTTACATGAACAAGAATGTACGATGTTAACAATGGTCATTGTTCTTAAGTAAACAGTTTAGCTCTAATTGAGTCCGATTGGACATTGAGGACTGGATTGCGTTCTTTGATTAGCAGCATTTCAAAAATTAAACAATCAAGTTTGGTCTTGCATTTTTTCAATACTGGTTTAAAAGATATATACGGTTATTCAAACATTAGAGCCAAGAGACGTCGCCGGGAGAGTGTGTTCATTAAGGAAAAATTTTGGATCTGTAAGTTCAAATCATTTGGAAATGAAAATAGAAAAATTAATGAGAAAAATTATCTTGCTAATAGAAAATGAAGGTGTCTTTTTACCACTGAGAGACTTTGGAATCAACCTGACTGAATATTTTGAGAATTTGCTAAACAAAATCTCAGGTTTCTATTTGTTCAGGATAAGATAAGTTAAAATAAGATAAGATAACTTTATTTCGTGATCATGAGGGTATATACAAAAAGTACTGATAAACTTGTGGTGGTTTGACCTTTTGACAGGTAAAGTGTTTATACACGACCGTTATAAAGTGCTATATAATCAAAGTCATATCCGATGATAAAACAAAATCATCAAAAAGATACTGAAGAAGATACTTTCTTAAAGAAATAGCTTACTGGCCATTTTTCAGGTGGAAAGATAATGAATTCCAAAATCTACATGTAGTTACGCTATAAAATTCTCCCTCGCAGTATGCCTGCGTGGATATGGTTACCGCGGCGTTCAGTACACTGAAAGCTGTAAGAGTGCCTCTTTATTAATAGCGATTTGCCATCAGTAGCTATCAGTAGCCGTGGCTCTAGATTGGACATTTACGAAGATGACACTACCCTAAGCTATTCATCAGTTGTAGACGTGGCACCAGCTGGTATCACATCGTCCATACAGCACGACTTGAACAACACCTCTACATGGTCAGCAAAGATGGCGGTAAAAGCGACGAAATTAAATAAAGCTAGTACATGCTCGCCAGTAACCGAAGCGCTTGGGAAACCAGATTGATGACTCGCCTCTTAATCTAATTTAATGACAATGAACTAAATGAGCAAGTGGCCTCTCAGAAACTATTATTATCAATTAGAACTAACCTTTAATTTGATAGGCACGGCGTTGAAGAACTCTGTAAGAAACTTTCTCAAAGACTAGGTGTTCTTCACAACTTCAATTTCAGTGTTCGCCCGGTCCCTGACGATATCATTTTAAGCCCTGCATTCAATGCAACAATGGACTTCAAAGAGGAAAAGTCAGCCTTTGTTGTTCAATGAGTTGATAGTGTTACTGGCCATAGAATAAAACTTTATCGAGTAGTTGATGCTGTTATCCAGTGAAGTTATCCACTAGATATAGTGGACTGATTACTAGCGCTAGACCTTGCATTTGTGCTCAGTATATAATGTACTATGTTGTAACAGTGGCTATAACTTTTTCAGTTCAAGCAAAATCGTCAAAGAGACAAGCTGTTCCCCGATTTGTGCCAGGAGGGAGTTCTCTATTACCATCAGAGGTTATTAGACCAAATCTCACTACATATTAAACTAACTAACAAACCAGTCAGACGACTCAGTGCCGGTCGGCGACTGGGGGGCGACTGATCCAAAAATTATAAAGCAGCAAGCAAACACACGCATCCAATGCAAACACAACAACAATGAAGCAGTACATCGATATGCAACGAATCTGCAAGCAAGCAAGAAAGCATCTACAGCAATTAAAAGTTGTGCTGCCCTTCAAAGTGATTCCATGTTAACTGACTTCATACATGTACATGTAACGTCTTACTCAAAATCGGCAAACTAACAATGAAATAATTGAGCAAGTGGCCTCTCAGAAACTATTAGGGATTATTATAGATCAATATCTAACTTTTAATAAGCCCTTTCACGGTTTTTCGCCGCCATTTTGAATTGGGGCAAACTCGGCAAAATTAATAGAAACCGCCTTGATCACTTTGACTTGCCGTAACTCCGCTCGATTCAGTTTGTTGGACTTTTCAAAATTTAAACTTCGATAATCAGCAGGCATGCATATCAGTTGTTGGACTGAAAATGAGATCAATGTAGGAGTGTAACTACCTTTTTCGAGTCAATCTTCTTTTCACGAATGTATATTAAAATAGAGCTAATTTGCATATTCACGTGCCGAACGTTTTACTAGTTGAAAACAAACTGAATCTTTTTTCTCGATTTGTAGCCTTCCAATACCCATCATAAATAACAAAGAGTTAGTAGCACTTGACCAAATGAAATATATATATTGTAAAATACAATGCACAATCCATGTAGTAAACAATAACAAATAATTAACAAAAAATAATAATAATAAAAATAATAATAATAATAAAAAACAAAGAAAACATATTTTCTAAAAATGGACGACGGTTTGCCCCAATTATATTCGAATTCAAAATGGCGGCGAAAAACCGTGAAAGTGCTTATTTGATTTTTTTTTGTAAGAAACTTTATCAAAGACTAGGTATTCTTCATAACTTCAATTAGCGAGATTTGGCCATAACAGCACCTCAGAGTAGTAACTAACCCAATATGTAACTGATTCTTTCCAGAGAGACTGGTACTTAACCTCGCCTTCGACAACACACAAGGAAATGTGGTGTTGGATTCGTCAGGATATGCTAACAATGGCTACCTTATGGCCGGCGCCATCTTGGTGAACTTCCCAAAGAGCAAATGCGGCAACGCAGCCTACACGTACAATGGAGATATCCTCTTCCACGGAGAGACCTTCCAAGCCAAGCCATACGAAGGAGTATCTATTGCTGCTTGGATCAACTTGAAAGAAACAGCGGGTAGTCATTCTATCTTTGATACCACTGGTAGCACTCATACATCTGGACAATACCACTTTGAGGTGAACAATGGAATAATCAGATGGTTCCATCGCAACAAGAATCAAACTACCGTCTTCTCGAACACCGCTCTGAAGAAGAAATGGTTAAGAAAGGTTCGTTGCACCTTCTTCTTGAAAGCAAGTGCGCCTATGTACGCATGAACGCTAAGATGAAGCTAAAATGATGCGTATTGTGATAGTGCTTACCCCATCCACCACCTCGATGAAAATATCGATATTGAGTTTTGTTCTGTTACTTATTGCTTGATTTATTTCTCGTGGTTTATTCCAGATACCTGGACGCACGTTGTTGGTACCTACGACTCTGCCTCTGGCAAGTCCAAGATCTACGTCAACGGTATGCTCCGCAACATGACCATTGGAGGTGGACTTTTGTCACGTGACTGGGTCTCAAGAGCTGGCATTGGTGACCACAAAGCTTCCAGACCTCTTATGGGATTCATCGATGATTTCAGAATCTATAATTATGCTTTGACTAGGGCAGACATCGTTAAACTTGTCAATAAATGTGGTCTTTTGCCAAAATGTAAGTGAACGCCTGGCGAAACTATCTATTAATGTATAGTTGCAGAATGTTCCTTAAAATACTTTCCTGAGAGAGAAAAAAATCAAGACTGATTCAATATTCACTGGCGCTATATGGCGCGCGCCCAAAAGCTTTAAATCTTAATATCGTAAGGGAAGGGTGGGAGGGAGAACATTTGATCCCCGTCTCGACTCCTCAAAAATGAAATGGAAACACCAATCGAAAACAGAAAGCAAATTCATTATTTTAAATACTTATTTATTGCGTTTTTTTGTATACAGTAATCGCTGCCGATCAGTCATCAATCCAATCGCCCAGACCATTCCTTTTCGATATAAGTGCTCCAGCCGACAACCAGTTAGCTATTGATGCTGCTGCACGAGCAGATGACTACCTTCCCTTGAAGAAGCCAGCAACACTACAAGCCCATATCAACAACCAAAACGTTGACTCCATCGAAGAGGCCGTCCTCAAGAGATCCCATGTTGGACACTAGATCCAAGGGCGCGACCTTCGAGAACTTTCCATCTTTTCATAGACTATTCTTAAATTAAGAATCTAAGTCGTAGCTTTTTGTATCATAGCAAAATAGGCGACCTTGGAAAAGCATTGCATCAGTGAATCTTGCGCCTTTTGTCACAAAAAGCCTTGTATATGTCGATCTTCGGATTATTTGTAAATCAGTAATTTTCTTAGTGTCACTGGTTCGGGGAATACCCCCAGAACAAAATAGAACTCTTTCTCTTTTTCTTTTTCTTTTTTTTCTTTTTGTTTTTGTTTTGTTTTTGTTTTTGTTTTTGTTTTTGTTTTTGTTTTTGTTTTTGTTTTTGTTTTTGTTTTTGTTTTTGTTTGCGCGCGCTATTTGTTTACAACGTAATAGCCGTTAGTTTTGACGAATTACTACCATTTTACACCCTGAAGATGGACCATGTGTCCGAAAGCTTGGTTTTAAAATAAAAATGTTTTGGTTGAAGAAACAAACAAACTAATCATGTCTACACCAACCAGCAAAGAATTACTTGATCTAAAATAGAACTAGTTTTGTTCATTCGATTGTGTACAGTTATGACTGACATACAGAGGCCTACGCCGGGATACAAACTAACGTATTGTAATTTACGACACTTAACGAAACATTATCGATTAGAGCAACCCAGTGTTCCATAATCGATTATATCAATGTAAATTCATTTGCCACTTCAGGGTGTTTAGTAAAGTATTACAAGAAATAAAATTAGGGAATTGCACTTGTCTAACTGTTTTACTGACTTATTAGTTATTTTGTATTTAATGGGGCTATGAATGTAATTTGGAAAAGATTAAATTCGTAATGGAGTAGGTGTTGCCCATTAGCTAGTCTAGAGGGGGTAGGGATAGCTTCTTCAGGTGCTGGCCAGCAGAGTTGCCCATTAGCTAGTCTAGAGGGGGTAGAGATAGTTTCTTCAGGTGCTGGCCAGCAGAGTTGCCCATTAGCTAGTCTAGAGGGGGTAGAGATAGTTTTTCTTCAGGTGCTGGCAAGCAGAGTTGCCCATTAGCTAGTCTAGAAGGGGTAGAGATAGTTTCTTCGGGTGCTGGCCAGCAGGGTTGCCCATTAGTTTGTTTAGAGGGGGTAGGGATAGTTTCTTCAGGTGCTGGCCAGCAGAGTTACCCATTAGCTAGTCTAGAGGGGGTAGAGATAGTTTCTTCAGGTGCTGGCCAGCAGGGTTGCCCATTAGCTAGTCTAGAGGGGGTAGAGATAGTTTCTTCAGGTGCTGGCAAGCAGAGTTGCCCATTAGCTAGTCTAGAAGGGGTAGAGATAGTTTCTTCGGGTGCTGGCCAGCAGGGTTGCCCATTAGTTTGTTTAGAGGGGGTAGGGATAGTTTCTTCAGGTGCTGGCCAGCAGGGTTGCCCATTAGCTTGTCTAGAAGGGGTAGAGATAGTTTCTTCGGGTGCTGGCCAGCAGGGCTGCCCATTAGCTAGTCTAGAGGGGGTAGATAGTTTCTTCAGGTGCTGGCCAGCAGTGTTGCCCATTAGCTTGTCTAGAGGAGGTAGAGATAGCTTCTTCAGGTGCTGGCATGCGCAAGCAGGGCTGCCCATTAGCTAGTCTAGAGGGGGTAGAGATAGCTTCTTCAGGTGCTGGCCAGCAGGGCTGCCCATTAGCTAGTCTAGAGGGGGTAGGGATAGTTTCTTCAGGTGCTGGCAAGCAGAGTTACCCATTAGCTAGTCTAGAGGGGGTAGAGATAGCTTCTTCAGGTGCTGGCAAGCAGGGTTGTCCATTAGCTTGTGGAGAGGGGGTAGAGATAGCTTCTTCAGGTGCTGGCCAGCAGGGTTGCCCATTAGCTTGTGGAGAGGGGGTAGAGATAGCTTCTTCAGGTGCTGGCAAGCAGGGTTGCCCATTAGCTTGTGGAGAGGGGGTAGAGATAGCTTCTTCAGGTGCTGGCCAGCAGGGCTGCCCATTAGCTAGTCTAGAGGGGGTAGGGATAGATATAGTTTCTTCAGGTGCTGGCAAGCAGAGTTACCCATTAGCTAGTCTAGAGGGGGTAGGGATAGTTTCTTCAGGTGCTGGCAAGCAGAGTTACCCATTAGCTAGTCTAGAGGGGGTAGGGATAGCTTCTTCAGGTGCTGGCAAGCAGGGTTGTCCATTAGCTTGTGGAGAGGGGGTAGAGATAGCTTCTTCAGGTGCTGGCCAGCAGGGTTGTCCATTAGCTAGTCTAGAGGGGGTAGAGATAGCTTCTTCAGGTGCTGGCCAGCAGGGTTGCCCATTAGCTAGTCTAGAGGGGGTAGAGATAGCTTCTTCAGGTGCTGGCCAGCAGGGTTGCCCATTAGCTAGTCTAGAGGGGGTAGAGATAGTTTCTTCAGGTGCTGGCAAGCAGAGTTACCCATTAGCTTGTGGAGAGGGGGTAGAGATAGCTTCTTCAGGTGCTGGCAAGCAGGGTTGCCCATTAGCTTGTCTAGAGGGGGTAGGGATAGCTTCTTCAGGTGCTGGCAAGCAGGGTTGTCCATTAGCTTGTGGAGAGGGGGTAGGGATAGTTTCTTCAGGTGCTGGCAAGCAGGGTTGTCCATTAGCTCATTCCCATCTCAAGCATGTTAAGGCAGGGTACGTCTTTTTACACTTTCTATGTTTTCAAATATCTTCTTCCAGTTTAAACCTATTAAATTGAAGTTTGGTCCTAAAGTGACATTTAGGTTGCTTAACATTTTAAGTTGACATTCCATGGTCACGTGACCTATTGACGGAGGACATAGATTTGGAAATGGGGTGATGGTTGTGATTTATTTCTGAAATCTTTTGGTGTGATATTGTTGCATTTAAGGTGCAAAGCAAGGTTCCGTTTGGAATGGATGTTTTTCCTATTTTGCTAACGAGATAATCCACAAAACAGGTCACGTGACTAAGTTCATTATTTCTATTATTATAATTTTATCGTTAATTAAAAACTATAGTCATCCGTTCCAAACAGATTCTCATTTAGCTCTTTGAACTTAACTGTTTCACGTAAAAATGTTTTGAAAATACAAAACAACCATCACCCCGTTTGCAAATATCTGTTTTCATAGCCTTAAGGTCGCGTGACTACCGAAAGTCAACACTATCAAGCTCAAAATATTAAGAATGATACTTTAGGAACAAAAATCAACTGCATACGTTTAAATTGGAAGCAGATATAACAGAAAATGTGATTTTCCAAGGATCGGAAAAAGACCCTGCCTTAACATGCTTGAGATGGTTGCCTCTGTGGCAGCTTTGTCACATATTTTTGTATCTTGGGCTTTTGTCACCAATTCGAAGAGAATAGACTGGAAGGGAAGATGAGGTTTATCATATTTGATAAACGCTGTTCACGCACTTTCGTTCTATTTTCCATATATGAAAAACGATGGAAAATGTACCGTCACCATCTTTCTTTATTCGAAATGAGGGTTTATCATGTAATTTCAAAACTCATAGGACAAAAATATTTTTATCATAGCTGGAAAGAGCTCGTTGAAATTAGTAAAAATGTGAAGTTTGGAAAAGATCGCTTCACAAATTGCGAAGATATGAATTTTCAAAAATCGAAATTTTATATGAAATTAAAATCACCCTTTGGAAATTTACGCTGGTAGGCAACTCTTGCCTACCAACAAAGGTTTTCATACAAAATTTCGATTTTTGAAACTTCATATCTTCGCAATTTGTGTAGCGATCTTTTCCAAATTAAACTTCACAAATTTACTAATTTCAACGAGCTCTTTCCAGCTATGATAATCATTTTTTTGTCCTATGTCTCCTATAAGTTTTGAAATTACGTGATAAACCCTCATTACAACAGGTGTTATCATGCAATCGGTGCTCTATAAAGTGCATGGGTATCCTGTGTGTAGATGACGTCGTTTCTTATTGTATTTTAGATCCAAGTCAATAAATACCCTAGTAATGCTAAATACAGCATCACGTCTCAGCTAACCATGCTCTCTTGGCAGAATGTATGAAATATGTTTTGCAAGCAAAATTTAGGGAACAATGCCTACTATTGATACTTGCGCTATACAAGTTAATAAATTATTATTATTATTAATTATTTAATTTCTTGTCTCTGTAATGAACGTGGGATCCAATGAAAACATTTGACTCACTGTAATTCATTAATACAGAAAAAGATGGAGGAACAGTATATGTTACCACAATCCTTTGCGCGCCAAAATACTAAATCTCGAATATAAGCTTCAGAAAGCTTCAGAATAGACTTCATTAACGTTAGCTTGCCTCAATGCTTCCCATGTGACCATTCCCTAGAGTATAACGTTTTTTATATCTTGTTAATTCATGAACAAATATAATTGATATGGAAATACTTTAAACAAAGAATGTTATTCCGAAAAGGTTTGAACTGGGTAAATATCGAGGCAAACTGAAGGTTCCATTGGTGAGTTTCAAAAACACCAAATTTGCAGGTGTGTCGCCGTCATCTGCTTGATATGAACGTATCAGATTGCTTGTAGATTTATAAAGTGGTAATGATTAAGTTTGTTAAGGATTATTGTAAAATGAACAGCCGCTATCTTGTTCCGTACGTCTATAAATAATAACAAGACGCTCAATGAGCGTTCACTCGGGCATTGTGAAAAGGAAAATGTCAGTTGTTCGAGGAAGTACTTGAAAATGAATGCCAGTTGGTTGAAGAACAAGGACAATGTCAGCTGCGCGAGGAGAGACCTGACAATGACTGACAGTTGCGTGACGAGGGAGACTATGTATATACATGTATGTGTCGAGTTCATTTGATTTGCCTTTGAGTTCATTTGATTACCTTTTGACTTTGAGTTCAATTGATTTGATTTTGATGAGTTTGTGTAAAGGCCCCCTCTCTAGCTTCAGATCCCGAAACGTCGAGTTTGGAATCGAGTTCGGGTTCGAGTTACGGTTCGAACGTCGAATAAAACAAGGACATCTTCTTCAATACAATATAATTTCTCTGACGTCATGACAATCAGTGACAGTTGAGTGACGAGGGAGACTATTAGTCCGGTGAGTACGAACATGATACGTCTTGAGGTTGCATAGGTCAGATGGTTCCGATAACGGCCTCGCGTTTGTTTAAAAAAATATATATTTTAAGCGAGCTTCTAGTCCTTTTACCACTTCTAGTCATTGAACGATGAACTAGAATCCTGATCTTTTAATAGCTTGAAGATCTACAGCTGCTTTCAAAACTAAGATTCATAATCTACTTGAGTCCTGTGTCTCCTTTATCTTTTCAAATCTGCGGAGTAATCTTGAAACTCCGGATACGATTAAATACGTCGCATACTCGTCATTTTGAAGCCGAACAAAACTACTACTACTACTACTACTACCGAAATCCGCATTTTCTAACTCGGGCGGCCTGCGGCCTGGGCCCGAGTAATAATAAGTTTTATTTTTATAGCGCTAATTCCGTAAAGTCCATTAGCGCAAATCTATCCTCCTCCCCATCTCCGACCAACTGATAACTCCCCTTTCAATCCTATTAATTAACGTCGCGTAGTTTTGTTCAAACACCGGCATCCACTGGTACCCCAGGTTGTTTTGAAATATCAGGTAACCAATAGCAACAGAAACTTTAAGAAAATATTTTGAAGTATCATAAATAAGGTTTATTTGGATTGGTGTATTTAGCATAACATTGGTCTTGTATGTGGACAAAACACTAAAATATGATGTAGTTTATACAACACAGCCCTTGTGGCGCAATGGATTAGCGCATTGGACTTCTAATTCAAAGGTTGTGGGTTCGAGTCCCACCGGGGGTGTTTATTTTTATTTAATTTTTCTTATTCTAATAAAATTTAAAGGATGGGAAATTTATGCTGAAAACCATGAAAAATACTTCGTGGCTAAATATATAAAAGTAAAGTCATTCCAGGCCACCCATGTCGATCGCCTGAGCCCGGTTTCTGTAGCATGAAGCGACTAGAAGTATTGCCACTAGCTCCCCCTAGGCCCTTGACGTGATACCAGTTGTCTAACGCAGATTACCCCCCAGTGTCTAGTACAGTTAGGACCGGCACCAGGCAATGTGAAAGTAAAGTATCTTGCCAAATTAATATCTAAGGAGCCAATGCGATCGCTCGACTGGTATTTTCATTTGTATATTGATTAGTAACATATTTAAGATGCCAATTTAGTATTACCCTCTTTAAATAAAGTTTCTATCTATCTATCTAATTACATTTAACCTTACTGACAAAACTATAAATAATGACCTGGCTTAGACATGTTAGCCCTTGTGGCGCAATGGATTAGCGCATTGGACTTCTAATTCAAAGGTTGTGGGTTCGAGTCCCACCGGGGGTGTAATCTTTTTTATTTTTTTATTTTATATATTTAGTTTTCATTCTTCCTTTTTGACTTTCTTTTCCACTTTGAAACTAGTATTATTCTAATTATATTTTTTGTTTGATTTCTAAAGGAATTTAATTTGAATTTTAATTTTCTCATGACAAGGAGAGCTGAAGTGAACTGCTCTTTTTTACACAAATTGTTTTCTCTTTTTTCCTCTTTATTTCTGTCCCGCGATAGTCCGATAGATTTTACAAATTTCTTTCATCCTTTCCTATAATTCCATCTTTCTTTCTATATTGATAAACAATATTTCCATGTACAACGCCGTTTTTGCACTTCTAAATTATACGGGGGTGTTAATTTGTGTCATTAACAATAATATTAATTATCCAACGTAGCAAAGCCGGAGACCACATTCAAGAAACATCTCAGCAGTAGCGTCTGAAAGAATCTCTTTAGCTTCATAAGAAGAATCGAAATTGATAATGAATAACTTACTGCTTTGTCCTTCAATTTACTCTTTTTTTAAACGACGGGTATTTCAGTCTCTCCGGCTGACGTATTGCTTTATTATCATTGTGTTTTTCATTAGAAGTGATAAAGGTCTCATTATGAAAGCATGAACTCCTCCCTATATAATTGTGCCTAGTGTTGATAACGGGGACCGGTGCCGTGGTGCGTGCACGAAGTATTTTCGTAGCCATACGATAATCAAATTTGAAAGAGGTTTTAGACCCGAAGAAAATCTGATCGATTAGGCATCGGTTTGAACCATGCTTGACCAACAAATAATACTGTGTTCTATTTTTACAAATCTAAGCATTGGCGCAAGGCATCATGGGCTCGTACACAGGACCTTTAATTGGGCATGACGAGGTGGTGTTTAGACGTAGGCGTTGTCCTTCTTTCCCGACATACTGTATCAAAGGATGACATCAAATTTTCCTGAATGGTCGCAACATAATTATTTTATACATTGTATGAAGAACGCGGTCACGTGACCGGTCACATGACTTAATGGTGAATTTCATTAAAGCGTATGACCACCACATAATTGTCGTTGGCAACTGACTTAAGTATGGCGGCGCTTCGCTGTATCTTTGTCATCCTCTTCGCGACTTTATCCTCATTGCTGATACCAGAAGCATTCGCTTTACCTACGAAACTACAAAAACGTGAGTCTCTTCAGTTATTTACGATGCTATTCGTTCAATGGCGCGTTTTGTTTTCTTTCCTTTTTGTGTAGTTTGGTTATTTATATATGCCGGGTTCATTGATTCTGTGCTTCTGAAAGAAAGATGTTAGAATATCAACTAAAAATAAATAAAACTACTTCGGTTTTGCCTGACAAGTGTGATATTTACATTAATAAATATAGTCACGGGCAGTAAGATAAGCCAAGCACTACAAACCCAAAACTCCAAGGAAACTAATTGGACATTGACCGACTTGATATATCTCAAACTTTCATTCACTCCGGTCAGACAGTGAAAAAAGGGAAATGAGCCAAGAGAAACTGGAGTGGTCACTTGTCGCAACAATATCTAGGAAACTGTACTTAGTGGAATTGAACTTAGTTTTAAAAGATATACAGTTATTCAAACATTAGAGCCACGAGACATCGCCGGGAAGTGTGTTAATTTAAGGAAATGAAAGTCCTTATCTGAATTAGTATTTCTATTCGTGTATCACAATGACACTCAGGTGTTGCAGAAAATAAGATGCGGTTAAATCGCAACAGTAACAGATATGATACCGAAGCATATTGGCTTCAGTTTAAATTTCAAACCATTTTTTTAAATAAATTTTCTGAAGGATTTGGTTTAAACGTTACTTTGGGAGCATAGAATTCCTGATCCTTTCGTGCATGGTGCTCAGCTCAGTCATGATCAAAACCCATTGACAAACTAATAGTCTTACGATCATCCATATTTAATGAACATGCAAAATAACTTGAATAGTCTGGAGAGGAAAAACGATTGCCGCGAAAACATGTATTCTTGCTATTTTATGTTTCTGAGTTCACCTTTGACCAGAATTTCCTGACTCAAAGTTGAAAAAGGATTCAATTATGTCACTTTTTTGAAGATCAAATATAGACTTCAATGATAGAAAGCTTGTCATTAGCAGACCATTCAACATGATGGACATGATAATTTAATTTTCACTGAAAAACGAACGATCTTCTCACTTTGGATTATTGGTGTCGCGTTAAGTGAACCCTCTATTAACTGACACGTCGCCTTTTTTAACGAAAAAGTTGAAGTGGAATCAGCGTGATTCTGAAGCCTTTGTAATCATTTCGTCCAGTCGAAAGCACACTGTTTCGAGCTAACTAAATATGGAAAACATCTGTTCGGGCGTTTAACGTGTTGTCCCTGCATATTTTGGGCGGGTGTTAAAATTAATAGAAAGTACTGAAAAAGAAGTTATTATTTATACTCTGTCTTTAATACAATTCAAAACAATAAGAGGAGACAGAATGGAATAGTAATCTTCAAATTAAGACAGTAGGAAACTTTTCTGACTGTGTTATTTGACATTGGATAGAGAAATGAGTGTGGGTTTTGTTATTTTCTATTCTTCCAAAAATAAAAAATTAAATAAAGTATGTGGAAGCTCAGAGTTTGCCCGAAGGCATAAATTTTGTCAATCAATATTTACATTAAGAAACTTTCAACACCAAAAGTAATAATAATAATCTTTATTTTGAGTGGGTTAACAAATACAGCAAATACAACAATAAACATTCATTTTTCTACATTTTTGTCCATCCCTCTTTAGAAATCTATACCGGAAATTATCCGCCACGCACCTTCATTTTTTAATTTTGTTTATTTGCTTTGAAGGGTCGATGGATCGTATTCTTGATTATATGCTAAAACATGGTGAAACAAGTAATCAAGAGAAAATGAAACGCATTATACACGAAAAACAAGAAATGCACCCCAGTCTTGAACACCAGGTGGAAGCACTACTTCTGACACAACACAAATCGACATTTCAAAAAGAAAATGAAGAAATAAGCCACGAAAAGGAATTAGATAATATACATCCTTTGACTCGCGAAGAAGTGGAAAAAGTTCAATTCGCTTCCAATGAAGAAAAAAGAAAAACTTTAGATGTTAAACGAGAAGGCCATGAAGAGAGAAAAGAAATGGGAGGGATGGACCACCGACCAGCACACGAAGAACGTGAGATTCATCCACCAGCCCACGAAGAGAGAGAGGAAAAAGAACGAGAATCACTTCCACTTGTTCACGAAGAAAGAGAGAAAAAGAAACGAGGAGATCATTCAACAGGCCATGAAGAGGAATTGCGAGAGATTCATCCAGAAGATGAAGACGAAGACGAAGACGAAGACGAAGAACCCGAGTTTTATCCACCAGGCCGCGAAGAGAGTGAGGAAAAGAAACGAGAATCTCTTTCATCCGTTCACGAAGAAAACGAGAAAAAGAAACGAGGGGGTCATTCAACAGGCCATGAAGAGGAATTGCGAGATCTTCATCCAGAAGATGACGACGAAGAAGAAGAACGCGAAGAGAGTGAGGAAAAGAAACGAGAATCTCTTTCTTCCGTTCACGAAGAAAACAAGAAAAAGAAACGAGGGGGTCATTCAACAGGCCATGAAGAGGAATTGCGAGAGCTTCATCCACCAGATGAAGACGAAGAAGAAGAACGCGAAGAGAGTGAAGAAAAGAAACGAGAATCTCTTTCATCCGATCACGAAGAAAACGAGAAAAAGAAACGAGGGGGTCATTCAACAGGCCATGAAGAGGAATTGCGAGAGCTTCATCCAGAAGATGACGAAGAAGAAGAAGAACGCGAAGAGAGTGAAGAAAAGAAACGAGAATCTCTTTCATCCGATCACGAAGAAAAAGAGAAAAAGAAACGAGGGGGTCATTCAACAGGTCATGAAGAGGAATTGCGAGATCTTCATCCAGAAGATGACGACGAAGAAGAAGAACGCGAAGAGAGTGAAGAAAAGAAACGAGAATCTCTTTCATCCGTTCACGAAGAAAACGAGAAAAAGAAACGAGGGGGTAATTCAACAGGTCATGAAGAGGAATTGCGAGATCTTCATCCACCAGATGAAGACGAAGAAGAAGAACGCGAAGAGAGTAAGGAAAAGAAACGAGAATCTCTTTCATCCGTTCACGAAGAAAACGAGAAAAAGAAACGAGGGGGTCATTCAAGAGGCCATGAAGAGGAATTGCGAGATCTTCATCCAGAAGATGACGACGAAGAAGAAGAACGCGAAGAGAGTGAAGAAAAGAAACGAGAATCTCTTTCATCCGTTCACGAAGAAAAAGAGAAAAAGAAACGAGGGGGTCATTCAACAGGCCATGAAGAGGAATTGCGAGATCTTCATCCACCAGATGACGACGAAGAAGAAGAACGCGAAGAGAGTGAAAAAGAAACGAGAATATCTTTCATCCGTTCACGAAGAAAACGAGAAAAAGAAACGAGGGGGTCATTCAACAGGCCATGAAGAGGAATTGCGAGAGCTTCATCCACCAGATGAAGACGAAGAAGAAGAACGCGAAGAGAGTGAGGAAAAGAAACGAGAATCTCTTTCATCCGATCACGAAGAAAACGAGAAAAGAAACGAGGGGTCATTCAACAGGGTCATTCAACAGGCCATGAAGAGGAATTGCGAGAGCTTCATCCACCAGATGAAGACGAAGAAGAAGAACGCGAAGAGAGTGAGGAAAAGAAACGAGAATCTCTTTCATCCGTTCACGAAGAAAACGAGAAAAAGAAACGAGAGGGTCATTCAACAGGCTACAAAGAAGAATTCCGAGAGCTTTATCCAGAAGATGAAGGTGACGAAGAAAAAGAACATGTTATTCATCCACCAGAGGCAGACATAATGCAACAGAAAGAGAATGAACAAAATTATCATCCACCAGTTCAAGAAGAAAGTGAAGAAACGGACCATGAAGATCATCCACCAGACCATAAAGAAGAATTCCATCCACGATATGAAGAGGAAGAAGAACAACGCGAGCATCTTGAAAAGGAAAGAGAATCGCATTCTCCAGGCGAGCGGGGAAAAGGACAGGAATTGCATCAGTCAACTGCACAAAACGAAGAAGAAGAAGAACAAAATAGTCAGTCACCAGTATCACACCCTAACGAACTTTTCCAAGACAGAAGCGAAGAAAATGAACAAGAGTTTCATCCATTCGATCTTGAGGAAAGGCCAGGGTATCGTAGGAATTCGCATGAGAGAAAAGGACTAATAGCTACTTTGGCACTCATTAATCAGATGAAAAGAAATGAAGATATGCCAAATTATCTCGAAGATGAACAATTCGATGAGGATGAATATACAAACGAAAATATCCCAGTGTATAAAATTTCTCCACTTGAAGTACAAAGAAGCATCAAAAATGTAGTGGAAGATAAAAGAAACATTGTCAACGCATTCATCGAACCAATCCGTGCAATAAATGATGACGAAGTTCATGCTTTTGATGATGAAGAGGAAACAAAGGCTAAGAGATATGGAAATACATTTCGCAGAGGTGAAGTGGAAAACTCCTTCGCTCTGGAAAGGGTGGATACATTTTGTATTACCTGCTGCTCTTTTCAAAGGTTTGTTAACGAGAACACTAATACATTGTAGTCAAACAATCACATTTTCAAATACTTCCATACATTTTGGCTTATCCAACGTATTAGGAATTTTATTTTTCTGTGTAGGATTTTCCATTGGGGGGGTCACACTCCATATCGTTCACCACCAAATTCAAGAAATTAACTAAACACAAAGAAATGTATGGAGCGAAGCTGTGTTGATTGTTAGGGTTGAGTAGATGACCTCACTGACACTTCTAAAGATTCATAAAAATGTAATACTTCCCATAGGAATTTTGAGAAAACACATTAACCAGTAATTGTATGGCTCTTTGAGATTATTTCAGTGAAATTTCAGCTAAATTAAATTTCATCCCATTTTCGTCCAAGTAGCACTTTAATGACATTGACTGTATATATACGAAGTGTAATTCAGACTTTTGTATCAAATTTAGGTGTTGGATGATCCATCAACTACATTGCAACTGTTGAAAGCTTCTCAAAGAGGCAACCACGAGGAGCTACACACTGATGTCCAAGTCGTTACAACTCTTAATGTTAACTCAATGCCAAATCTATCCACTGATTTGAATTTCTATGAATTCTTTTGGGTTTTAAATTATTTTCTAAAGTAAAAAATCCCGAACGATTCAGCACAACAATTAGAACTGAATAAATAATAAGGAAATCTATAAGAAGCCTTATGTACGTAGGCGTTTAATATTGTTTTAAGCTTCGAACTTATTGATAATACATTTACTTTATGGAAATACCTGTCTTGCGCATGCGTGAAATTCATAAGCAACACTGCACGAAAGAGTTGAACACATTAAAGTTGCACGGGAGTGGAATTATATCGATCGGCTTTAATTGTTAATACAGGTTAATTAGCTCCTTGAATATAAATACACGTCAGATTTTATGGATCTCTATTTCTTTTGTTCGTAGGATATTTTTTCTGGGGGGAGGGGGGGATTCATCGACCTTTATTCATCTATCTATCCATCCATCCATCTATCTATCAATCTAGATCTATCCATCCATCCACCATCTATCTATATAGCCATCCATCCATCCATCCATCTATCCATCCATCTACAATATATCCTTTCATCTAACTATATATCCATTCATTCATCCATCCATCTATCTATATATCCATCCATCCATCTATATTTGCATATCCATCCATCCATCCAACCATCCAATCATCTATCCATTCATCTATTTATCCATTCATCCATCCATCCATCTATTCATCCAACCGACCATTCATTTATGTATTCATTTATTCATTCATGCATATCATCCAGCCATTTGTTCTTTCTTTCTGTAAGACCATATTTGAATACTACACCCTTTGCTGCATATAGTTTTATAATTAATCATTTTAATGGTATATTTCCTTTATGGCTGACTTTACTAATGACAATATGAGCCTTTTGGGGAAACTCGCTCCCCATCCTGCATGCAACATGAGGTATACCATTCAGTTCAAAAGCCAGTGTTAGACATCGTGTAGCGTTCACTTGCAAGTGCAGCGATTTTTGCTGTAAAACTCACACCATCTGAAACGAATGGCAACGGTTGATAAAATGTGTTTGTTTCTAGTGTTGGTTTATACATCCCTGTATGGCATTGGAATAAGCCACTTCACGCTGTCGTCCGCCATTTTGAATTGGGACAAACGCGGCAAAATTTATAGAAATCTGGATCCGGCACTTTGACTTGCCGTAACTCCGCTCGATTCTGTTGGATTTTCAAAATTTAAACTTCGATAATCAGCAGGCATGCATGTCAGTTGTTGGAGTGAAAATAAGACCAATGTTGGTGTTTTAACTACCTTTTACGATTCAATCTTCTTTTCACGAATGGATCTTAAAATTTCGATCTAATTTGCATATTCACGTGCCGAACGTTTTATTTTGAAAACAAAAATCTTTTTTTCTCGATTTGTAGCCTTCCAACACGCATCATATTATAGGTCATAAGTAACAAAGAAAACATATTTTCTAAAATGGTAAGTTTTTAAAAATCCAACGAAATCGAGCGGAGTTACGGCAAATCAAAGTGATCCAGATTTCTATAAATTTTGCCGCGTTTGTCCCAATTCAAAATGGCGGACGACAGCGTGAAGTGGCTTATTCTCACTGTCTATTACCCTCACTTCGACATACGTATAACCTGTATACAGACTCAAAAATGAGGAATTAAGGGAATTAAGGGAAGTGCATAGGAGGGGAAGGACAAAGCAGTGGTAGGAGGGAAGAAAAAGGAATTCGGAGCTGTCCCATTTTCCTTTCCCCCTCCCCCACATCTGTCGTTAATAGGTTATCTGAACAAATTAAATGGCTGCAAAATCATAATTTCTCGTCGCAAGTCAAATTTGATGCCCGACTTACATGTTAAGTTGTCTGCAGCAGGAGCTACAGCCGTTTCTCTTGTATATGTATTCAACATCTTCCCGAGATCTTTTGAGCATGTCAGCATCTGAAAATAGTAACCATTAATTTATTAAGCCATTTAATTTATGCGATCAAAATTCCTGTCTGTGGCAAATGTTGGAAGACTGGGTTCGAGTGTTTTGATTGGCTGAATTAGTGTTTGTGTTTGCCTAGTGGAAATACTGATCACTTGCATGGATTCAACGTTCTTACTCCACTGAGCACATTGAATAGGCTATTACACAGTTTTTAAATTGGAGATAATATTGTCAAAATTTAAAAACTGCTATCTCAAGTTATAACACTCGTACCCAGTCTTCCAATGTATTTGCCTTTGGAAATTATGAACTTGATTTTATTTTGAGTCCTGACAGGTTCATCGATATAATTTTAATTTTAATCTTAAAAGTGACACTGACAGTACAGTACAATTAAATTGTTTTATTAACAACAGATAGACTTATTAATCCATTTTCCTATTTTGTCTCATATAGTTTCACGTACCCATGTTCATGAATACTATTTGTCCTTGAAAAGATAATCCTAATATTCACAAAAACAGGCGAGTTTCTGTTTAAAATCGTTGCCAATAATGTTTAGTTTAGCACCGCTGACCGCCTGAAAATCGTTTCTTTAAAAAAAGTGAAGACTGGCAATCACGGTGGGGTGTGATGGCTTTTACATTGTGTTATGTTAACAATACCGCAAGCTCAACAACTCGATCATTATTTTATGAAAAACCCTCAGCCAAGAAATTCAGCCAAGAAAATAACAAGGCCGTACACAGCACATCCCCCCCCCCCCCCCCCCCCCCCCCCCCCCCCCCCCCCCTCCTAGCAGGGCGAAAAAGATACCAAAAAGTACTAGAACTGAGCTATTATTATTTATTTTTTGCTGTTATATACGTACTGCCCCTCTTGGATTTTGGGTTATGTACGGCCCTGAATAAGCTATTGAAAACGAGGAAAATAGTTTTTATAGTGTTTTGGTTGAAGTTTTTGACATACATATTCAAGTAGTGTATTTAGAAAACCAAGTTGAAAGCCATAGATCGACGACGATCAATACTGAGCTAATGGTTTGAAGAACTCTTGTGAAAGCCTCACTAAAGGCCTCGCATGTGTTTGTGCACCTGCCCAGTCAGCCATACAGGGCGTACGGAACTCTCTTTCAACCATATGTAATTGTTTTTAATAATTTACTCCATTTAAGAAATATGTAAATTGGGATCTGTGAGATTCATCACCGAATTTATCATTCAATAAATGAAACAATTTAAATGTCAATTGTAGGTGTGTAGAGGAGGTACCGAAATACCACTAATATATTTACATAATTAGATAATAGAAATGCAGTGCCATGATGTTAAAGGAGGAGATAGTACCGTATACAAACCGAACCTTTATCACAGTATATGTTCCAAATGCGTATCTTCCAAAAGAGTCCGTCTGCTGCCGCTATAGGTTTATTGTTTATTGTTGTTGTTGTTGTTATTGTAATTTTTCTTCTTAATTTTTCGTATTTTCGCCTTATGTATCATTTGTTTAGTGTATACAGTTTAATTGTATATAGTCTAATGTAAATCTAGTCATCAGTAGTACGCGTTTGTTCTGTACGGGACTGAGCTCGCCTGGACTTAGAGAAATAAATAAATAAATAAATAAATAAAATAACAATGTATTTATCAATTGGATAAAGCTAGAATTATTGGCGGGAAATATCATGCACATATAACATATGATTGCCACGCCCGTGCACAACCTGGTCTACAGTTGGGCGTCACTTTTTATTATGTTTAAACACTCAAGTTTGATTTTACTTGAAATCCTTGTCAGGCGTGTGCAATGGCTTTGTTACATCAGTCGATCAACTGACGTATGACACTGAGAACATCAATTCGGTATTACCGCCGATTCTGAAGAAACGCGACCACCTAAACTTTGAGGATTGAGTTTGTACATTGCTTTAGGTGGAATTAGCTTATAATTAGCCATTAATTCCTAAAAGACTAAACCAATTGTATTATTGAGCGAAAACTATTCATACATCGATGATTCACATGTGATTGACGTCCACCTAATGCAAACCATCAAATCAAAGTCTAGGTGGTCGTGTTTCATCGGAATCGGCGGTAAAACATCTTCAGTTGTCGCACGGTGAAGCATTGTCTTCTTCTGTTGCTTACAGGGAATACATATCTTACCATCTTCGTAGAAGTTTTTCAATCTTGGCATTGCGTCTCCTAGTTCCAGGACGACACTCATCATTAAGCCCAAGGCGATGACAAAGTAAATGAATTTGGCCATTTTTTTCTGAGACACTGAAATACCCCTTTGAGACGCAATATATTCAGTGAAGACCTTACTTTGCGCAAACCTGTGTCTGTCTTACCGGAATGTCACTAAGCTACAGCTTATAGCTAAAGGGATTTCAAATGCACATGAATTTTTAAAAAGGGGGATCCACCAATAGCAGTGCGAGTATCAGTGATCACCAACCAACAACTGATAATGGATTTTGAAATAAGAATCATCGATGGAAGGTGTCAACAGTGTAGCTCATATAAAGTAAAGTTGTTATTTCATCATTCAAGCAGAGGTTTTTACAGTGTGACTACACCAACCAAGGCCACCCAAACAAATTTTCATACAAATTATCCAATCACAATTGAGTATTTAAACAATAGAATCTGCACAATTTTTTTATTTTTCGCTTTAAAAGCATATATTTTACTTTATATGTGTATGTATATGATCAAGAGTGAACAAGAAACAGTTTAAATTGTAGAATTCGACATCATTCTGTTATTCAGCGTCACAAATGTGATTAGCAAATTTGATTCAAAATTTGTTTGGGTGGCCTTGGTTGGTGTAGTCGCACTGTAATGCAATGGTAATGACCTAGCTTTCAGACACATTGTCCATCTTCAGCTCTTGTTCAAGTTAACAATACTGATTTACTGAGTAAATCAGTATTGTTAATAATAATAATATACTATGCTACATGGCATGTTTCTTGTATTGGATGTTTTGAATTGAGGGCTATATTGAAGCCATGAATTAGAAGATGTTTTCTCCGTCATGTACAATACTTGGCTTTACTAATTTATCGGTTGTCCATCTTCAGCTCTTGTTCAAGACAGTATTAAATTAAATCAGTATCGTTAATAATATACCCTGGTATATGACATGTTTGAATTGAGGACTATATTGAAGCCATGAATTAGAAGATGTTTTAGTACTTAAGTAATTTATCGGGTGAAAACTAAAGGAATAATTAACACATTTGATTGAATGTCAGGGTTTGAAGTAGCCTCCTTTGCAGGCGTCCTTACAGGAGGGGTTAATGGTGTCTGTTCTATGAAAGAACTGTTCTACCATTACTTTCCTGGGAAACCTAAGATGAGTTTCGCATTTGACTATTTGTATATTATATGGAACAATTATAGGTTCCTGTGAAAAATATATTCTATTAAAGTTAATAATTAGAACTATTATCCCATAAAAATATGAAATATACAGAATATATATTAGGTTATGTGGATAGGAAATATTTCTGTACCTGGGAATTGTTTCATTTTATAAAAAGTACCTTATTTGAGTCCCTTTTTTGTTATTTTGTTTTTGTTTTTTTGGTTAGGAAATATTCTCTCCCCTGGGAAAAAATTTTCTGATATTTTCTCTCGGAAATTTTTTTCTGGGAAGACTTCTGGCTGGGTGAATAGAACAGATGTTATTGTCCCAGGGGACCACTAACCCCTCCTGTCCTTAGGTGAGGTCCTGTTTGAAGGTGCGATTGATGAGTTCATCCAAACAGATGTTCATAGTTGACAAAACCTTCAGTCAATACATGATAAATAATTTAGCAAATAATATTGTTTGGGAACTTTTAATCAATCTTCTTGAATAATGAAACGTCTGACTCAGTTGTAAGTAATAAACGTCAAGGTGTTAGTATTAAAAAGAAAGGAAATGAGAACCAAATTAAGGTTCAAATGAACAAAGCAATAAATATTCAAGGAAAATAACAGCATCAAAATATAACTATGAAGAAAAAAGTAATCAGTCTCGATTTTAGCATGAAATACAAACAAAAACATAATAAAATTCGCAGTATCTTATTATTACGGAAGTGGTAAAAATGCATTGTCGGGCATTAATTTCAAGAGGACTGCCCCATATACCACTATATAGGGCCTTCTACGCGTCTCCCGCGACTCATATTTAAATCCGACTCCTACTTTTTCACACCTTGACGGGGATTTGTTAGCATGTGAAAAGGCTCCAGTTTGGGAAGAAGATAACGGAGCAATGAAGCTAACAAGCTCTACTTCCGCTTTATCGGACAGTCACTCTGCTCCCCTCCCCTCCCCCCGCCAATTTATAGGATAGAGCTTCACTGACATTAACTCAGGGACGATGCATTTCATTTGTAGTAAAATTAACTGGTCAAACTCACACGTGCCCAGTGGTAATCTCTGTTTATTAACTTTTCTGCGGATTGATTTTATTCTATCTTTATGTTTGTATTATGCATGGGTACTCCACTAATAAACGCCTAACAAAATCTACTGTTCTGTGTATAACACAGAGAAATTAGCCTTACATAAATTCACGTACGATCAGGTATATGCACGACTGACATCTCTTGAGATCAAATTATTGGGTTACCGTGCAGACAGTTAAGCATTGATCAATTAACTGAAGTACATTCCCAGGGGGTACTCCCTTATAAAAGTGGTGGGGATGCTCGTCGTACCTTTTACCTTAGAGTGTTTAAAGTGCAACTAATCCCTGTGAGATTGTTAAAAAAAAAAAATTCCATATATAGGCTGAATAGTTGGTGGGTTCAGTATTTTGTGATTTGAACCTTGCGTTTATGAGTTATAGAGGTTTGAAATCTCAATATGCAAATTTGATGACGTCTACTAAGGAATTTGACATAAATTATTTAGACTTTTTCAAGAAGAACTTATTTTTTGAAATGGGCAAAAAAGTTATAAATTCATTTATAAAGACTGTGAAAATATTCTGTAAGTTTACAAATGTCAATAATCAGCACAAGGGTGTTTTTGTATAATAAATGATTCATTAGTAGACCTCATCAAATTTGCATATTGAGATTTCAAACCTCTATAACTCATAACGCAAGGTTGAAATCACAAAATACTGAACCCACCAACTATTCAGCTTATATTAAATAGATTTTTAAAACAATCTCACAGGGGTTAGTTGCACTTTAAACGACCACCGTTAGTGGTACCCTTTAGGTATTTGCCCGTAAATAAAATCATGATTACTTGTCAGGAAACTATTTTCATTTTGAATTGGTACCTTTGAGGTGTAAAAATTATTATTTGTTGCCACGCCCTCAAGGTCGTGATTCTGGTACCTCTTAAAGGTTATTTTCAAAATTTACGACGAGTATACCAACCACACTTTACATGGGAGTTCCCCCACGGGTGTACATCATTACTTCACATTTTAAATTGCTACAATATTTGTTTCCCATTTTACAGCTTATTTCATGTCGCAAGAACAGGTATCGGCATTTACCATGCTGCACCTGTGAATGTAAATGAGAGGAAATATAATTAACACTACAAGGAATTATATATACGAAAAAGTAGACAAATTACTGTATTAATAAATAGACAACTGGCAGACAGACTTATTGACTGCCGCCATGCCGGACTGAATGAGTGACTGACAGACTGGTTGCCTAGCTGTCTATCTGAGATCGATCTGTCTGTTCAGGGCCTGTCTGACTGACGGACTGACTGACCGGCTGACTATCTGACTGACTGACTGACTGACTGACTGACTGACTGACTGACTATCTGACTGACTGACTGACTGACTGACTGACTGACTGACTATCTGACTGACTGACTGACTGACTGACTGATTGACTGACTGACTGTCTGACTGACGGACTGACTGACTGACTGACTGATTGACTGACCGGCTAACTATCTGACTGACTGACTGACTGACTGACTGACTGACTGACTGACTGACTGACTGACTGACTGACTGACTGACTGACTGACTGACTGACTGACTGACTGACTGACTGACTGACTGACTGACTATCTGACTGACTGACTGACTGACTGACTGATTGACTGACTGACTGAATGAGTGACTGACAAACTGGTTGCCTGTCTATCTGAGATCGATCTGTCTGTTGGCCTGTCTGACTGACTGACTGACTGACTATCTGACTGACTGACTGACTGATTGACTGACTGACTGAATGAGTGACTATCTGACTGACTGACTGACTGATTGACTGACTGACTGACTGACTAACTGACTGACTGACTGACTGACTGACTGACTGACTGACTGGCTGACTGACTATCTGACTGACTGACTGACTGACTGACTGACTGACTGACTGACTGATTAACTGACTGACTGACTGACTAACTAACTGACTGACTGACTGACTGACTGACTGACTGAATGAGTGACTATCTGACTGACTGACTGACTGATTGACTGACTGACTGACTGACTGACTGACTGACTGACTGACTGACTGACTGACTGACTGACTGGCTGACTGACTATCTGACTGACTGACTGACTGACTGACTGACTGACTGACTGACTGACTGATTACTGACTGACTGACTGACTAACTAACTGACTGACTGACTGACTGACTGACTGACTGACTGACTGACTGACTGACTGACTGACTGACTGACTGACTGACTGACTGACTGACTGACTGACTGACTGACTGACTGACTGACTGACTGACTGACTGACTGACTGACTGACTGACTGACTGACTGACTGACTGACTGACTGACTGACTGACTGACTGACTGACTGACTGACTGACTGACTGACTGACTGACTGACTGACTGACTGACTGACTGACTGACTGACTGACTGACTGACTGACTGACTGACTGACTGACTGACTGACTGACTGACTGACTGACTGACTGACTGACTGACTGACTGACTGACTGACTGACTGACTGACTGACTGACTGACTGACTGACTGACTGACTGACTGACTGACTGACTGACTGACTGACTGACTGACTGACTGACTGACTGACTGACTGACTGACTGACTGACTGACTGAAAATGACCCATTTTCAATATTCAAATTCCATTTTTTCTATAGAGAAACATTCTTACCACCAGGTCCCACAACAAGTCCTACACCCTTCTGGAGGAACAGCTCTTTTATTCATGTAGTAACCATCGTGGTAAACGTTCTTCCCCAATATTTTGGCTTCATGTTCACGCTTGGCATATTTCGCAAGTAATTCCTTGGCTGCTGAGAAACAAACGTCAATCATTGTTGCGAATAGAAAACGTTGCCGGACTCAGTTCACTAACGAGTCAAGGCCTGATAAACGCAAGCACAAGAGGTCTTATTTCACTGTGAAAACGAGTCTGACGCAAGTAGAAGCAGAAGCTAGAGTAAAGGTGAGGACACACGGTGCAACATTGCGCGCAATATTGCGTGCAATTTTGTTGCAGCGTGTGTCCACCCATGAAACTGCATGATTGCTCGCAATTGACTAGCGCGCGCTAATACGACGTAATTTGTTGCTCGCAATGTTGCAGAAGTAGGACTCGATTCTACTTCTGCAACATTGCGCGCAACATGTTGCAGAGGTGGACACACGCTGCAACAATACGTGTTGCGTGCAATGTTGCGCGCAATGTTGCACCGTGTGTCCGGCCCTTAAGCATATGTGTAATAAATATTTACGCGTGCAATCAAGTTCGATTACAATTCATTCAAACTATACTGCATGAATATTTTTATCACTACAGTTACAGGATGGGATATTTCATTTATTGTACAACAGATGTCTCAGTGCCGCGCCAGGGCTGTGTGCGAGACCGAAATAGAGCAGATTTTCGTATACCCTGCGAGCAGTTTTTTTTCTACTCGCCCAGGGAAGACTCTAGCTAGTCCAGAACTGGACCCACTTTTATCTACGAGCGCGGCAAAGAGCAGAAGAGAAGAGCTGGGCTAGAAAGAGACGATAAAAGTGGATCCAGGGAAGTTTGTCTGCGCATGCGTCACCACATCCCGTTTTCGGGATGTGAACATTGAGCAATAATTGACATCACCCTCAAAGACCACGCGCCAAGTGAAATGTTTGAACCAGTTTTGTTTTTCATTGGAAAAAGAAAACACACTTAAAACGACAGAAAGGTACTTCTAAAGTAAATAGGCAAACACAACAACTTTTTATTGATATCTTTGTAGAAAATAAGAAGAAAAACACAATCTTTTTGGTGAAGAAAAGTGATAAAAGCCACAGCAAGCCCAACCATTCCTTTTGAGGCTACTAAATAATTCAATAAAATGATATTTGCGTCTTTTTTTGATGGGTTTCTAGCTGTGGTAGAGCGCGCGCGCGTGCAATGCGTAAGGTTGGGTTCCCTGTGCATAAACATGTATTATATTGGGCTTCCTGTGTGCGTCCTGCGGGGCGCGCCTGCAGCAATGTACATAGTGAATATACAAGTGTACTGCGGGACGCGCGGGATGCGCACAGGTAGCCTAATATTATACGGTACTCAACACAGGGAACCCAACATATCTAGGTATTATATATATATTGCGCGCGCGCTCTCTACCACAGGAAACCCATCAAAAAAAGACGCAAATATCATTTTATTGAATTATTTAGTAGCCTCAAAAGGAATGGTTGGGCTGCTTGTGGAAAAGCCAACGAAAAATCTCTCGAGCGCGTGCTCGATGGCGTATCGAGGTCGTGATAGCGCGCGCATTTCACAAGCAAAACATAAAAATAACTTTTGTACGCTAACAAACACAGGCAGCCCAACCATTGCTTTTGAGGCTATTTAATAATAAATATAAATACATTTATATTCGCGCATCTTTTTTTGATGGGTTTCCTGTGGTAGAGCGCGCGCGCGATACGTTGGGTTCCCTGTGCATAGAAATGTATGATGTTGGGCTCCCTGTGCGTGTCCCGCTAGAAGCGCCCACAGCAATGTACATAGTGAAACATGTACATGTACATTAATTATGTACATTGTTTTAACAATGTACATGTACATTAATTATGTAATGTAAAACGCATTGAGACGTCAGTTTAATGCGTTAAACAAGAACTTATTATTATTATTATTATTATTATGTTTCAATATACACATGTACTGTGGGACACGCGGGACGCGCACAGGGAGCCCAATATTAAGCAATTATTTAATCTGCTCGCCACTGACAAATCACGATATTTTGCTATAACCGAGTTCAATAATTGTTTTATCATTCGAATCATTTCTATCAATAAGGAATTTATTGAATATAAACATCAAAAAAAAAAATTGTAAAACGACCTGCTATGTTTACACTGTGAATGATCAATTAAATGCGCATGCTCAGACCGTTATTTGCAGCGAACACTGCTTAATCTTCACTGCGCATGCTCAGACCGTTATTTGTACGCAGTTATTTGCAGGTCTTTCAGCCAATCATATTTACTGTCGAGTCTTTGGAGAAACCGCACGCTTGCCCGTGGTTCGAAAAGACGACGCGGAAACTAATCGCATTTTCAATTGTATCTAATCGAGCTCAAGTTCGCCCGATTCTCATTCATTTTCACTCTATGAAAGTTAGATGAAAAACTTCACTTCGTAAACGGCGAAGTTCGGTCTGAATCAATGCCACAGGTAGCCCGGTACCTCAATGAATTAATATTGGCCCGCTTCCTTAATGTATTCATTTATTTGTTTACAGATTATCCATAGAACAGTAGTTGTAAATAAACGTCATTGTATTGATAGTCCAAGAAAATTACTGAGCGCATTGATTAATTTCTTGTGAGGTTCATTGGTGCTTTTGTCTTCAATCCCCGGGATCTTCCGAATAGACAATTGACATTTCTATTATATAGTTGTCTAGATGGAGCAATGGTCTAATAGCCGGTTAGCTAAAGGTATGGCTTAGGGGCCGGCTACCACCTCCCTCACTGGCCTTTTGGTTAAGACCTAGTTTTATATAGCACAGGGATAGATCGTAAATCGTAAATCGATTCGATGTCTCAGCTTCACAGAATGTCTCGGGAGAATCGTCCCATTTCTTAATTTTACATATTTTTTTTCATTTTCGTTTTCTTCTTTGGTTGGGGTGGGGTGGGAGAGGGGCTAAAACATGGATATAGAGGTCTCGAGTTCGAGTCCTGTCGGAGTCGTGGATTTTTTTCTTTTTTTTCTTTTTTCTTTTTTCTTATATATTTTAATATTTTAATCATATTTAGGGCGGATTAAGAAAACGATATATAAAAAGTATTTATATTGGAATCAGCAATATTTAAAATATCTGTCGGGAAAAAAACAATGAAATGTGACGTTAGTTCGCTCAAACGCGCAATCTCATTTTGACGACTGATACACAGGAAGCCCAGTAAAAAAACGTAATCTTAATAAAAAAACTTACAAAATTCCGAGAAAAAGGAAGCATCAGCATTGTTTATATGTATATAGTTCTTGCTGTCAAAATACTGTAAATTGAGAAAATCATATACAGTATGACCATTAGAAATAGCTGATATTGAAGTTACACTCCAATGACTCTGAACAAAGGTTTCAAGTCGAGGCTATCGGGTCAAGTTTTTGTACTGGCACGATAGCCTCGACTTGAAACCTTAGTTTGTTAAGAGTCATTGGAGTGTAACTTCAATATCAGCTATATGCTATAAATACCCATAAAGTATAATGGGGGGGGGGGGGGGGGGGGGGGGGGGGGGGGGGGGCACTCCCATATATATGCTATATAGGTATGTGCCTCCAAATAGGGTAAGGATTTTGAACCTCCAGATCCTTAAAATGGGGTACCATATTTTGCTTTTTCACCATAAAATAAAATATTCAATCTTTAATTTGGGTGCACTTTTTTTATATTGACTAAAAACCGCTTAGCGTAACAGCCAGCGTATGCACTTCTGATATTAGCGATTTCCAAAGGAATATTATTAACTTTTTCCTTAAATTGGGTCTATATTTCAGTGACAAATCCTTGGAAAGGGTATGAATTTTCCAATTCTTCATCCTTAAATAGGGTCAGGGTTTCGACATCCCGGGGGCACACACCTATCCTAAATTTCCGGGAGTGCCCCCCCCCCCCCCCCCCCCGGGATCATTATACACCGCCGCAACCCATACGTCCTCGCTAGATTCCATATATATCCAGTGGATAAATTGAGGTTTCGGGAGTGTCCCACGTCATAGAAAATATTAGAACATGCATTCTATCATGAAAAGGAAGGGTACAATACCGCGGAATATGCAACGACAATTCTGCTCTCTGATTGGCTGTATTGCATGTCTATAATGTGGGCAATTCTGCTCTCTGATTGGCTGTATTGTCTATAATGTGGGATATGATTTATCGCACGAATAGCGCTATCCATACTTGGGCTTTCAATTTTCTTAGCAAGGAAAAGACACTGAATTCGTTAGAGTCACGTTTAGACCAGAATTATCAGACTATTTAAACGTAATAACATACCAACATATTTATTTTTCTTATTTTTCTCTTTTCTGTCAAAATATCCAAACAAAATAACCCCAAAACTGGTGTTTTTAATAACAACACATATTCCATATTTAAAAGCTTAATCCTTATTGGCCATATTGTGATTTGTGTGTGTCCTTGGCATTCTTTTAATTTAGTTTTATTTTCTTGCTGATAAATTATTCCTGCCTAAAGTATATCTTCCTTGTTCAAATGTCGTGAAATATTAATTTTGAACTGACCAAAGGTTCCGTTTAATTGATCGGTGTGTCTGAATCCGGAACACAAATAATTGAAATATTCCTTTATGGACCTACATTACATCCTTTACTATGCCTTAACAAATTTAATTTGCTATATACATAACGCCAAAAAGCCTTGTTCTAATTAATTGGTTTCTGCGGATATACCGAGTGAGTGGCTTCCCTTCGCATTCTGTGTACGTGTTTCGCATTCTTTACAAATACAGGATATACAAAGTACACAGGAAATACAATTAATGTTAGTTCCGTCAATAGGATATTTCTGATGCCATTTATAAGATATGTTTCATCCTTTACACGTTATTTTTCAGTTTCAAAGTTTCAATTTTGGTTTGCTTTTTTTTTTTCATTTATATATTCATCCAGTTAATTTTATTGTATATTTTTGTTGAATGTTTAACAATAAAACACATTTCTTATTTGAAAATATTATTTTCTTTTGTATTTAAAAACATAATTATTTCCTATTTCTCTGGTGCTTATTTTCCTCCATTGAACCTTTTAATCCACCCATCGCTAGCGCTAACTCACTCGGTTTTGCGTGCGTTCGTTGGTCCTTTTTCCTGTCTGCCGATTTCTCCCTTTCTTTTTATCTCATCTATATTTGAATTCTTGACAACCGTTTTGAAGTACTTTCTTATCAGTGATAACTTTACAGACTGATTCACAGACACGTCATATATCTTCTTTGATAGCTAGTCATAGTAGGGAGCGATACCTTATCAATTCATCTGATTTTTGCAGGTGCTTTGCTTCGGTTTGTATGCGGGCCATTGGATGTCTATTCTCTATTAATTACGTTCAGCATGAGGTTATCTACGCAGTTCCTGTTAGTCTGAAATCCCTTATCACAATCTCACCAATTAAAGCATAACTTTTCCATTGTCCTTTGCCATGTGTTCAGAAATATTGACGACGAGAAAGGCTATGTAGAGATATCGATAAACCCAAACCTCATTTTTCGATCACTTGTCATGAACCTGGTAGTCTTAGAAACAAGCCATTCATTTGATAGAATCTAAGAGTTTGGAAAACCACATATGTATGACTATCTTCTCTCTAAGGGTCATTCTATATTCTCTTAATACCTTTGTTTCAAAACCACAGTTTTGAGTGTAAAAAAAAGTCCAAGCTCATTGCAACGGAATGTACAGTATTTCAGTTGAAACTGTTTTGGGAAGCATTCATTTGGGATGATGTCGAGGTAATGAGCTAGTAGCTAACAAACTTGAAATCCATTATTCAATGAGTAAAACTCGTTTGTTATGAATATACATAAATTCATGATCAATATATTCCAAAGAATATACAGAAAACATAACTAGCGCATCATATATTTTGCTTTAATTTTGGGCAAGTATCATTGTTAATTTTCCGAACTGGTAACTCACACATCTGTGGTTTTGCACTTAATTCGAATTAAAATAAGAGTGCCGGTCATACGTAAGGTGATAGAAAAAAACTCTCGTAAACTAAATATCGAGAATGCTCTCGAAGTCTTACAATTACACCCAGTAGTAGCTTGTATGATAATATTATTCAATTGAAAGTTGAATAGATAGATAGTGAAATCAACGAAAGTATCAAAAAGAAAAACAACTCACCATAGTAGTCACTAGCGTATCCTTGAACCTCGATTAACACGAGGGTGGTAATAATAACTGCAATCACTGCTGTCTTGGTAAGCATTTTTGCCGCACTAAACTCTTTTTCACGCTTCCCTGGTTGTAGTATCCTGTCTGAAATATCAGCCTCTTGAAAACTGCCCTAACGTACTCTGTGCCCTGCGCAGTCAGTCAGTCAGTCAGTCAGTCACCTGATGACGCTCCGTTGAAATTAGCTTGCGGCGACCTTTACGGAACCAACTCTAGGGAGTTCTGAAAGTGTAACAGCAAGACAGTCATTTAAAAAAGCCGATAACGTAATAGTTATGCGTAATATGGTTCCCAAGATGGCTATGATCGTCAGTATTTCCTGTTTCCTAATCGATACTATTGTAACGCTCTAAGACAATGATTTTTGTTGAAACACGCGGTCTCATTGGGCGTGAATGACAGTTAGCTTATTATTTACGCAATGATGAATTTTCTTACAAATAGATGAGGATTTAGGTTTAATTTATGGTAATAAAGTTAGTGACGATGAGGTCACTTCAAAGAAACCGTCCTAGGGTTGTTGTTCTGTATGTTTTATAGTAATTCCCTGACTCTGGCTTCTATGAATGATCAGTGGGCGAATTCCCTTCCTCATAAGCCGAATGGGAGCCTAATGGTTTCAAGCTGTAATTGCTTCCAATTTCGATCAACAGACAACACAACACATTTGGAAACACCAAAATTCAACATATACCCACGCAGTTACGCGGTTACTGTACCACTTTACAAGAATGGAAAAGAATTCCAAAATAACTGATTCGACACTGAAAACAGTAGTACAATATTTTATTTTATTTTATTTTATTTTATTTTATTTTATTTTATTTTATTTTATTTTATTTTATTTTATTTTATTTTATTTTATTTTATTTTATTTTATTTTATTTTATTTTATTTTATTTTATTTTATTTTATTTTATTTTATTTTATTTTATTTTATTTTATTTTATTTTATTTTATTTTATTTTTATACATACGTAGAAGAGAATACTGTTAACCGAATTTATTTCATGTTCAACCCTTTTTTGGCAAAAAAAGGAACCTGAAAGTAGCCAGCTTTCTTTTCGCTACAAAAATAAACCGTTATCTGCGAGAGATAGAAAACCGTTTAACTTTCATCATTAAAAAAGTTGATTACTTTTTCAAATCTCTTACATTCAAGGACCTGGAAATTGGCAACCGAAATTAAAAGAGTGAAAATTGCTTTGGCTTTGAAAACAGATGTTGGTGATTATGTCTACTAAATATAACTTGCTCGATGATAACTAGTCACTGCTATTCATGCAGTGCAGTTATATTTCTGTATTTGTTTTCAAACTGAAAATTAAATATAAAATGAAACGCACACGAAGGATGAAAGAATTGTTATTTAGAAAAAATATCTACACATCAGATGAAACGCTCATTTAGTCACTTTCCTTTGCTCAGCGTTCAAATAGACAATACTCGTTGTTTTGGTCTATTTGGTTAATCTCAGTTTTCTCATTTTCATTTCAAACTTCATTGAAGTTTAATTAGCAATGTTTAATATAGTTCCAATCTGTTATTCGACACTTTTTTATTTTCCCTTTTCTTTACTCATATTTCGTGATTGATAGTGTTTTTATTTCGCATGTATCTTATATCCATTCGATCGACTCCACAGAATGGTTATGCGAACGTGTTTGTAGCCTCACTTCCTTCTAACTTCACGGTATCATTACCCATTTTATGACCTCAGTGAATATCACCATCGTCGTAATGTATTCTAAAGTAACGAGAGATTAGTTTCTTCTCTTCCACGGACTAGTCTTTTAGATATTTTCCAAGCTTCATTTAGCACTGAAAGCAGTAGACTTAAGTTCAGCCTCCTTTTTTTCATCAGATATTTTAAACCCCAAAGAAAGTGGCTGAAATGAGAAGTTTTTAGCCATATTGGTTTCTATGATTAAAAAAAAAGAAAATATTAATGAATTATAGAAAAATCCCGTTAGCTCGACGAATAGATCACGGGATTCGAACTAACTAGTGTCTTCTAGTTCAATTTTAATTTAGTTCAATGTAAATCAGAATTTCAAAAATAACGACGGAGATTACTGGTGCTTTCTAGAAGCAGGTGTAAGCTATTCAAATACATTGTCTTCATTATAGAAATTGGCGAAAACGACCTTCGTATAATTGCTATGCAAATAGAACTGAGTAAGTTGCTTTTGAAACTGGTTATAGGCACAGCTTAGAAATATCAACACAGATCATATCCACTAAGTTACAACAATCTCAGTAAACACCTTAGTCTTCAGTTGACTGAATTACGTGCACCAAAATCAGATACCGATTCTAGACTTTTTTTTCCCTCAATCGGTGTCCCATCCCTTTACTCAAATTCCCATCCTTTCAGATGCTTCTAGCAGGAAACCATATTCTAGATCGACTTTAAATAAACTAAAATGAAAGCTTGTATCCAGGTCTGATTAATTTTCGTTACTTCGAAAAAACCAATTCAACACTGAGAGATTGTTTCTAATTAGCTCAGAACAAAACGCTTTATGTAGTCGAACCAACTTTATTCAAAGACAGTGAAATAGATTGTATTGAATAAGAATTCAGTTCATCTATTGATTTCTTTGCGATGGGTCAATGTCACGCTTCAGATAGATACATAGTTAATATATAAGGCTTCGCTGTTTTGAATGACTGACCGCAAATTATCTCAAAACCGCCGCGCGCCATTGTTGAAATTGTAACCATCCTCAAAGTGGTCGACATTAGCTTTGAAGGGTTTTCACTTGTTTCAAAACTATGTTCAGAAACTCTGACAATATGGAATAAGCAACATTTCTATTGAAAACCCCAGCTGGTTGTCGATTTCTCTCTCGACAAGAGTAAATTACAGTGATTAGTTAGTAGACCCGCGATTTCTCTAACTGACATGTACTTCTTTCGTGGACATCTGTCCTTGAAAACTGATGCTTCAGTTTTTGCTCCGTCAATAAAAGTGTCCTTTCCTTTAGTAACATAAAGTGCGTGTACGTACGTAGACTGAATTATACGTAAATCCTAGGTTCTCTGAAAATCCCCAACTCTACAGAGGCGGTAGAGATCAGATGTTTGATGACATCTTGTCCAGTTTTTATTTTGAACTTAATTGAAGTGTTTCAGTTAAGTCGTGCTTCCTCAGTAAAATGATAGATAGATGCCTTTATTTACACAGGGTAGCTCTATGAGTATTTACAAAGCTGAAAAAAACTGTTATCAATAAAATACACTAAGAATATAAATATACCGCAACGAAGCGTTCGTTTATGGCAATTAAGGTTACGATCTCATTAAATTTATTGTTATTATTTTTATCAACTTTATTATGGACTTTGTGGGAAGAAATACAGGGTCATCAAATAAATATATAAATACAAATCTTTATTAGACTTCAGTGTAAGAGTATGTGTTCGTATAGACTGATTTTCAGACGGCTCATGTCTGAAAATCAGGTTACTGTTCGTATTCCTAACTATTACTTGAATGTGAATGTATGGTCCGCTCCAGAACCTCAAATTGTTATTAAAACAGATGTTCTTGTTAATGTTAATGAGTTTCCTCATTGAAGAGGAGTTCTTTGAAATTACGCGTTTAAGTCACTATTTCATTCTTCTGTTACATCTACAAATCCCCTCTCTGTGACGCGCTTTACGAATTTACCTATGCATGGCATATTTCTCCCTTTTTACAGTTCTCAGTGACCGCGCGCGAACAATGGCGCCAAGAGGAGGATGGGATACTGTATGGGCATTAATGAAATACAGTAAATTTAAGACAACACTGAGTTACGCCAACTCCTCGATTTGGAACTGACCATGGCTAACAGAACTGTAACATGGTGCATTATTTGTTGCGTAAATGTGTCAGTTATAATGCTCGCCCTTTTACAATTCTGTCCGTAAATCTTTACTATATACTCGATCATTAACGTTTAATAGAGATAGCCAAGAATGTGTAGTCTTCTACTTATATGTATACTTATATTTCTCTCCGGCAATGTTTTTAAAAAATTTTTTTGAATCTATAATGCTTAGCACTATCTGATTACCCACATAGAGTCAATGTATTTTTCTTCTGAGAATCTCTACCCTGTATTCCACGGCAAATTCACTCTCGCTGCGACGATCGACATCCTGTCATCGTGGCGGACATAGAGTAAATCTGTTGGCTCTGGGATTGCCACAGGATAGTTAAACTGCGAATACCTAAGGTGAAACTCCGATTAGAAAACATAACTGATAAATTTCCAAAAATATCCTGAATAGCTGGATGTTAATATAAAATATAAAATAAATTAAAATTATGAAATATAATGCGTCGTAAAAAGTAATAGATGGATTTGGATATATCAAAACATCTTTACCTTTATACATTTAGAATTTGCGGTCAGGATTCATTATATTTCAAGATATGCGCGCGCAAAATGTCAACGTTTTGTTCCCCATGCTGATGAAGGTCTTTGATCAAAGACCGAAATGTCTATATTTTTTAAAGTTTAATAAGCCCACGGCCGTACACAGTACAGGAACAGGGGGGCACTGAGAACTGTACTATTTTTATTTATTTTTTGCTGTTAAATACGTACTGCCCCCCCTTGAATTTTGGGTTATGTACGGCCCTGAAGCCAGAGACAATTCAGTCCAAAATAATTTAATATATTTACCTTATATTCTGATTCACTGATTGCAATTAATGTAGACTAGACGTCGGCGAGTCGTTATATCTGTGTTCAGAGGTCGCAATATTTGTATAGCTGTAATTGTTTTAGAGTCGGAACGGAGGTTCTTTTGTATCTATATTGCTGTTTAAAAATGCTTGTATATTGCTGTATATTGTTTCAAGGCTGCTACAGCGCCATACATGCATTCAGTTCAAATATATTATCAATTAATATTTTCAATTCAATTCATAGTATTTTATTTTAATTTTAATTTTAATTTTATAATCCACTAGTTTCTATAGTTCTTTTTCTTATTGTAAAGCGCATCGAGGTTTCAGGATGCGCTATATAAATACTCTATTATAAGAAATATTTGCCTTAGTTATATAAACACTAACACTGAACACTAAATGAACACTTTTATATTAATATTTTTATAGTTTATTATATTCGATCTTTATTTGATTTGATTAATGTTGCTACTCAGTTTTGTAAGAGCATAGACTCTTCCACAGTCCCCGCTCGGCCGTTGCACTCTCTCGCATAGGGACTGTAATGGTACAATGCTGAAAGGGATTCTGGGTCCAAGAATCTTGGACCCATGATGCCTTGCGAAACGAAAAACAGGGATCCCAACGACGATCAACACGGTTGAGGTTTCCACAGGCAGCCCAAAACAGACATGCATTTATTACGGTATGAGATATCAACACGAACCAACAACTGATAAAATAAGTAACTAAAATATAACAAATATATACATAAATAAAGTCACCTTTATTTACACTTATTTTGTGGTCTTTTTACGAGTCATTTAGTGGAATTTTTAGCCATCTGACCCGTCCCCGTAAGAAAAATGACAAGGCAGGAGGAAATGAAAATAAGCTCCATGGCGAGTGTCGCTCACTCAAATGCTTTTATCTCCGTAGAAAATTCATCCGAAGACCTATCATCCCCAAAGACGGCTAGATCGATAAATTTGCTCTCCATCCATACCTAATTTGTCTCGATGCAAGCGAGAAATTCGCGATAATCCAACATAATTCTACCCAAATCGCCGTCGAGTCGCCGTGTATAAACGTACGTGACGTCTTGGCGGTACCGAAACCAACGGTCGTCCTAATCAACCAATAAGAACCTTGATAAGTAGATCAGATCTACCAGCCAATCAGAATAACGCTACCATTGTACCATTACAGTCCCTATGCGAGAGAGTGCAACAGCCGAGCGGGGACTGTGGAAGAGTCTAGTAAGAGCATAGAGACAATAGTATTATGCTCCAAATACCTATTATTATTATTATTATTATTATTATTATTATTATTATTATTATTATTATTATTATTATTATTATTATTATTATTATTATTATTATTATTATTATTATTATTATTATTATTATTATTATTATTATTAGTCTAAGGCGTTTCCCATTTGACAGGACAGACTCGGTCTGTATGTACATTTTGTTCGTCCTCACTTTTAATTTTATTTTGAGACTTACTTATAGGTGTTTTATCACCTGTCTAGTTCTCCTCGACAGATTATTAATTTGTAATTTCTGTTGGAAGCTTAATAAATAAATAAATAAAAAAGTTATATTATTAAAATCAGCGGGCAAACCGTTCAGTCCGCCCAATTAAATAAAACGCGACCTTAAGCTTAACGCAAGGCGCGTTATTTTACTAGGAAAACAGGCCTAACGCAAGCACAAGCGCGAATCAATATATTATCCTTTTTCATGTGCTTGCGTCGGTCTGTTTTCACACGATACAAGGTCTTATGCTTGTGCTTATGCTTGCGTCCTGTTCGTTTTCACACAATACAAGGTCTTTGCTTGCGCTTATGCTTGCGTCGGTCTGTTTTCACACGATTGTACAAGTTCTTATGCTTGTGCTTATGCTTGCGTCGGTCTGTTTTCACACGATACACTGAAGTTCTTATGCTTGTGCTTATGCTTGCGTCCTGTTCGTTTTCACACGATACAAGTTCTTATGCTTGTGCTTATGCTTGCGTCCTGTTCGTTTTCACACGATACAAGTTCTTATGCTTGTGCTTATGCTTGCGTCGGTCTGTTTTCACACGATACAAGTTCTTTACACGATACAAGTTCTTATGCTTTTGCTTATGCTTGCTTCCTGTTCGTTTGTACACAATACAACAGGTCTTTGCTTGTGCTTATGCTTGCGTACTGTTCGTTTTCACACGATACAAGTTCTTATGCTTGTGCTTATGCTTGCGTACTGTTCGTTTTCACACGATACAAGTTCTTATGCTTGTGCTTATGCTTGCGTACGTCGGTTCGTTTTCACACGATACAAGTTCTTATGCTCATGCTTGCGTCGGTGATATCAATAAGAACGTTCAGAACCTATCACATGAAGTACAATGCTAGTTAGTGTACTTACCTGTACTAATACTTGTACCTCCTGTACCGGCTACTAATAACAAGCGGCTTCTTTTCCTCAACAAAGTTATATGATATGATATTGCGTGCTTTTTATAACACCCCAATTGAGTGTATTCAAATTACAGAAAGTATGGTCACTCTTTTTTATATATATACTTAGTAGACGTATGCTCTCAAAAACCCACTAACTGGCCACCTACTGAGTGACATACTCTAATAATTATTCGCTGCTTGTTAAATGAATAATGTAAACTCATAAAGATCCCTTTAGGCGATGAGAAGCTACAGTGGTCGACAAAAGTATCGCGAACACCCCTCCCCCCATCTCCAATGTTGGAGACTTAGCAAAATGATCAGAGCGCAGCAGTTTGAAAAACAACTTTCTATTGGGGGAAAGGGGGTCACTGTAGAACTAAGTGTTCGTGGACTTTTGTCGAACGCTGTAGGGTGCAATCTTGAGTTTCCAACCCAAATAACCAACCGGTCTGCGGTACAGTACAGTAATTCCTCAAATTTACGCGCAACAGAGAAATAAGTAGATAAAGAAATAAAGAAATTAGGTGAATTTAATAATATATGAATAGTGCAAATAAAGAACTGAACTGAACTGTGACAGAAGAAGTCCACTTACAGCCTTAGATCAAATGACGAATTATTATTGGCTCAACCAGCATTCAAGTCAAAGAAGACTACAGGTGATAGAGCGTTTGCAGTGGCCGCACCCACTCTATGGAATTGAAATATTATATATAGAGGATATATTATATAATTATTTTATTTTATCGATCGCGAGGATACTAGCTAGATTAATTAGTTGTTCTTTTATTTTAATAGATTTGTACATATATATTTCATATTCATATTTTATGGTTTAGGAATATTGTTTTTATTTTGATTCTGTAAAGCGCATTAGATCATATATACATGTAATTTTTGCGTTATATAAGTACTAAATTATTATTATTATTATTATTGTTATTATTATTATTGACAGTAATATAGTAAAGTAGCTAAGACTAAAGTTCAGGCTTTAGTCATGATTTTAAATTGTCGTTCTGATAAACATGACACCATGACACCATGCATATAAAATGATATAATTTTTCCAGTTGGATCCATCTATCAGTATAATAAATTCCTGATATTCTTACATGTGTATGTTGAATATCGTTTAAATGTAATTACTCAAAAGAAAGCAACCTACGTTAAATATTAAAATTATTTAAAAAATTAAAAAATCATTTATAATTAAATTATTTAACTGGACCTAGAGCTCAGAGAAGGAGAACAGGTGAAAGCTTATCAATGTGCTTTTTTAATATATTTTTTTACAACAATTCCAAAAAAGAAAACAAACAAACAATTAGAAAACAAGAACTAGACAAAAAAAATGAATGAATGAAAAAAAAACGTGCCACGGCTGGGACTTGAACCCTAGACCCCCAGGTTCAAAGAAAAGGCCATACTCCCAGACATTATGCTGAGTCACCGTATGTTACGTATAGGATGAAGATTTCGGCCCCATCCGCGCTATCCGGGATTACACCAATCAGCTTAGTAGTCAAAGAGGGAGGGAACAGTGGATTCTAGTCCCACTAAATAACTGCTCCGCACCACTAGGCTATCGTGCACGCTTGTTGATTTGGAGGACAAAATAACCTAGTGTATCTTGTGATTACTATGGCCCTGTGGCTCGCATTGAAACACAGCGCGTTAGAAGCACATGGCCCGGGGTTCGATTCCTCACTGCACCGACTTTTTTCTTCTTTTTTTTTTACTGTTTGTTTTTGTAAGAACAATTTTATACTCACGAAAATGAAATAATGTAAAATAATTTAAAATAATTCAACAATGTTAAGTTATTTTTATTAATATATACAGTCATTCTCAAAAAGGTTGTCCAGATGAAAAGACTACAATACTACAATAAAATCACGTGATTTACTATGTATTCGATTTCCTCACGTGGAATTTCAATTTGAGATGCAAAAGTACACGGCATTGTGAGAACTGAATGTAATGGCGCTGGTATCAACTCGCAGTTCCGCGAGCAGAAATTGAATACATAATGAATCACGTGACTTTTTTGTAGTATTGTAGTCTTTTCATCTGGCATGGACAACCTTTTTGAGAATGACTGTATATGAAGTCTGTGTTCTCATAACGGGCGTTTACGCTGCGATGTCTATAGTCGGTCCAAGGTTCTAGTACTGCTACCTGCCACTCGATTCACAATTATACCGGTTGCATAGCAAACCCCCACCCCTCTCCCGAAATGGAGTCTATACAATGACTTAATACACTCAGTTTTACTACCGGACTTTATTGTTTTTTTGAAACTCATCTACAAGACAATGTATTATTATATTTAAAGCTTTTACATAAGGGATATCCATCTCAACGCCAACCTATCCAACAACTGCATACAGCGTGATACATCCAAGAACACCTAAAGGAATAAAACGAAACAGTTTAAATAAATGGTCAAGGTCCAGGAAGAGGGAAGGCCGGGAAGCCTCGATCACATTCTTAATGTGCGGGTATAAATCCTTATGGCATGGTTTATGCTATTTTCCATGCAATGAGAATTTATTCTAGAAACGGAGTCATCATATTTCTTACTAATTCTCCATTTCTATTATTTTCACTTATACACAGTGTGGGCTTCCTTTGGTGCGCGAAACCGATTTTTTTGTCCAGCGGTCGTTGTTCAATGGCGGCAAATTGGAAGTTGAATGTTGTGGAATGAATGTCAAAAGCATCTTTATTTGGTAAGTAATATTCAATATTTTCTGATATACACCTCAGTGTATAGTGATGTAATGACGGTACTATTAGTGTGTTAGTAAATTATGCTGTCTAGATCCTGGGGGTCTAGATGAAATGTTTTGCAGCCCAATAAGCTTAATAACTTATTAAATGTAAGCTTATGTGCGGCGGTACAGGGTCCAGGTTTTGGGCCATTTTATTCTCTAATCCAGGTAAAATGAACGCATACAAATCATTAATCCAGGTTATAGCCTAAAAACATTTATTAATTTTTAATAATTTGCATAATGTGGTATCGGCGTTTCAGTAAAACTCCGCATGAACAATAATAATGGCGTCAGTCAGACGTAAAGGTGTTAGAGTGTTAGTCTGGCAAAATATCCTGACGAATGCATCGTATCAGATCGTCAATAAAAATTCGTAAATCCAGGTTTTTTTATTTGGGAAATTCGTAAATCCAGGTTTTCGAGTGACAAATTCCAAAAACAGGGTCCAGGTCTGAACATCTCGCCGCACATACCTAACCATTTTTTAACCAAGTACTCCCCCCCCCCCTCGGCTTTTACAGTCAGTTCGGATTTGATTTTGGAAGATTTTTTCATGTTAAATGTTACACTTGTACATGTTTCTTACAATTGACTTTTAAAAATGTTGAAAGCTTCATTCTACAAATTTAAGTTTACTTTTCAACTTTAAACCACAAATAAATTTACCAATATTTACAGACCTGGCTACACTAAACTACAGAGATTTTACCAGGTTGACAATCTTGACTTAAAATTATGATAGATCTTGGATGATATTTAACAATTATTCCATGAAATTGAGTCGAACATGTACATGTACATGAGCTGATAGCTAGCGAGGCACTAGCTGAGTTGGCTATCAGCCATGTATGACGAGATTGAGTGGAATAATTGTTTTATTATATAGACAACCACTGGATTTTGAGAAATATAACATTTGTTTTTATTTTTAGTTCGGCAAAACCGGTTTGCCATTGTTGAAAATCTCCAACCTTCTCTACTCGTGGTATATGAGCTGATAGCCTACTAGTAGAGTAGCCAATCAGAGCATACGCTTGCTCATATCCAGTGGTTGTCTATATAATAATGTAATTGATTTCAGGATCCTGCGTAATATATATTGCAGGATCTTGAATTATCAAGACAAGATCTTATTACCAAGATCCTCAACCTGGGAATAATAATTTTATAATAATAAATAATTCATAATAAATAATTAAATATATAAGTAATAATTTATATTTAACTAATAAAGAATAACTTTGTGGTGTATCACTCACTGAAGATTATCACAGCATTCACTGCATTCCTCTAATTCCCTTCTTCTCATGAAGTCATTATCTTCTGGTTCAAATGGCTCACTTTCATGGGGATGCCATCCCTTGTGTGATAACTGACCAACTGTTTGTTACAAAATATATATTTAAAAGGTTATGTATATTTCCTTGTATTCTGTAGGACATTCAGAACTTAAACAGTGAACATCATCAACTTCACCATTGTCATCATCATCATCTTATGCCTGGTCCTCACTAGCGACATAAGCATAATTAAGCACAAGCAACATACGCAGACTCAGGACACCATTTATGCAATAGGTGTGATAAAAGACAAGTACCATAATGAGCAATGCATTACTGAGTCTGCGTATGTTGCTTGTGCCTATGCTTATGTCGCTAGTGAGGACCAGGCTTTAGTCATCAGATCATTATCATCTTCACCAATGTCGTCATCATCATCATCATCATCTTAAGCCTGGTCCTCACTAGCGACATAAGCATAAGCACAAGCAACATGCGCAGACACAGGACATCATTAATATGCAATAGGTGTGATAATAGACAAGTACCATAATGAGCAATGCATTACTGACTCTGCGTATGTTGCTTGTGCTTATGCTTATGTCGCTAGTGAGGACCAGGTTTTAGTCATCAGATCATTATCATTTTCACCAATGTCGTCATCATCATCATCTTCACCATCTGTTATTTGTCATCATCATCGTTAATTAAATATTCTGGACACAGTGAAAGATATAAACTGCATCAGTGTATCTAGATAATAAATTAACTGTGTTCAACTTTTCCTGACAGAAAAATAGCCTGGGACCCTACGGTTAGTTATCACATATACACCCATTCCAAATATCGTTGTCCGGGCCGAAAGCAACAAGCAAGAAGCTGACGACCGCAAAGGACTTTGGGAATCTCCTAATTAATTTTATTTATCCGTGGTACTTGAGAAGTTATCCCTACGAACGTTGAATAGCAATCATTTGGAACTACATGTATTCAGCCATTTGAAAATGCATGTTGTTAAAATGTCTACGGATGAATAAATGAATAAGGAGAAAGTCCCAATGCCCTTTGCGGTCGTCAGTTCTTGCTTGTTGCTTTCAGCGGGGACAACGATTTTTGGAATAGGTGTATATACTTTATTATGAATGCGTTTCCAGTGTAGTTTTATGCTACCTTGTGGTGTAGTGGTAACACATTGGACTAGCATCCTGTAGGCATGGGTTTGAGTCCCGCCAAGGCACATATTTTCTCTATCTAATTCTTAAATTTATTCTGGATACAGTTTTTTCCCCTGGGGGAGGGAGGTTAGGGGTACTCCCTATATACGAGTGGTAGGGATGACCGTAGGGGTTAAAATCGTCATTTTGGTATTTTTTAGGGTTGTCAAAGTGAAGTCCTGGTTCTTTCCTGAAAACTGGTATTTTTTAGGGTACTCTTGCGACAGAATGCTAAAAAAAATTCAGTCTCCAATCACAGGTGCCAAGCCAACAATAAACAGTGATATATAGTTACTGTAGTCAGTTATTTTTGTAGGTATTTAGGGTAGGCAGTTTTTACGGCTTGGTATTTTTAGGGTATTTTTTTTAGGTTTTCCGACGGTCATCCCTACCCTTTATACCCCAAAGTACCTCTCCCATCCCCTGTGTTTTTCTTTCCTTTTTTTCTGAATTTTCTGTTCCCTATATATCTTTATTACTATACTATAATAGCTACAGACTGTGTTCATATTGTAACCATTTCAAAGAATAATAATAATACATAATGATAATTTAATATTTATATACCAGTGCAAATATCTATTAAATACTTAATGCACTTTAAGAAACTAAATAAATAAATAAATGGAGTGTGTTGTATTATGTTGGCATATAAATTCAAAGTCTGAAATAAGGACTTACAAGGAGGTGCAGACTCTGCTATGTAATTCAAGCTTAGAAAAAGCAGACAAAAAAAGACCAAATAACCTTTCATCGTGTTGTATAGAATCTATCCTTCACCTGTCCTGGGCTTGAATGTTGGGCTTTGCTTACATGTACGTAACTACATTCTTTAGTTTGACCAGTTCAGGATGTCTTTAAATACAGACCAAATGCCTCAATAATCATTAGTATAACGGAAATTATTCCACTGTGCCCAGCTTGTCGCCTTCCCATTTTGCTGATTAATTTAACAACAGAGTACAGAGTGCAATTAACAGAGTACAGAGTGGCAATTAACTTTTAATCATGAAAATGGGCTCATGTTGAGAAGTTAATTAGAGTATTAACCTAATTCTATTTTTAATTGTTATGACCCTTTGGAAAGCTGTCATTTTAATTAGAAATATGATTCAATGGAAAATATTGTTATGATGCTTTGTACTCAGGTGCTGATGTATTGGAACAGATTATGGTAGTTTTTTAAAATTAAAATTTTAATAACCCGTTTTTTACAACATTTCTTGGAAAATTAAATCCGTTTTTTACAGAATTTATTGGAAAATGAAACCCGTTTTTTTACAACATTTCTTGGAAAATTAAACCCGATTCTTGTAGCATTTCTTGGAAAATTTAAAGGGATAAGAGAATGGAAAGAAAATTGTGGAATGGGGATTGTTGCCGTACATGTATGGCATAGGAATTGCTTACAAAAACAAAGCGAACGCATTCATTCATCTATCTCATGAATGTATTATTATCGAGAAGTCTCTAGAAGAGACACAATCACAGGATAAGGGCGTTTAATTATAAACGTTAAGAGGATATTTTTTACGAACGCGCGTATTGAGCGCCAAAAACCAATAGCATGGAGAATACGTTTTTGTACAAGGCTAAAACTGCTTTAGTAAAGAGTTCAAGTTATTTGTGATGGTTTTTGAACGGTAAAAGTGAAATTAGAGTGTTAATCCAAAGTGAAAATTTGATTTGAAAACTGTCCACATGGGCTAGTTCTGTATATTTGCTAGTATTGCTGATGTTTTCCCCAGAATTACCTCAAATTTGAAACAAAAAGCAGGAAAATGGCTTTGTACAACGCTAAAACAGCTATAGGCAGACACTTTACTTTGTTTTTAATAGTTTGTGCTTGGTTAAAATAAAATTAGAGTGTTAATCCAAAGCGAAAATCGAAATTCAAACTGTCCAAAAGGGCTGGTTTTTGGCGCTTTTGGCGGATATTACGCGATGTTGAAATAAATATCCTCTTAAAAGCTTTATATTTTATTTGAACGCTGTGTATGTCAACAAAGGCAAAATTAGTTGAAAATCACACTTGTTTGGGAGTTATTGTACACATTCATGTGAAAACGATTCCATTTTCAGAAACGATTGATCTTTTACACCTGTATTGATTGACAACTCACTGTGGGTTACAATGTCTTCAATAATTTATTTGGTTCAAAACAAATTAGTTAAATCATTTGCACCCACAAATTCATTAGTCGACACGTGCGAATATTTTTCATTAAAAAAAAGAAATTATTTTTGTTTTCATTTCTGATACCGTTTTCATCAAAATTAAAAATTTCCAGTTTTCATTCTAAAAGCAATTCCAAGATCGCTACACAAGGGAACTTAACGAAAGAACATGTCGCGAGAATATGTTACACCGACATAGAGTCGTTTTCGAGTGAGAATGTCATTCCAATGGCTTCCTCTCTGAACCAATCAAAAAGTGTCCAGATGCATCTCATCCAATCAAACTCTTTCAATACGGCACGTATCGAAAACGACTCGAAAGTTTCTTCGTATATGTCCCCGTGACATGACCCATCACTTCAAAAAAGTTTGATGTCCTGTGGACGAAATTGTCTTCCATGACAATTTTTTTTCGTGATAATTGTTGGTACACATGAAGGAATGATGCAGTTACATAACACGTCTCTTCATGTGTATCGATATAGTCAATTCTCCCTAAGACAGATATTCTTGGGACCATCTAAGTATCCGTTTTACTATTAGATAACAGCTCAATGCAGTTAAGATCAGACAAACGTAGTAGCCTTGAAACTGTGCCATAAATTTTGCAAGATCGCTCCCTAAAGATTACACTAATCCGGATACTAATTGACTGATCTCAAGGTTGTGTAGGTTAGATTGAGAGAGAGAGCGAGAGAGCGAGAGAGAGCGAGAGAGCGAGAGAGCGAGAGAGCGAGAGAGCGAGAGAGCGAGAGAGCGAGAGAGCGAGAGAGCGAGAGAGCGAGAGAGCGAGAGAGCGAGAGAGCGAGTGTTGATTTAGAGGTAAGGACACATATTTGTACTGTTAGTTCTACGGCCTTTATTAAGACATTAATCCCAACAATTATTATCTTCTAAAAAGCCGTATTTGCTACAGCTCTTCCTATCTACATCGGAAACCAAGAAAAATGATCCCACTCTCCTACTAACGAGCTCCTTGATATTGTTAAGACTTGAATATGATTTTATTTTCAACGAAAAAAATATATTTTGGACCAACATTTTGCTGTTGAATAAGAAGTCAAAATACATATCAAAGCTTAGACTCGCTATTTTGATAGCATTAGTTTAGATGATATATACATTAGATCAGTGAATTTTAGTAGCATTCTTAACTGTCCAGTGACGTGTTAAAAATGACTTTTAAAATGCACCGTCTATTCCTCAATAAAATCTCGCTGTTCCGGTGAAGGCGGTTCTTCCGTATACTTCTGTAAATAAGCACTGGCTATTTAATGCTTAATTGGTTTAGAAATCTGGTAAAAAACTTAAAGATTTCGCCATTTGAATTTGTGTTTGTCTCGTTCGTTAAGTATACAAAGATTAATAACTTATCAAGTTCTTTCTTTAAGCTTTAAATATCAGTTAAAATGGATAAGCTAAATTAATCCTGTCAGTTCTTTCGTGGAAGGAATTTTATGATTCCATTTTTCCCTTACCATCTCCATGCTGAATTGAAAAAAAAGAGAATACATTAGAAAACTGTTACTGAAACTTTTTTCGAGACCTTTTTAACTGATTCGAAATATCGACATTTTGTAGATTGACTTATTATGAGGTAACTATAGACTTTGTTGACGATCGGACTTCCATCTTACTGGTGACGCTTTCCTCTGAACATGCAGCAACGCTTTGAGCAGTAAGACGGGCAAATAGGCTGAGCAGCGCAGCTTGGCTGACATTGTGATGAAAGTGGGATATTCATCAATGAAGCCAAATTTGGATTCTGAGGTACTCTGATCTCAATTGGCGTCGACTTGAGTTTAATTGTAACTGGCTTAAATCTAGGTTTTTTAAACTTGAGTGGTTTACATGGGTTAGTTGGGTTATGGAGGCATTTAGGGTAAGTCATGCCTGGGATCAGTGGCGCTCCCAGTGGGCTAGGAATAGCTGATCCATAAGGAGATGCGTATGGATTATAAGGCATTGACTGGATTGGGGGTTGGACGTTGTATTGGGTATAGTCGATACCTCCATATGATTGCTGATTAGCTTGGACAGGTGTTACGTTCTTGGCTACTGGTTTTTTGCTCTTAACTTTCTTTGGGCGGCGAAGTATTGGTGTACGCTTAGCACAGGGTCCAGGGTAGCACGGGCTGCTTCCTGTAAATTGAACCATTGGTGGTGGTGCGAAGTATGGAGCTGGGGGTGCTGGGAGCATCACAGCACTTGAGTATGGAGACGCACTGCCTTGTATTACTAGTGGTTGTGGGGGTGGGGGTGGAGGGGGTGCCTTGATTGGTTTCTTTGGTGCTGGCTTTTTAGCGCCTTTCTTTGGAGGTGCACATGGAGCGAATGGCGCACACGGGGCGCCGAAAGGCATTGGCATTGGCATTGGCATGGGCATGGGCATGGGCATGGGCATTGGTGGAGGAGCGCAAGGGTTCATTAGTGGGGCACCACAAGGAGGTGCCATTGGTGGTGGCATAGGTGGAGGAGCGCAAGGGCTCATTGGTGGGAAACCACAAGGTGCCATTGGTGGTGCCATTGGTGGTGCCATTGGTGGTGCCATAGGCATAGACATCATAGGCATTGGTGGAGCAAAACCGTATCCACATGGAGAAAATGGCGGTGGACCACATCGTCTAAATGCCTTGCCCTTCTTGCCCTTTTTACCCTTTTTGCCTTTTCCCTTTTTGCCTTTAGCGGCTTTCTTTGGAGGTGCACATGGAGCGAATGGTGATGGCGCACATGGGGCGCCGAAAGGCATTGGCATTGGCATTGGCATGGGCATGGGCATTGGTGGAGGAGCGCAAGGGTTCATTGGTGGGGTACCACAAGGAGGTGCCATTGGTGGTAGCATTGGTGGTGCCATTGGTGGAGGAGCGCAAGGGTTCATTGGTGGGACACCACAAGGAGGTGCCATTGGTGGTAGCATTGGTGGTGCCATTGGTGGTGCCATTGGTGGAGGAGCGCAAGGGCTCATTGGTGGGACACCACAAGGAGCTCCCATTGGTGGTAGCATTGGTGGTGCCATTGGTGGGGCACCACAAGGGCTCATTGGTGGGGCACCACAAGGAGCTCCCATTGGAGGTAGCATTGGTGGCATCATGGGCATTGGCATTCCCATTCCACATGGATTCATTGGTGGAGCACCGCATGGTGATGCGGATCCTTTTCCGACAACAGATCTCTTGCCAAATGTATGTCCTACAAGGCTAACAGCACCAGATGGCATAGCTGCTGGAGATTGGCAAGGATTCATTGGAGTTGGCATACATGGTGGAGCCATTGGAGGGGCCATAGGTGGTGGTCCATAGGTAGAGTATGCAGGCTGGTATGATGGTGCAGCTCCATATTGATATGCTGGAGTAGCGCAAGGGTTCACTGGTGTTTGAACGCAAGGTGCTGCTGTAGGTATTGCTTTTGGTTTTGCTGTTGTAGGAGGTGGTTGCCATCTGTCGAGGAAAAATATATTGAACTGCTTGAATTTTGTTTGATGATAAAATAGATAAGGGTGTTTCTTTTTACAAATGTAAAATGCATGGAAAAGTTGTACATATACCTTGGTACATGGAAAACAGGCCTTGGTTTTGGGATCGAGTAGATAACTATTGGTTTCTTGGGCTTTGGTGCTGGAGCTGGAGCTGCAGCTGGAGGAGCGCACGGATTGTACGGTGTTGGAGAACAAGGTGCCTGGTAAGGGGAGAAGCTTGGTTGCTGGAAGCAGCAACTTGGACTACAAACTGAGGTGCAGGTGGTAGCACAAGATGGCTCACAGACCGTCTGTGCAACGGGTTCACTTCCTGTAAACAAATCATATTATTTGTTGACTACCATAAATTATTATTGTTATTATTATTATTATTTTATTATTATTATTATTATTATTATTATTATTATTATTATTATTATTATTATTATTATTATTATTATTATTATTATTATTATTATTATTATTATTATTATTACCAACATCAATCTTGAATTAAGAAGTAAGTAAGACGGAAATAAAGAAATGGAGAAGGGGGGACACTAGAAGCATAGGACCAATTCCACCAAAAGATAAACAAAAACAAAGGATTAGGTTATGGTTTCTGAAAATCACTGTATGAAAGAAATGTTTAAACTGCAATGTTGGAAGTTGTCACTGACTAGGATTTAATAATTTTAGACGTTTCGAAAAGAATTGAAAAGAAAAGTTTGCTGAAGATTTACTTATGACTTTGTCTTGACAGTAATACATATCTTATATTGCCTGTTGCTCGAAAGACTCACCTGGAGGAAGGAGTTTCACAGACAGAATTTTGGTTGCCTGGCCGAGTGGTGCAGCACTGCGCCCTTTGTTCTTGGCCAAGTACTCTTGTAAAGGCAGAGTAGGATCAGGTTTTATGTTCTGTTTACCGAATTTCAGGACAACTGTAACAATTGATTTCTTGGGTGGACTGAGGAAAAAAGATTGACGAATTAATGAAAAAGGCTTAATATAATGAGATCTAATACACATCTTGTATTGGGTGGGGACTTTCGTATTGCGGACATTCTATGCGTTCATTTACCTTATTATCTTAACGTTATAAAACTTGTAATTATGTCCGTTTACTAAAATATATCGAGTACTAAATTTCTGATTGGTACCTACATGTAAGTTGCCGGCGATATAATGAATGATATAACAACAATCTTACGTTTTCTTGGCGGCAGGTTTCTTGGCCTTTGACTTATCATCAAAGCTGTCCAAGAAGTTGTCGTCAAAACTATCAGAAGATGACACTGTAGGAGATCCCGAGGAAGGCATTGCTGTTGCGGTAGGGGAGATCTCATCTCTCTTTTTCCCCGTAGAATATGCGTATGGGTTATAATAGCTAGGAGCAGGAGCGGGAGCTGCAGCTGCAGCTGCGTCTGCTACCTTTTTCTTGGGAACAGCTTTAGGTTTGGATCCATCTCTAAGATAAATATTGGAAATTTAGCAGTCGTGGTAGAAGTTTTTAATACATGTACTGTATATGCTAATCGCTTGAATCCCAATATTTAAAACAATACGTGGATATCGTCATTTTCATCGTCACCATCGTCATTTTCATCATTATCATTGTAATCTCTTATATTTATTATCGCCGTTTATATATTTATTATTTCATTATTGTTTGGATTAGCTGTTTCGGCTTTGATTGGTCACTTACTCAACTTTGATGACGAAGGCCTTTACGAAAGTTGTTTCACCCTTCATCATGACTTTATACTGACGTGTAGAATAATAATATTAATAATTAGTAATTGACATTTGACAGATATGAATATTACCACGGCAGTATTGTAAGTATAGTTTAGTGTGGTCACTTTTGTAATGTAAAGTAACTTACTGCGGCTGTGATTTGGGAGTTCAGTTTTTGACGGAGAATTGAAGCCTGATCACTGAATTCTTTCTGGAAATTCAAATTCGGCATCTCCATGACAACTTGCATAAGAACATATCCTTTGAGAAAAAGTAACCGTGTGTAAGATTTATGTTAATTTGATAGTTATTACCGTAACTTCTCTGTGAAGACTCCCCCTGGACGCATAAATTAATTGAGCCTTCTGACTGTTCAAGTACGTTTTATGTTCAGTGTGTGTCTGTTTCAATACTATTGATATATAAATATCAAACGTGCAAACTGACTTTATTGTGAATATTTGAAACAGGCCAAGCCCCCTCTCCATCAAGTTCCTTCCCCACTAAGTACCCTCCATTAAGTACCCTCTCCATTAAGTTCCCTCTCTATTAAGTACCATCTCCATTATGTCCCCTCTCAATTAAGTCCCCTCTCCATTAAGTCCCCTCTCCATAAAGTCCCTTGCTTGACAGGCATTTGCAAACGGCTGACAGAAACTTACCTTCCAAAGGTTTCTTGCAAATGAACTGCAATAGCTCAGTACACTTTTTGTCGGCCATTGTTCCGAAAGATGACTTGAAATCTATTGCTACACAGTTCTGATTCTTGCCTTGAGGCTCGCCAGTTTTCCAGTTCAAGTGAGATACAGGTGATCCATCAACGTAGCTATACATACCCTCCGTGATTCTGTCATTTAGACCTAAAGATTGTCATATGGATTGACTCTTTAAAAATTGAAGTAGTTTGTTGGAAATTGAATTTCTAATGAATTCCCAAACCTTGGACATTCTTTGGAAATATCCAAAACCTTGGAAATTGAACATTCCAACTAATCTCTAATGACTTTCCAAGGTCTGAAGAGCGAGTGATATTGTTCGATACAATGACCAAGTTACTTACCATCCCATAGAGTGATCTTTTTTGCTTCTTTTTTCAAGAAACCCTCAACTGCTGCGCTGGGTACATCACTTAGAACGGCGTTTTCTTTGGCACATTCAACGATGGCGCCCATCCAGTTCTTTTTCTGGGTGTGGATTTTGTAGCATGTTCCTTGATAGTCTTTATATCCCTTTTGACACTTAGCTGTAGATTAGAATTCCATAAATATTCACTCATTCAATAAACATCATTCAATTTGTATGCCCACATTAATATTTTTTAATATTTATTATTTATTATTTTAATATTTATTATTATTATTATTATTATTATATTTTCAACCATAAATCAGTTTGTCAATGAATGACAACTTTGACGACAAATCGACTACCATTTTTTTGTGCACTTATCAATGTTAAACCTAAGGGGGAGACGGACGGGCAAAGGATTGTTTTGTTTTGTATTATAATAATTGATGTTCTATTTCATAGAGATTCAATTCTAGCTTACCTCCCGGTGCTGCGGCAAAAACATCTGAAACAAAAGAGGCGCATAATTAAAACTATATCTATATATTATAATAAAGATTCGTTTCTTCTACGTAAAGGATTTAATATATCCGAGCTTTCGGGCCCATGGCCCATCATCAGGGAATGAAGGCAATTCTAACGAACTTTCAGCCTTCATTCTCTGATGATGGGCCATGGGCCCGAAAGCTCGGATATATTAAATCCTTTACGTAGAAGAAACGAATCTTTATTATAACATGGCACCTACGTACAACAACATATTGAATATATCTATATACTTTATTGGTATTCATACAGCCATTCAGAAAGGTGATCCTGTGCATTTGATTATATTAATATACAATTTGCGCTTTGTAAATATTATTATTATTATTATTATTATTTAAACATTTAACTATAATAGTTAACATACAGCGATTTGCAAAAATTCTGTAAAAATCAAATATATCAATATATCAATATATCGGGTGCATTGTGGGTAATTACCATTATAAAATTGATGAATAAGCCCTCTAAAGTTCCCTTTTTTCAATTGTTTTTTCACATACATACTACAAAGGTTACGTGGGTGTAGATTCAGGTTTAATAATAACTAAAATCAAAGAATTAGGATTATGCAAATTACTATATATTGATATATCGATATATTGGGATTTTACATAATTTTTGCAAATCGCTATATAATAGTTAACATAATAGTATATAATATAATAGTTAACATAGTTAAATGTTTAAATAAGTCTCTCCTTATTCGAATTATTATTATTATTATTATTATTATTATTATTATTATTATTATTATTATTATTATTATTATAGTTTAATACTGGAAGAACTGTAGCATGACATAAAAAAAAAGAAACCTTACTTTTTTAACGAGTCAAGTGTAATTAGCAAGTTCTGGAGACAGGCTCTCACACTCACCTACTCTATATTCTATACACACAACACTCTTCTCACTAGTGGGGACACCACTCTCACACTCACATCTTACTACATTCTATATTCTGTACACACAACACTCTTCTCATTAGTGGGGACACCACTCTCACACTCACATCTTACTACATTCTATATTCTGTACACACAACACTCTTCTCATTAGTGGGGACACCACTCTCGCACTCAGCTCTTACTACATTCTATATTCTGTACACACAACACGCACATCACTAATAAGTAATTTATAATGTATACACACGAACCTGAGCTCTGAAAATATCAGAGCAAGCAGACTGCATTGTATCATTGAAACAAAGCGTAGAATACCGCGGAATATACAACGACAATTCTGCTCTCTGATTGGCTAATGTAATACTTACCAGTTTGTGGAAGAATATCCTCCACCAAAGTTTTCTCATCGACACGTGGTGAATAGAAAACTACGACGTAAACTTTACCAAGAGGACCTCTTGAGATACCAATCCCACAATGGGTAGCCCTTCGGTTAATCAGAATTACAAAGTCTTTATTGTCCTTATTGACCTTTTTATGTGCCCAATCGTAGTTCATTGCACGGGCATACCACGAGACGACAACGTCTCTTACTGCGTCAAACTGTTCTTTCTGCTCTACACCGATAGTTTGATTGTGTGTTGTGGCTTTGTCGTAAGCTACTTTTCCAGCCTTGACCAGATTGTTGGCCCATTTTTGTGCTCCTACAGTCAATGGTCCGTGACTCAACAATGGACTGGCAGCGTGCAGACGACGGGCGAGGTTTATGTACGCCAGTGTTGCCTTTCTTAGTGCGTCTGTAGGACAAAGAAGAGATTTATCAATCCCTGAGATTACCCACTAATGCAGGGCGATTTGAACTTTTGTTAGTAATAAAAGAAACCCTGGATGTTTTGGGCGTTTGAAATTGAAAGCATTGGTTATTATGTCATGACTGGCTAAGTTGAAGTTTGCACGCGACTTTCATTTCTAATTCAGACTTAAAAAACACCTTTTCTGTTTTTTTTTTTTAGGGTAGCAAAAAAAATTAGTTTCAGCATTCATTCATTCATTCATTCATTCATGCATTCATTCTTACCAACTTGGAGAGGCTTCTTCGCCTTACGCACAGCAGGGGCTGCAAGTCTTACAGGTTTAGAGTAATCCTCATCAGACTCTTCAAGGTAGTCTCCATCGTTGGAAAACTCATCCGATGATTTCTTGGGTTGAATGTTGAAGTCTGGTATCGACTGATCGAAATTTTGTGAATCCGTCAGATCCGTATTCTTTGTGTCTGAAAATTAGGATGGTACAAAGAAGATTATACAATGGGACTTACGATACAAAATCTTGTAATTTATAGTTAATTGTTCCTTGGTATGTTCAGTTTAGACTACTTGGAAGATTTAAGTCTTACCTTTGGTATTATCTATATCAAAATAGTCGTCCCTTTTCTGGAAATCTATAGAGGTAAACAATAACAGGATCAGTGTTCACTTGTGGTACTAAGGTTATTCAGGATTTCTGGGTTCCGTAAATCCATACGACTCTTGCTCGTCTGTGGCCAATGTAAATATTAATATAGCGAATGCAGGAAATGAATGGAAGTAACTTACTCTTGGCGTGAGCCACAGCAGCCACAAGGATGAGAGTGATCACGAGGAATCTCATCTCTAGTGCTGTTAATAGATGATTTTCCTAAGTGATTGTCTTGTCCTCCCAACCTATAAAAGACCAAACAGTTAAAACATTTGGGGCGGATCCAGGGTTTGACTGGTTCGAAAATGGCATCCTCACTTCCTAACCAGCTTTTAGATGCTCTAAAAGAGTGTTATGAAGTGATGCAAAATCATTTCCAAATTGTATTAAATCCGCGCGTTCTGGCTAAGTTCCCTTGCAGAACGGGAGGGGAAAGTGGCCTTTCCTCTGGCTGAACGAAATTATTTATAAATTCAAGCAACTCTGATATTTTCAATGCGAACGTACTAACTTAACTGTGAATTAAACTGATTTAACGCAGAATTTTACGGTCAGCTTGTTAGGAACTACCACATGCACTATCAGTTTATGACTGTTGAGCTTTGGTCTTATACTTAATCCTAGCTTTTTTGTTTACACAAGAAAATACCATTCTGATAACATATAGCTTTCGATGTTTATTTACAAAACAAAACAATAATATAATAGATATATATATAACAGATCCATCGACGGTTTACAAAGTAATGCACGATTGACCATTAAAATGGAATTAACTAATTGATTAATACAATTTGTAGATTTTGTTCTTTTTATCAGTGACGAATGGCCAGACTAGTGGTCGTGTAACATCCTCGTGTATTTTTATTCCCGAGCAGGTTATTTTTGACAAAACAGTCAGATAATGTGATAAAGTACTTTGCTATAAATAAACAAACTAATAAGCAAATTTGCTCGAACAATGAGGTGGAGAAACTGAATATTTTGTGTATCGCTAGATGATCTTAGAAATAGCTTGTTAATATAAGTTAATGGCTAATTTCTTAATCTCGCTAAAGCATTTGAACTTTTTTTTTCCCTTTTTATAATTCATTTAATGACCACTTTAGACTGAAATGTATGCTTTCCATGTCACATCTCATCAAACAACTGGCCACAATGACATCATAAAATGAATGAAAATGAAAATAATGTGAAAATGAAAAAAATTCCTTTAAGGAAGAACCTGCACCATCTGGGCTAACCGACAGTGGTCCCCTAAACTAGCTAGATGTCTATATTTAGTACCTTGCTAGTTCTTAGATTTACATTAAAGATATGTTTCTTGCATGCATGTTAATGCTGCTGATGCATACAATCATTGACAATTCTCTGAACAGTGAATATTGCTAATTTCCATTGTATCCAATATATAAGTAATTATCCTTTTTCGTAGGTTGGAATTCTAATACGAAAAGTGATGATTTGGGAAAATGAATAAAATGATAAACATATGACAAGTGCCGATATATCGTAAGTAATTATATAAGTAATGTAAAATTATTGGCAGTCGTATTAACTTTTGTTGAAGGACTTCATGAATGCTCCTCAAATGACTTATGATGTTGATGGAAACGTTAGCTACAAGTTCTCAATATGTCTGGGTATCTTCATGATCTTGTGTGACAGGCAGAAGTGCAGTGATGCAATAAGAACCTTTCATGTTCACTTCACTTCAAACATCATACAATCTCAATCATTCCAGTATTTCTAAATGTGTTCAACGTTGCTTGAGACCCAGTTGGCTTTAGGTCAAGGCGGCGCCATGTTTTCTGGCATAAGTTAATGCCGTCCTTTTTAGGAAAATCTTAGCGTTTTTCACTGGTAAGATTAGCGTTAAGGGAACTCTCTTCCCATATTGTATTCAATTTGTAATTATATTTACTTACCTATGGCCAAGGTATGTTTAAGATTTGAGAAAGTTCCCTACCCCTCTAACAGTAGAGTAACCAAAGCATGTGTTCGAGATTTCAACTGCGAAGTTTAGATGGTCACAATGATCACATCAGATTTGGAATATTTCCGGTGATATGTCACACATTGTTTGGAAAGTTAACGAACCACTGACTTTGTTTGGTTATCTCATACTATGATTGAAATAAAAAACATATCCAGTAGATCCTAAACAAATCCCTCCAAATCTCTCGCGGTATAATTCACCAATGTTTTCCATTTGCAACATCTTGACCTCATTTTTAGTAATTTTTCTCTGTTTTCTTTTTAAGATTAAAACGTGATAAAACTAGACATCGTTTTATTTATGCATTTCATTGCTCAGCGGTGAAGATGTTTTGATCACTTTTGTTTTAATGTTTAATTCATTGTCACGTGGTCAAAAGTAATGACCTCGTTTGTTACAATAAAATTGTCTAGTTTTGATAAAAAGATAGGCCATTCAAATTCTACGTATCTAGTATTATTCCTTACTATGTTTTCTTCTCTTTCTGGTACTAACGATGAAAACATCCACGCATGACATACCTAGACAAGTTTTATTCTAATATTTCACCAAATATTTGTATATAACGACCAATAAAAAGGTGATGTTTTGTTCAGCGACAACAGGTTGCTTTCATAATTCCATGTCATGTCTTATTTATTTAGATTCAAATATACTGACCTTCTTATACTGGTCATATACTGGTCATATAGAGTCGTTTTCGTACGAGTGGAAAACCTACGGTACGTACTGTGACACTCAAATGGCTTCCTTTCTGAACCAATCAAAAAGCGTGCAGATCACACGGCACGGTACCGTATCTTTCCCACTCATACGAAAGCGACCCTACTTTTTTATTTTCCAAGATTACTATAACATTGGTTCGTAACATGGCTTTTGTTTACCAGTATTACACCGTTTTCAGATAGAGTTCTTCGTGGGTGTCTTGTAATACCGATGATGTTATTGTAATGTTTCAGATCATTCAAGCTATTTTTTCACTTCGGTTTCATCATTCATGTGTGAATGTGGTTATTTTTGCAGATGTCATTACTTTTGTAATGGCGCATGGTTCCTACTGCGACTGCGCAACAAAAGAAAATTAACATTGGTCCTAACAGATTTGACGAAACGGTCACATGCATGGATCTTAAAACCCGGAAAAGACACTGAATAATAAAACATTAGGTGAATATCACTGATATAGACACTGATGTTTTATTAATCAGTTCTTTATCATTCAGTGATAAAGACTGATTGCCTGTAACACAGGTCATGCAAATGTCTCCAATTCGGCATATATCACAAATAATTCTATAATCTTCACAAAGAATCAACCACATGTATATGCTTAGTAAATTATCCCTCAGCCCAGAAAAATAATAATAATATAAAAAATATAAATATAAAAATATAAAATATAAAAAATATAACTCCATATATCCCTTTTAGATCCATTTTTATTAAATATATCGTTCTCAGAAGTCTACATTATAATCATATTTGATCTTTGTCATATAATTGTACTACATAAATGTATATTATTTTTGCGCTCTCTGTATGATTAACTACTCAAATTATTGCTAGCGTGCGCTGTTTGCGCTGGTTGATCAAATTTTAAAAGAATTGGTTCATGCTTAGCGTGCGTTTATCGAGTTATGGATGCACGCGGGAAGTTTGGAGAGCACGAGAAAGGAGTTGCTCGAGGCGCAGCCGAGTGTCCAAACTTCCCGCGTGCATCCATAACTCGATAGACGCACGCTAAGCATGAACCAATTCTTAAACATCTTATAATTAGTGTACTGTAAAAAAATATAGAGTCACGGTTTCCTGCTTTTTCCGACCAAGAAAGTTTAAAAAAATATTGAATTTGTAGAGAGCAACGTGCTTCACATAATAGTGGTAAAAAGTGTTTCCTTTAAAGTTGGTCACCAACGGAATATATCGACCTCGCTGTTACTAGCCAGCAATGTAGGCGCCTTTCCTTATTTGGAGAATGGCATTTCTCCTCGCCCCCAAACATGGAATGGCTGCAATACAGGCGATGTTGTTACGCGCCTCGGTAAATATCCGCTTCGAGTAACTTAACGTAACGTAGTGTTATTGAAATAATGTGGGTCTATACTAAAATAGTGTACAATTTAATATACCTTATTATTTGGTTTCATATTCTCAAATCAAATTCCGAATATACCTATTTCAATTATGTTAGTCCCCCGACAAGGGTGAAATGTGCGACCCTGAAGGATCATGGGAGTTTCTATGAGCGTCTTGTACTACACAAGAACATTGCGGTGACATTCAAATGAAATGGCCGATTTTTTTATCGAAATGTCTGGGAATTTGGGTAGAAAGACTTGGTAAACAGTATCCCTCATGATTCTCTGGGGTCGTACCTTTGTGAGTCAAGGGTGACTAACTTAATTGAATTAGGTGTATACAGTTGTTTTAAATAACGTCTATTATGTGCCCTCTAGCTAACGCGACAAGAACGAGAGGAAGCGTGTGAAATGTTACAAAAATTAATGACGTGGCTTTTGCCATATTAGTGATAGTGACTTGTGACTACTAACACTACTAATATATGTCTGCACTGATGTTAGCATAAACACGTCTTCTTTGTCTGAAGTACACAAACAAAACTAGCCTGCGTAGCGGCTCCCTTTTAAAGGGTTGGGGATCTCTTTTAAATATAAATAAAGGCCGTTGGGGAAAGGGGAGGGGACTGGAGAGAGGACAGGAGTCCCCCTCCCCTCGACCTCATCCCCTCCCCGTCTCCTCCCAATGGCCGCTACGCAGGCTAAAACAACGATCGGCAATATTACCCATACAACGTTATTTGAAAAACATAGAATTGCATTTAGGCTAAAAGTTTCTAATTCTTTCTACGAATATATTTTTGCTTCACTTGTTATTGTAACAAAATGCACCTTCTATACCTACTTTGATATTTTCAAGGCTAGTTCGATTACGTGGGAATGACTCGATAAAGTAGCTAATGTTAATAGATTATATATGTAGTGATTAATTTTAGTTAATGATATAATTTGTCATTAATTACGGAGTTTTTTATGTGAAAACTAATTATGATATTCTTGGTAGAGTACAATTTAGAAAAGCTTGAAAACTAAATAACTAATTAGTACTAAATAGCACTAATGAAACAATAGAAAACAATAGAAATAGCACTATAGCACTATTTAGTACTATTTAAGGTTAGTACTATTTCACGCTTTTCTAAATTGCACTCTACTAAAAGAATATACTGTACCATAACTCTAAATTCTAGCAAAGTTGATATTATCCAAAATATAATTACAGTCATTTGCAAAAATTCTGGCTGCTACGAAATATCAATATATCAATATATCGGGTGCATTATGGGTAATTAAATAATCGAAAATTCCCCTTAAAGCGGGTCAACGCTTGCAAAGTTGGTAGAAATATTTTGTATAATGTTTATTTTGGTCTTACGTTTGTTGTTTGTAAATTTTACTTCATTTAATAGTATTAGTGATTCGCCCGATATATTGATCTATTGATATATCGTGGCGGCCAGTATTTTTGCAAATGACTGTATCATTTGCTAAATGACTAGTCATTTAATGTCGGTTAGTGAGTTTGTGTTTCGAAGACTTTGACCTTGGCACTTTACTACGCTTTCTTTTAAACATTTGCTTCCCTCCTATACTACAACAAGACTTTGGACAGTAGCTAGGACAGATTGGGCTTCGAGGCTTGATACACGATATGGCACAGCTTCTAGGATTCACGAATGAAGTTAATGGATTTCTACGGAAGGTTGATGGGTGAGGCATTCCCAGCGGTGGCTGCATTCCATATGGCATAGGATGTTGCATAGGCATTTGAATTCCATAAGGCATTCCAGGGAATTGGCCTGGAACACCCACTGGGCTCTGTGCTCCCATTACTCTAGGCTTGAGAACTGGAACACGTGGATGTGATTGTTGACTAACTGGATACTTCAGCACAATGTTTGGTAGATTGACAACCAATGGTTTGGGTGGTGGTGGTGTGATGGGATTCAATCCAGCGAAGGGATGCCTAAACCCACCCATGGGCGGCTGTCCATATGGTAAAGGAGCTTGCACAGGCATTTGAATTTGCGGATTACGTAGAAGTGGGTGGCCATACGGTAACACTGGACTTACTGATATCAATTTTGGTTTCCCTACGGGAGGACACATTCCAAACAATGTTGGAATACAAGGATTCCCTGGCATCGGCGCCATGGGATGAAATGGAGACTCAAATGGATTTTTAGCAAGGGACTGCTTCTTCTTTTTGGCATTTTTCTTATTCTTTGGTATCCCTTTCTTAGCAGGCATTGGCATGCCCATGGGGCTCATCATTGGCATTGGCATTAGCATAGGCATTGGGTTTACCATAGGCATAGGCATAGGCATTGGATTCATTATTGGCATTTGCTGTAGGAAAGGCATCGGTCTTTGCATTCCCATTCTCATGTATGGTTTAACACCTTTGCCATGTTTGCCCTTGTTGCCTTTTTGCGGAGGTAGACAAGGAGCCCACGGTTTTGGAATGCAAGGTTGACCCATCATAGACATCATGGGATTTTGCTGTAATGGTGGTAGAAATGTAATGGTTGGAGGTGGAGCAGGTATTGGTGCTCCCAGAATATTGATTATTTTTGGCTTTTTGCTCCCTTTTTTTCCTTTTCCTTTCTTTGTTGGTGGACAAATCTGGTTTTGCGAAGGAATGCAGGGTTGAGGGAACTGGAAAGGTGACTGCATGGGGCCCTGTATTGGCATTGGTGGTCCCATAGGCATGGGCATTGGCGGTCCCAAGGGCATGGGCATTGGCGGTTGCATTGGCATAGGTGGTCTTACAGGCATTTGAGGATTACAAGGGTTCATTGGTGGTGGGCCACAAGGTGCTCCCATTGACATTGGTGGTCTGATAGGCATCATGGGGGTTTGCTGTAATGGTGGTAGAAATGTAATGGTTGGAGGTGGAGCAGGTATTGGTGCTCCCAGAATATTGATTATTTTTGGCTTTTTGCTCCCTTTTTTCCCTTTCCCTTTCTTTGTTGGTGGACAAATCTGGTTTTGCGAAGGAATGCAGGGTTGAGGAAACTGGAAAGGTAACTGCATGGGGCCCTGTATAGGCATTGGTGGTCCCATGGGCATGGGCATTGGCGGTTGCATTGGCATAGGTGGTCTTATTATTATTGGTGGTCTCATAAGCATGGGCATTGGCGGTCCCATGGGCATTGGCGGTTGCATTGGCATAGGTGGTCTTACAGGCATTTGAGGATTGCAAGGGTTCATTGGTGGTGGGCCGCATGGTGCTCCCATTGGCATTGGCGGTCTCATAAGCATGGGCATTGGCGGTTGCATTGGCATAGGCATTTGAGGATTACAAGGGTTCATTGGTGGTGGGCCGCATGGTGCTCCCATTGGCATTGGCGGTCTCATAGGCACAGGTATATTACTTTGCATATGCATACGTAGAAGTGGGTGACCATACGGTAACACTGGACTTACTGATACCAATTTTGGTTTCCCTACGGGAGGACACATTCCAAACAATGTTGGCATGCAAGGATTCCCTGGCATCGGCGCCATAGGATGAAATGGAGATTCAAATGGATTTTTAGCAAGGGACTGCTTCTTCTTTTTGGCATTTTTCTTTTTTGAGCCTTTTTTCTTCTTCTTTGTACTCCTTTTGTTAGCAGTCATATGCATTGGCAAACCCATAGGGTTCATCATTGGCATTCCCATAGGATTCATCATTGGTATAGGTGGATGGCAAGGGTTCATTGGTGGTTGTCCACAGGCTGCTCCCATTGGCATTGGCGGTCTCATAGGCGGTCTCATAGGCATAGGCATAGGCATTGGTGGTCTCATTAGGGGCCTACAAGGGTTCATTGGTGGTAGCCCACAAGGTGCACCCATAGGCATTGGTGGTCTCATAGGCATTGGCATAGGCATTGGTGGTCTCATTAGGGGCCTACAAGGGTTCATTGGTGGTAGCCCACAAGGTGCACCCATAGGCATTGGTGGTCTCATAGGCATTGGCATTGGCGGTCTCATAAGCATTGGCATAGGCATTGGTGGTCTCATTAGGGGCCTACAAGGGTTCATTGGTGGTAGCCCACAAGGTGCACCCATAGGCATTGGTGGTCTCATAGGCATTGGCATAGGCATTGGTGGTCTCATTAGGGGCCTACAAGGGTTCATTGGTGGTAGCCCACAAGGTGCACCCATAGGCATTGGTGGTCTCATAGGCATTGGCATTGGCGGTCTCATAAGCATTGGCATAGGCATTGGTGGTCTCATTAGGGGCCTACAAGGGTTCATTGGTGGTAGCCCACAAGGTGCACCCATAGGCATTGGTGGTCTCATAGGCATTGGCATAGGCATTGGTGGTCTCATTAGGGGTCTACAAGGGTTCATTGGTGGTAGCCCACAAGGTGCACCCATAGGCATTGGTGGTCTCATAGGCATTGGCATTGGCGGTCTCATAAGCATTGGCATAGGCATTGGTGGTCTCATAGGCATTGGCATTGGTGGTCTCATAGGCATTGGCATAGGCATTGGTGGTCTCATTAGGGGCCTACAAGGGTTCATTGGCGGTGGGCCGCATGGTGATCCCATTGGCATTGGTGGTCTTATAGGCATAGGCATTGGTAGCGGCATCGGCATCGGCATGGACATTGGTGGTCTCATAGGCATAGGCATTGGTAGCGGCATGGGCAGTGGTGGTCTCATAGGCATTTGGGGTCTACAAGGGTTCATTGGTGGTAGACCGCATGGTGCTCCCATTGGCATTGGTGGTCTCATAGGCATCATGGGGGTTTGCTGTATTGGTGGTAGAAATGTAATGGTTGGAGGTGGAGCAGGTATTGGTGCTCCCAGAATATTGATTATTTTTGGCTTTTTGCTCCCTTTTTTCCCTTTCCCTTTCTTTGTTGGTGGACAAATCTGGTGTTGCGAAGGAATGCAGGGTTGAGGGAACTGGAAAGGTGACTGCATGGGGCCCATCGGCATTGGTGGTCTCACAGGCATAGGCATTGGTAGTGGCATGGACATTGGTGGTCTCATAGGCATTTGGGATCTACAAGGGTTCATTGGTGGTAGACCGCATGGTGCTCCCATTGGCATTGGTGGTCTCATAGGCATAGGCATTGGTAGCGGCATGGGCATGGGCATTGGTGGTCTCACAGGCATTTGGGGTCTACAAGGGTTCATTGGTGGTGGGCCGCATGGTGCTCCCATTGGCATTGGTGGTCTCATAGGCATTGGTGGTCTCAGTGCTTGCTGCTGTTGAGGTCCGAACATAGGTAATTTCTGTTTAAGGCCAACTTTTCCTTGCTGATTTTGAGAGTAAAGCATTTGTGATGCCATATTCCTCATCGGCGTTTGATATAGATTCTGATTGAACATTTCACTAATATCGTACATAGTTTCCTTAGGGATGTTTGGCAGCACAGAGCGATGATTTCCTTTCTTTGAGCATAACTTTGTAGCAGTAGGAATGCAAGGCGGTGCCATGGGGAGCATACTCTGCTGTATGGGTGGTAAGACTATATAGTTATATAAAGTTGGTAAAGGTGCACCAAGCACATTGATAGGTTTAGTTGTTCTCTTTGATCTTCCCTTGTCAAGGCCAGCCATGGGATTGGCCATTGGATATTGGAAACCCATCTGTGGCTGTGGCTGGGGCATAAAAGGGGGGCATGGTGAACCTGGCATTGGTATACATCCCATTTGGGATGGATTTGGGAATGTTGTTTGTGGAAAGGCTGGTCTATTTTTAGACTGTTTTTGCATGAGTTGCTTTTGTCTCAACATTTGAAGTCGTTGAAGGTAAGGATTTGGTTGCATGAAGGGACTTGTGGGTTGCATGGGAAATTGCATGGGAAGCATAGGTCTTTGTGGTAACATTGGCATCTGAGGGCCTTGCATTGGATAACAAGGGCGTCCAGGTTGTGGAACACATCCCGGAGCCATAGGTCTCTGAAGCATTGGGTTTTGCATGGGAAGCATAGGTCTTTGTGGTAACATTGGCATCTGAGGGCCTTGCATTGGATAACAAGGGCGTCCAGGTTGTGGAACACATCCGGGACCCATAGGTCTCTGAAGCATTGGGTTTTGCATGGGAAGCATGGGTTTTTGAGGTAACATTGGCATTTGAGGGCCTTGTATTGGATAACAAGGGCGTCCAGGTTGTGGAACACATCCGGGACCCATAGGTCTCTGAAGTATTGGGTTTTGCATGGGAAGCATTGGTCCCATTGGTCTTTGCATCATTGCTGGATTCTGGCCCTACATTCCAAAATTAATTATAATTATTTAGATACTTTTTATACTTTTTATTGCAACGCCATCGTGTTTTTGACAAGATGCAACTACAAGTGATTTGGCATTTCTTACCATTGCAAATGGTGTTCTCTGCATTCCACCTGGCATACAAGGATTCGCTGCTGTGGGTATGCATGGTCTTCCCACAGGTTGTTGGACTCCCATTCCCATTTGCGGGGAGGCTGGAGTGAAACCATTCCGTTGTTGCATCATTGCCATCCCTCTTTGCATCATTAATTTGGCCATCAGTGGATGTGCGGCATTGGTTGCAATCTTCGATGCACAACATCCTGGATTGCAAGTTGACATGCATTGGTATTTGCAATACGGATTGCAGGAACCGAAGTTGGCTGGTTCCTCACCTAAGATAGAAACATTCCAATAAAGATAAGCATTCACAAGGTACGATTTTCTAAAGACCTGCAAGACACGGAAATACATCTATGATTTTAAGATACCTGGTGCCACAATTGTTATTTTCTTAATGGAAGCTTTCTCGTTGACTGGAGCAGGGAACTTCCCGTTGTTCTTTTTAATAGCTTTTTGTAATGGTATTGTTGGATCAGGTTTGGCTCCTTGACCAAATTTAAGAATTATAGAGGTAGAAAGCTTGGGCCGTCTATAAAAGAATCAGAAAACTTAATACATTATCAAAACTGATTAAGAAATTGCTAACAAAATCACGACACATAAACACAGATAAAAAAGCATCATAATTTGCCATATAGTCATGAATATTCCAATGTAGTACTTACGAAGACCCTTTTGTCGTGGGTGAAGCCGAAGGGGTACCCTTGGACCCTGTTGTCGTGGGTGCGGCCGAAGGGGTACCCTTGGACCCTGTTGTCGTGGGTGCGGCCGAAGGGGTACCCTTGGACCCTGTTTTCGTGGGTGCGGCTGAAGGGGAACCCTTGGTGTTGGTGTTGGTCTTGGTCTTGGTCTTCTGGGCTTGACTGTGAAATTTCACATACGCAAAAGTTGAATTTACTGTACAGTACGTTTCAAGGTATTGATGACTAGTGACTCGTTAAGATATGGGAAGGATGGATGGTCGAGTGGTTACGGTTGCCGCCTGTCACCGCCGTTGTGCCTATTGCAATTCACGGGCGCTATATATGTCAGTAGAGGTTTTTTTATTTATATATATATATATATTTATTTTTTTTTTCTTTAAAGAGTTTATTAGAATTC
>JAUJYZ010000865.1:0-70000 GCA_033675265.1 Actinostola sp. cb2023 | reverse complement strand
TCCATGCTGGCCCGTCCCTACCAGACACGAGTACCATTCCCAGGAAGTCCACTTCAAGTAAACTATTCAATGACAGTAAAGTAGCATTCTCGGCAATACTTCTTTTGAAAGCCTCGTCCCACGTGACTTTGTCTGTATCGTATTTGTAGCACGATCCTTTGTATTCCAGAAATCCTTTTGGACATGGTGCTAGAGATGGTAATACAATAGTTAGCGCAGGGGTTTTGTTAAGTTTTAGAATATTATTTATTATATTTTTATTTTCTTAACGTGTTGTAAAGTTTCTACACAATTCAGCCACATAGTTGTAATGTCTTTTTTACTCAATAAGGCATCTACCTCTCAATGTGGACGCAGCGCAGGGACCTCATTGACATATAAGCATCAAGAGTTCCAGACTTCCGGTATATACGCAATGCATTGTAAGATTATTTCAAAGGAAAAGTGAGCACCAAGTAAACAAAAACATAGCTTGGGCTCCCTGTGTCTAGAATTGGTGCTCACTCCTTTGTAATAATCTCATAATGCATTGCGTGCGTACCGGAAGTCTGGAACTCTTGATGCTTGTATTTAGCACGGCATTTCTGATTTGGGGTAAAGTAACCATTGCCGCAAAGAATGAAACAGCTGAGTCAAGGTCCTGGTGTCCCGGATCTAACAAAACCATGTAGCGCACTGTCAACAACATTCTTCCACGTTTTGTTTATTTTGTGATATTGCCGAGCTTTCGCACTAGTAGTGCATCTTCAGGGCGAAAGTATAACTGAATTCAAATATAAACTATAGGCTATGCATGTGCAAAAATGATAGTAGGAATGGACCAATGAGAGAGCCAAGTATCTACGTGTTAATGTTAATACTTTATGTTATAAGAAATCGAGAAAGCCTCATTGTATCTTGAACATGTCTCGCTATGAATCATGGGTACCCCCTGAATTCCCGCTTTTGTACATTATAATCCAGTGAACATGTACCCTTTGCAAAAATTGCCCGTTCGATGTATAATATATCATATACTGCATTATGGGTAATTAAATAATCGAAAATTCCCTTTAAAGCTTACCTCCAGCAAAGTTGGTAAAATCATTAGGTGTTTACATCTGAAATTTAACAAGTTAGGAACCAAAATAGTTTATTTAATCATAATATTATATATTGCATATATATATAGTCGTGGCTAAAAAATAACTTAACAATATATAGCCTTTCGGTTAAATATAAAAACTAATTTAAAATATCAATCAGCTCCATAAATCTTAGTGTACATCTAAATAACTCGAACTGCTTGTTCCAATACAGCTGCAGTTGATCTTTTGATTTGAGGTTTTAATTAGCATTCTAAGTGCTCTGATCATTATTGGATGGATAGTAGCGCTATATAAAACTGTATTATTATTATTATTATCTTACTGATAAAGATGGCTGAAATAGTTTTTTACTTCAATTTGTTTCAAAATAGTTGAAATTTATAAGTATGTTATGTACTCGTTTCATTTTTTTGTAGATGTGAATAACAGTGACTTAGGTATGCAAAGGATTATGGTTAAAATAATAATTAAATAAATAACGAAAAGTAATACTATAATAATCCATCGATCTCATTACGAATTTAAACTTTCAGATCGTCAAAATGTAAAATTTTACGCTTTATCTGGCTATCACAAACTATATGAAAAAACATTAAAATAAATAAGAATAATAAAAAAAAGTTATTGCAGTGTCAAATTTATTTACTGGCTATCAAAAATACTGTAAAAAAATCTATAAAATTAAAAATGTATATATATTCCATAAACTGTGAAACTATAAAATGCTTTTTCAAATAATGTACTGTCTGTACAACAGACTTATATTTAATATATCTCCCACACAGCCGTTCTTAGTGTCGGGATAGTGCTCCCACAGGGATGCCGACACTAAGAACGGCAAGCAATATTTGATCGCAGTGAATTACATTGCTACATACCTGTATAGCCAAACACATTGTCCTTCATCTCGTCTTTCTTATTTCCTGGTTCATCATAGTACACGACCACGAAATACCTTCCCTTTTGTCCACGAACGATACCAATTCCTACATACAAACTAGACTTCCATATCATCTGCACAAAGTCCATACTTTTAGTACTGATGCTTTGCTGGTGCCAGTCATAGTACATCACCGTGTTTCGTACCACTCCGTCACGCATCCCTTTGCCAAAGATTCTCGGCTTCCGCGACGTAGACATATAGTATTGCCATAAGGAGAGTTAGGGTCGATTGTTGGAGTTCCAAGGCTGCTTATATGCAAAGCCCATTTTTGTGCTTCCAAACTGATCTCATCGGAGATGATGACGGGAGCAACGCCGTGAAGTCGACGGAACACGTTGATGTACTCGATAATTTCCACGATGATGTCTGTAAGTTGGTTTTAAAGTTGGGTTAGAAACTGATGCATTTCAAATCATCATTATAGTAATTGTTATCGTCTTAATCAAAGCCAGCTTTATTATCATCATCGCAATCACCACAAATCCCCCTCATGTTTATTGTCGTCATCAGCCGCATCACCATCACAATCATCATCATCATTGGAGTACTTATTTTGTACGTATCCAGTCGTTGGTCATCATATTAATCCTGATCAAAGCCACATTTATTATCATCATCGCAATCACCACAAAGCTCCCTTATTATTCTTGTCCTCAGCCGCATCATCATCATCACAATCATAAATGAATCATCATCATTATTATTATTATTATCGTAATGTACATCGATGGTGTCCTTGGAGGTCTACCTGGAGTACTTACCGGGATTTTGTACTGGTGATCCAGTAACTCCTGGAGGTCTGGTCGCTGGAACTATTAGGAAAAATAAATAAAAATCATCGTATCAAGTTAATTGACAGAAAAACAAATTCTATGTGATTGACAGAGTTGTTCATTCTCCATCAACCTTGTTTTATATAATATTTTTTTTTAATGTTTTTTAATTTTTTAATTATTATTATTGCATACCATTGTAATGCGCATTTGATGTTTTTTACGATTGATATTTGCGCAATATAAATGAATAAATTATTATTATTATTCTTAATTATTATCGTAATGTACCTGATGTCGATGGTGTTGGAGTCCTTGGAGGTCTACCTGGAGGTCTACCTGGAGGTCTACCTGGAGGTCTACCTGGAGGTCTTCCGCTCGGTCTTCTGGTCGGTCTTCCGGTCGGCCTCATTGTTGGCCTGCCAATGCTATCTGTTGATGCGAATTTGAAAAATAATTTAATCTTAAACTTTGTCGTTGGCCCCCATTGGGTGATTCTCGATGGGTCGACGCTATGAGGGAGGTATTTCGTTCCTATTGGTTGGTATTGTGGTGTGTAATACTGTGGAAATGTTACTGAAAACAAGACCTATAGTTGGTTTTTGTTGATTTTTGACCTATAGTTGAATTTTTAATTTGGGTACCGGCGCACTTTTACATTAAATATCTTGTAAAATATTGCTTACATTGCTGGCAATGTGATTGCAGTGTAAGTATAATTGTTATAACCATTACCATTACCATTACCATTACCCCCTATTACCATTACACGGCGCAATATTGCGTGTAATATTGCCATTACATTACCATTACCATTACCATTACCATTACCATTACCATTACCATTACCATTACCATTACCATTACCATTACAATTGTTACCATTCATTGAGATTATTACCATTACCATTACCCCTACATTAAATATCATTAAGGTACAGATCACGGCGCATTACCATTATGTGTATCCACCTCATTACCATTATTATTGGGTACCGGCGCACATTATTATTATTACTAGTGTTGCGCACCCTTCCATTTTAGCTCATTTCCTTTCTAACGCTCAGGATAACTGGTTCTATAATATTGCTGGCAATATGATTGCAGTGTGTAACCTCTGCAATGAATATTGAGAAAGACCGCAACTATCATAATACATGTAATTTCGATCTCAGTGCGTTTTTGCTGGCAACTGGGCAATGAAAAAATTGAGATGAAGGTACGGGGACCCCTTTTTATTTAAGTCTCTGCAATATTGCGTCGTGCTGGTTTTGCAGTATCCTCTGAATTGTATAACCAAACACGATCTGCGAGGGACCCCTTGTAATTATCATTAAGGTTCATCTCAAATGCAAATATGTCTGTAACCTCTGCACTTACTTTTGACAAAGCATCAGGGACCCCTAAAATATCCACTACTGCATCGACATCTAAAGCCAGACCGATATCAACCATATGTTGCAGTGTGTATCCAAGAAATTGAATGCACTATTCCCCTACATGTATTTTGGCAGATGGTTTGTTTCGACATGGGTCTACTTAGTCCTTCATTGAGATTAAGAATTACGCGCACTAATCAGGAAGACATGTAAATATCATTAAGGTTCGTACACGTTGAATCTGTGCTTTAAATATTGCTGGCAATATGTTTGAGTTTGTGTCTGTGCTTTTGCAATTGGTGCTGGACTTCATTGAGATCCAGAAATGGGTACCGGCGCACTATCAGGGACCCCTACATGTAAATATCATTAAGGTACAGATACACGGCGCAATATTGCGTGTAATATTGCTGGCAATATGATTGCAGTGTGTATCCACCTCTGCAATTGTTATAACCAAACTTCATTGAGATTAAGAAATGGGTACCGGCGCACTATCAGGGACCCCTACATGTAAATATCATTAAGGTACAGATACACGGCGCAATATTGCGTGTAATATTGTTGGCAATATGATTGCAGTGTGTGTCCACCTCTGCAATTGTTATAGCCAAACTTATTGAAGTACACTATGATCTGCGTGCATGAAACTGCAGAGGTAGACGTATACAATGAAATCGTGCCATTTCCACAGGCAGTACATGTACTGCGGGACGCGCACAGGGAGCCCAACATTATACCTTACTCAACAACTCAACACAGAAAGCCCAATATAATACGTATTGCGCGCGTGCGCTCTACCACAAGAAACCCATCAAAAAAAGACGCGCGAATATAAACTAGAAATGTATTTATACAGATTTATATTTATTATGAAATAGCCTCAAAAGCAATGGTTGGGCTGCCTGTGATCACCGGCGAAGTATTTTTTTTTTACTCTTTTCAAACTTTATAGGTCCATTGTAAAGAAACCAATCCCTTACGGTGTTATATGAAGATATTTCATGTAGAATATCGAACTTTGAGCAGGTTGTAATCGTTATACTGAACGCCGGTTTTCTTGACTTTCTTGTTTGAATTTGATTGAGCAGATGTCTTATTTACATAAATGGCGGGAAACCGCGCGGCCGCTTACAAAATCAAAAATTCAAAAACCACTGGACGCTCATTGAGCGTTTACTCGGCGTGTGGGATGATCAGCTGGAACTCCGTCTCTAGCCCACCGAGGCTTACCATCCTGTTGGTTTGGATTTTGTAAGCGTTGGGCTTCCTGTGCCATTTCTGCCAACATTGCGTGTATGCATCGTATGCATCGTATTTCTTCATCATTAGTTAACTTCATAAATATTAAACATTATTTATTACTAGTAACTTACGTTGAGGAGCGCTGCATCTTTTCTTGATGGCACTAATTTGATTAGCATTCAATGCAGCTCCATAAATCTGAAGACATGTGACTCTTCCTTCGAAATATCTACGCATACTAGATACCATACCAAGTCGAATTGGGTATTGAGTTGCTAGAATTATTCGTCCAACCACTATACGCTTAACCTGTAAATATAATATAACATTACGTTCAAGTTCAAGTGTTGGTTCTGACGTTTTGCTTCTTAGGTATAGTCTTTTATGACTAAAAATAATAATTAAAAATAAAATAAATAAATAATAAAAATGGTAAAGGAATGTACCGATATGTACAACCGCCATCTTTGTTTTTCTCTGCCGGAAACTCCTGCGGTATCCCCAGTCGCAACAGCGGTGGAGATCGATCTCTCTTACCACAGGAAGACCGAGAAGAACGAAAGAGGTTTTTTTTCAGAATCCACCCCACAGAAAAAATATGTCGGCTGTACACTTTGCAACAATAATCCTTTGTGAATCGAAATTACTCGACACGTTCCCATAGTAAAACTTGTAACATCTTTATGCTTGGAAATTTTGATGTTCTGATAACTTTTTACAAGGTGTAGTGTTGTTGGCGCGCAAAGGATTGTGGTAGATTGTACAAGCCGCAATCTTGAGGTGACACGCAGCTGCTCAGAAGAGCTGTTGTGATTGGATAATACAAACAATAGAATTCATTAGTATTTACCGAATAAGTGGATAGCAATTTTGGCGCGTTTTGATTGGCTCCCGTAACCCGGAATATCCTTGGCTATTCACTGTTTTGGGACGAGATTCAAAATGGCGTCTCGTTTCGCTACAGTCTCCGAATTTATTTGTTTAATAAAGTGCCATTTTTTATCCAACTGATTTGGTAAATACTAAAACAATTATCCCCCTCAGTGTCGGTGAGTAGTGGTGAATATTTACCTCGAGGACTCGCGGCTCGGTAAATTGACTACTCTTAAATTATATTCATTTGCGGACTTAGCCTCGAATCCAGGAGTTGTTGTTTTGTTAATCTAATTTCTGTTTTTGTTTTCTATCTCAGAAGTGAGGCTAAGCCCGCATATGGATATTATTTAAGAGTCGTCAATATCCACCACTACTCACCTCCACTTCGGGGAAGAATTGTTCATTATCTACTATTGTCTACTGTTTCTATTGTTGTACTCTAATAGTATTGACTCAATTGACATAGATCTTCTAAGAGCTGCAAGCCTGCCCGCCATTTTTTTTCAAAACGTTGGTTTATATTGGACTGACAAACCTGTTTTCCATCGATCCACAATGAACCATATCCGCTATCTTGATCATAGGTCATTCCGATATATAACCATCGCCTAGGTCTGATCCCTCTATATACCAGTCTTCGCCTGAAATATCCCATACGTCCAATAAAGCTGGCAGAGATTGTTCTTCTGCCATAGTAATACAGTCCAACACCATATCCATTTGTTCGATAATTCACAATGGGGCCACCACGGTATGACAGGCGAACCCAAAGAAAAATAGAAATAGAGTTTCTGGTGTCGAGTTTTCCTCTGTTTTGATTCGGGATCTCAATGTAGCTGGTACTTCGTCCACGCAGATATAGAGCGCCGCCATATTTACCAAGTGGTCCCCAGGATTTGGTTATTCTACTGAATTTCGCTCTTGGGCCTCTGTTTTCACTGATGTCTTGTCCGCGCATGTGAGCGTTTAGTGGGTATATACCATAGGCAGGAGGGATAGCTGCGCGAAATCACGATATAAGGTTAGCTAAAGTCTAATAGTCATAAATAGATACAGCTTATTTGAGGGTTATTCTACTGGAATGTCGCTCTTGGGCCTCTGTTTTCACTGATGTCTTGTCCGCGCATGTGAGCGTTTAGTGGGTATATACCATAGGTTGGAGGGATAGCTGCGCGAAATCATGATATATGGTTAGCTAAAGGCTAATAGTGAGTTTATTTGATGGTTTGACAGATAATACGCGCGGAATTAAATATTTTTACTAATTTACTAATTTAATAGATTGAATTAAATATTTTTGCTATTTTTACCATTTCTTTTGTCAAGCACTTTTCCCATGAGCCTCTGGCTCGGGAGAATGGGCAACCACTCCCCGTGTAATTGACGTTAAATAAATTATCCTTATCCTTATCCTAGTCGCGTAGTATTTTTCGGGCGAGGAAAAATACGAGCAATGAGTAAAATGTCCGCACGTATTATCTGTCAAACCATCAAATAAGGGGTTTATTATTCCATAATTGATTTCGTTTCTTTGCTACCTGAAGTTTTTGATCCATTTTTGCTATGTTTTTCGTGCGCGCGCGAGCTACTGTGTGATACGCTGGCATATTTTGCGTCGTCTCTTGCCCTAATATGGTAAAATGACGCACGAGTGGAATAATAACGGATAGAGTACTAACCTCCAGAGCACACTTTCGACATGATACGGTACACGTGTCTTCTCAGCATGTTGAAGGACCTCGCCCGGAGTACGTCATGTGGGTTCTCCACCAACAGTCTTAGTTGCCTTGGATTAGTGTGTCTGCGTAATGTCAAATTATCAGTCTACTGATCAACATACTATGAGTATTATTTGTGTAATTATTAGTGTGGGTTTTTTTTCTTCAATGATGTTTATTATTAATGAAATGTTCACTTTACAATTTACAACTTGTAACTAAGTGTTACTCTATTATTTAATTATTAGTGCAATTATTGAGATTTTATTGTATTTGGATCTTTTGGTCAGTGTGATGAACTCTTCCCAGGGGGCGGATCCAGAGATTTTGCAAGGGGGAGGGGAGGGGGCGTTCAGTTTGGACATTGATTTCAGCCAAATTATTGTATGTAAATAACGTTTTTGGCACAAAAGGTATTCGAATTTCCAAAGAGTGTGCGGGGGGGGGGGGGGGGGGGGGGGGGGGGGGGGGGGGGGGGGGGGGGGGTGCACCTCCTTCGCCCCACCCTAATTCCGCCCCTGCTTCCACAGAAAATAATAGGAAACGAAAGAGAGTAAAAAAAAAATTAAACTGTACCTTCCAATTCCTATCGCATAAACCTTGACTTTCATACGCCTCAGCGGTGAAGTAATTCGATCAAGCATGGGTACTTCACCACGTACCATACTCTGTTGACCATCTGTAAGAATGATAAGAATCTTAGGAACTCCCTCTCTAGAGCCTCTTGATGTCTTGAATATTTCACGAGCGCTTTTTAGGGCGAGATCGATCCTGGTGTCTCCTCTTTCGAATCGTATCCGACTTACGGCACGGGCGAATCCTCTCCAAGTAAAGTAACTCTTTAGGCTGATGGCAATTGATGCTCTCGTACTGTAGACAATGATTCCCACGCGAGTTCCATCGCGGGCTATTTTGAACTTCCTTGTTAGGTGTTGAATGAAGCGTTTTTGTTGTAGGTACTGTATTGTGGTCATACTTCCAGACGAATCCATTGCGAATACTATGTCGACTTTTCGATGACATCTTTGGGCTGTGGATAAAATGACAATTTGGAAAAATTCAACAAAAATTATTTTAAAAAAAATTCGTTAAAAAAAAATATATATATATAAATTACAAGACTGACTTCAGAATCCACTCTTATATATTCATTCACTTAAGTTTCCTTTAGTCCTCTTCCTTTCTTAGCTTCCTGTACTATTGCACATGTCAGATGTTCCCACCCATTCCTCTAATCAGTCACAGTTCATCCATCTATCCACAATCCATCAGGAGCTTAGATTTTCTCCTGGGTAATACACCTTTGAAAAAAATTGGGCGATCTGAATTTTGGTGTTTTATTGTCTGTTTTCATTCTCTAAGGGCAGTGAGGTCCTGTGTGTATGTGGTCTGCATGTCCTACTGACTTCCAGCACTGAATGATGTCGGCTTGCGGGATTAGTTAGGTTACTGGTGAATGAGGCCCCAAATGTGTCCTATACAACCTGTAATCCATTAGATCTAGTTGCAAGCGCTGGAACTACTTAAACTCAGTCCTCAGACCTCGTCGCTAGATTTTACAGAATTCAAATGTAGCAATAATAAATTTGAATTTGTTAGTATTGAGCTTAGTTCAAGCTTTAGTGTACATTTGACTAATTTCAATTCGCAGCTTGTACCCACAATTACTCTTGATTTCAGATCACTCGTTAGATCTCTCAATTTCAATATTTTCTGAAATAGGTTTATTTCCCTGATCAACTTTCTTTCTGTTGAATTCATGTTACCTTCTGAGTAGTATAAGACGCCTAGAAGCAGAACAACAACCACTAACAACAGCTTCATGGCCACAGCTGTCTACAGGCTGAAATAGAAATAATCATTAATACAATACTGATTCGATTGTTCTTTTATATATTTATTTTTAAAAACCTGCACAGTTCTATTACATCTCGGGCTACGAAATTATATTATTATATTTTATAATGCGCAATTGAAAATTCACCAATTGATTTTTGCGCTATATAAGTTAATAAATTATTATTATTATTATTATTATTATTATTATTATTATAGGATAAGGAAAATCGTTATTTCTATATAAGAACCGGTGATCCCTAGGACCCATGAATATGCGCCTTGTTGATCACACATGATTCAGAGGGTTTAGTTGCTGAGATTATTTTAGTTTTTTTTTGGATCGAGTACGTTTGGCCAAAAATGCCTGATATTTGAGTTTATGATTATGCGGTTCATTTCAATCAATGGTTTTGCGTGTATACTTCATGGTTGAATGCCTATATAGTCGTCGAGTGTTGTTGGGTAGGCTTAGGATTTATAGAGGACTATACGGCATTCAACCATGAATTACATACCGATTTTCATTAACGTGCTAAGTTTTGTAGAGAAAATCCAGACATGCGCAGTAACAAGCATCGGCCATTTTCGAATGCTAAAAATGCGTTTGACGAGGTCAAAAGCGTTTCTTTTGTTATTCGAGGAACGTAAAATCGATACGTATTTCTCAATACTGACGGTCCAGAATTCCATTTTGTGATAAACTAAAAAATAATCGAAATTCTACACTGGAAATTTTAACCTAGTTTGAAATAACAATCTTCCAAACTAGTAAAGCACAGAAGATCTATTGAATATCGTAGCAACACAGAGGTATCTGTGCATTCCGTTTTTTGAATAACTGTTCTGTAAAAAGGAACGCATAGAAGAGCTCTTCCACAAAAGTAACGCATAGAGCATTGTATCTATATTGTATCAACACAGATGTATCTGTTCGTCTCTTTTTGAAGAGCTCTTCCACAAAAGTAACGCATAGAGCATTGTATCTATATTGTATCAACACAGAGGTATCTGTTCGTCTCTTTTTGAAGAGCTCTTCCACAAAAGTAACGCATAGAGCATTGTATCTATATTGTATCAACACAGATGTATCTGTGCGTTTCTTTTTGAAGAGCTCTTCCACAAAAGTAACGCATAGAGCATTGTATCTATATTGTATCAACACAGAGGTATCTAACAAGAATATAGGTGTTGTCTCTGACTTGAAGTTTATAATTATTATTGAAAAATATTTTTCAAACAGACGTTTCGGTCTCTGATCAGAGACCTTCTTCAGTGTGATGGAAAACGTTAAAATACGAGCGCATACAATTCAAAACTAACAGCGCGCGCTCGTGCTAGAGCGAGCGAAAAGTGTCTTATAAATGTCTGGTATTCTAATATAATCGTTCCCTGAATTTGAATCTTGAGAAGAGTGCCAGGCCTCAAGGAAAAGTCTTTGATGCCCGTTCTTTTCTTTGTCAACCATTTGAAGAGCTCTTCCACAAAAGTAACGCATAGAGCATTGTATCTATATTGTATCAACACAGAGGTATCTGTTCGTCTCTTTTTGAAGAGCTCTTCCACAAAAGTAACGCATAGAGCATTGTATCTATATTGTATCAACACAGAGGTATCTGTTCGTCTCTTTTTGAAGAGCTCTTCCACAAAAGTAACGCATAGAGCATTGTATCTATATTGTATCAACACAGAGGTATATCTGTTCGTCTCTTTTTGAAGAGCTCTTCCACAAAAGTAACGCATAGAACATTGTATCTATATTGTAGCAACACAGATGTATCTGTGCGTTTCTTCTTTTTGAAGAGCATAAATGAATTGTGAAAAGTAAAATGATTATTTTTTGTACATTTTATTTGGATTGTTGGTCTCACAAAAACTCCTTCATACAAATCCCATTGATATGATGATTAAGGGCATCCAAATTTGCGATAAACGCCAGCACTCAGCTGAGGTGAACTTTCTTTTTGAATTTTCTTGTGGTTGCCAATTCTCGTGTTGTCCGTCAGTTGTTGGTATTTACGGCAAAATGAAGAAATATGTCGTTATTTGAATATGTTTTTGATAGTCAAATATCTTCACGATGATATCATTAGATCAAGTCAAGATAATTCACCTCATTTTACTAATTACCCCTTGACCTCCTTAACAACAACCTAATTGACCTCATTTTTGGTCAATATCCCAATATCTTACCGTTTTTGATCTGCTATTATAAACGCCTGTCCGACCACGACAAAGCTGCTATCGTGAAAAAGAAATATCTTAAAACAAAGGATCAAGTCTTGTTTATTATAAACTGGTCAGTCGATCATTTGACCTGTCCCCACACGCTTTTTTTGTCTAATATTATAAAAACAAAAACTATCTTTTATTGAGTTTCCTTTGGTTACCTGTATACCGCTCGTTTTATTTAGCAATGTTATAAAAACAACGGTAAACTTTATTTAAGGTCAGATTTACCCAAAAAAGGTTTTCCTGGATTTTGAATTAAGGATGGACATTTTGTTTTTATACGATAAGCGGCTCTTTTCTTCATAGTAGTATACTTAAGTATATCTGTGCAAGAATATATAGTTCCATTCGTATAACTGTTTTCGAGTTTCTTTTAAATATGTGTGTAAACATGGTTAATTAGATTAAATTGTTTTGCAGAAAGACGTAAAGGTCAGCTTTCAGTTTTTCGAGATTTGAATAACTTTTAACATAGTTTTAAGGATCTTGAGTGACCTCATCTGGCGTTGAGCCTTGTTTTGCGTAAACATCGGTTGTATATCTTGTAAAACACTTTTAGAACCGAAAACAGCTCTTTTGTGAACCACAGTACCAGCCATTTTTATCACTTCCATACGAAAACAAAGCAAAGCCGACCATGGGATGTAATTTATGCGCATTTTACCACAATGCTTTGCGTGCTTGAGATCAAACACACCGTCGTTCCATGGTAGTACAATATTCTCAATACTCCAGTTTCGCCGAGTTCTTGACAAAATACTCATTTACTACAGGGTTAGTCTCGATTCAGTGCAATTCAAAAATGTGTATATTGTTTCATGTCAACATTTTTGCGTATTCTTGTTGATATTTGTGAAAATTTACACTGACTCGAGGCTAACCACAAGTGCGTCTGTTGTCAATAAGTACAGCGGTTTTACAGCGGCATCGGTGAACACGAAAAGGGACTTGGGATTACTACTTATGAAGCAATGAAAAGCCTCTGTTGATTCAAGCCATTGTACAGAAAAAGATGGCGGATCAGTACATTTTACCATAATCCTTTGTGCGCTTAAATAACTATATAATTATTAGTAATGTAGTTCGTAAGGTTTCTTCAAGCGTAAAAAGACTCAGAAAAAATACTGAGCCCAGACGGCTCAGTGGTTAGAGCGCCTGACTGGTATCCAGGAGGTCACGGGTTCAAATCCCGTCTGGGCTCAGTATTTTTTCTGAGTCTTTTTACGCTTGAAGATACCTTACGAACTACGTTACTAACAATTACCAAGCGACAAATTACCATATAACTTATATAATTATTATTACTATATTTCGTAGAACCTTTAGATCAAATTTTGAGAGCATCAAAGTTTCAAAGTTTTTGCAACGTGTCAGAAAGTTTGTAGATATGAGTGTTTATGATTTAGGTTCGCAAAATATTGTGGTAAACTGAAATACAGCCCAGTGATAATAGAATAATAAACAATGTCGGCCATGTTGGTTGGTAAGAACAGAGTCTCTTATGAAGTATCTATTGTTCCCACAAACCAACATGGCCGCCAGTACAGCCCAGCGATAATAGAATAATAAACAATGTCGGCCATGTTGGTTGGTAAGAACAGAGTCTCTTGTGAAGTATCTATTGTTCCTACCAACCAACAACATGGCCGCCAGTACAGCCCAGTGATAATAGAATAATAAACAATGTCGGCCATGTTGGTTGGTAAGAACAGAGTCTCTTATGAAGTATCTATTGTTCCCACCAACCAACATGGCCGCCAGTACAGCCCAGTGATAATAGAATAATAAACAATGTCGGCCATGTTGGTTGGTAAGAACAGAGTCTCTTATGAAGTATCTATTGTTCCTACCAACCAACATGGCCAACCAATAATAGAATAATAAACATGGCCGCCAGTACAGCCCAGTGATAATAGAATAATAAACAATGTCGGCCATGTTGGTTGGTAAGAACAGAGTCTCTTATGAAGTATCTATTGTTCCCACCAACCAACATGGCCGCCAGTACAGCCCAGTGATAATAGAATAATAAACAATGTCGGCCATGTTGGTTGGTAAGAACAGAGTCTCTTATGAAGTATCTATTGTTCCTACCAACCAACATGGCCGCCAGTACAGCCCAGTGATAATAGAATAATAAACAATGTCGGCCATGTTGGTTGGTAAGAACAGAGTCTCTTATGAAGTATCTATTGTTCCTACCAACCAACATGGCCGCCAGTACAGCCCAGTGATAATAGAATAATAAACAATGTCGGCCATGTTGGTTGGTAAGAACAGAGTCTCTTATGAAGTATCTATTGTTCCTACCAACCAACATGGCCGCCAGTACAGCCCAGCGATAATAGAATAATAAACAATGTCGGCCATGTTGGTTGGTAAGAACAGAGTCTCTTATGAAGTATCTATTGTTCCCACCAACCAACATGGCCGCCAGTACAGCCCAGTGATAATAGAATAATAAACAATGTCGGCCATGTTGGTTGGTAAGAACAGAGTCTCTTATGAAGTATCTATTGTTCCTACCAACCAACATGGCCGCCAGTACAGCCCAGCGATAATAGAATAATAAACAATGTCGGCCATGTTGGTTGGTAAGAACAGAGTCTCTTATGAAGTATCTATTGTTCCTACCAACCAACATGGCCGCCAGTACAGCCCAGTGATAATAGAATAATAAACAATGTCGGCCATGTTGGTTGGTAAGAACAGAGTCTCTTATGAAGTATCTATTGTTCCTACCAACCAACATGGCCGCCAGTACAGCCCAGTGATAATAGAATAATAAACAATGTCGGCCATGTTGGTTGGTAAGAACAGAGTCTCTTATGAAGTATCTATTGTTCCCACCAACCAACATGGCCGCCAGTACAGCCCAGTGATAATAGAATAATAAACAATGTCGGCCATGTTGGTTGGTAAGAACAGAGTCTCTTATGAAGTATCTATTGTTCCTACCAACCAACATGGCCGCCAGTACAGCCCAGTGATAATAGAATAATAAACAATGTCGGCCATGTTGGTTGGTAAGAACAGAGTCTCTTATGAAGTATCTATTGTTCCTACCAACCAACATGGCCGCCAGTACAGCCCAGTGATAATAGAATAATAAACAATGTCGGCCATGTTGGTTGGTAAGAACAGAGTCTCTTATGAAGTATCTATTGTTCCTACCAACCAACATGGCCGCCAGTACAGCCCAGTGATAATAGAATAATAAACAATGTCGGCCATGTTGGTTGGTAAGAACAGAGTCTCTTATGAAGTATCTATTGTTCCCACCAACCAACATGGCCGCCAAAGAAGCCCACCATACTTTGTAATTGATAGACCAAGCTGATAGTAGTAATTCAAGACAAAATCAGTCATATATTTAAACTTTAAGTCTTTATTACAAATATATTTGTTAATACTAATAGTATTTTTTTTCTACTGTTTCTAATTGATTACTATTTCTCAAATGACTGAATAGTGACGCTGACTGATATTTAGACCTAAGCCTGATTCACACACGTTGGTGTAGGACACAAGCCCAGTGGCTCTATATTATTGTTGTACTTGTGCGTAGCTCAGTCTAAACCGGGCTTTTAGTTTGGCCAAGAAAATCAAAGTTAAAAAAGGTTATGCAAATGAGGAGCATTTTGTTTCTGAATACAAGCTCTGTCACGGTTATGATTTCTATTGTGTTTCCTCATGAACTATTAATGAATATGATAAGTAATAGATAAATATATATTATATATTATCTTTATTGAATATTATTTACACAACCAGAATGTTATACGATTTTCTTCGTGAGGTACAGTACCTAATGCCTTTAACTAACTTCGATACAAAATTAATTAAAGGGAACCTCCACTTTTCCTGTCAAATGTAGGATTCTCTTTGCCGATATACATGTGTCTAAATAGTGGAGGCTTCCATTTAAACTTGCACTATTTGATGTAAGTGATAGGATCATGAAGTATTCGGATCTATTCGATTTCTACTGCTCGCGACTAATTCCTTTTATGATTTTCACTAAATCCTTACGCTTCTAATTCCGACTCTGCTCAGTAACTATTCTTTCGCTAGTAAAAGCAAGTCTAAACGTGAAAACCCATTAGTGTTGCCAATTCCCGATTCCCCTTTTGACGTAGCGATACCACTACTATCAGAATCCTTTTCGAATTCTTATTTGTATTCAAATGTTTTAACTACTATGAGAGTACCAAGGTATGGGGTGAATTAGAATAACAAAAGAAGCTACGAAAAGGATTCTGGGAGTAGTGGTATCACTACGTCATAAGGGGAAAGGTGAATTACCGAAGCAGAACAGTAGCGTCTAGAGTTCTATCTCGAAACTGGTTTCAGGAATTGATTACTCTAGTCTTTTACACATATTTAAAATGGCGATTTTGTGCAGTTGAATTAACGCTATTGTCCTCTCCAACAAAGTTATCGTATTCGTTCATGGAAATACTTTTCATTATTTGCGCGGTTTGATTGTTTTGCATCTGCAGATTGCCATTTTCTTGTACTTCTGTAGGATTGCCATGTTGCATGGGATCTCGATTTTTGTCGCTGGCCTGGGATCCTTTGTTTTGAAAGTCGAAATTCTTGAACAATTTAAATGGTGATTTTCTGTGTTCTTTGCGTTCTACTTCTTGCTTAGGCTTTTTATCACTTTGTATGTCATCGTCCCCTGTGTTTGTAGCATTTATTGGAGTCTTGTTCGTTGTTTGGTTTAGTTGAACTATGCTGCTCTGCAGGTCATCATGACCTGTGCTTGTGTTCTGTGCAAGACCATCATTATATACTCCATGTTCGTTGTTCGTTGAATCGTGGTTATTCAATTCTTCACTACTATCGTGACTATGTGCAGTCTTCTTATGCACGTACGTGTTATCATGTACAGATGGATACTCATTCCCCTCGACTTTCTCTCTATGCCCATCGTTTTCCCTTGATTTATCTGTTCCCAAGTCAAACTCCACGTTACCATCTGTTCTGGGACCACCTTGGTTTTCTATGGTGTCATTTGCTGCTCCATCGTCTCCTTTGTGGGCGTTCTCGTTAGTGTGAAAACCTCCATTGCTTGCATTGTTCTTTGGTCTATCATAGGGTCCAAAACTTTGAGGCACTGTATTCTCGATGTTGACATTGACAGAAGGTCCACTGTCAGTCTTCATAGATGGGTAATTGTTAGCGTCTGTTGCTTGATCCTTTTTGTTATAATATCCCGTAGTGGGAGTGGTAGTTGGCCCACTGTCAGTCTTCATGGATGGGTAATTGTTAGCGTCTGTTGCTTGATCCTTTTTGTTATAATATCCCGTAGTGGGAGTAGTAGTTGGCCCATTGTCAGTCTTCATGGATGGGTAATTGTTAACGTCTGTTGCTTGATCCTTTTTGTTATGATATCCCGTAGTGGGAGTGGTAGTTGTTCCACTGTCAGTCTTCATAGATGGGTAATTGTTGACCCTTGCTTGGTATTTTTTGTAATAATGTTCCATACTGACATTGGTAGTTGTTCCACTGTCAGTCAGTCTTCATGGATGGGTAATTGTTGGTCTTTTTTGTAATAATGTTCCATACTGACATTGGTAGTTGGTCCATTGTCAGTCTTCATAGATGGGTAATTGTTGTCAACCCTTGCTTGGTCATTTTTGTTATAATATCCCGTAGTGGGAGTGGTAGTTGGTCCACTGTCAGTCTTCATAGATGGGTAATTATTGTCAACCCTTGCTTGGTCTTTTTTGTAATAATGTTCCATACTGACATTGGTAGTTGGTCCACTGTCAGTCTTCATAGATGGGTAATTGTTGTCAACCCTTGCTTGGTCTTTTTTGTAATAATGTTCCATACTGACATTGGTAGTTGTTCCACTGTCAGTCTTCATAGATGGGTAATTGTTGTCAACCCTTGCTTGGTCTTTTTTGTAATAATGTTCCATACTGACATTGGTAGTTGGTCCATTGTCAGTCTTCATAGATGGGTAATTGTTGTCAACCCTTGCTTGGTCATTTTTGTTATAATATCCCGTAGTGGGAGTGGTAGTTGGTCCACTGTCAGTCTTCATAGATGGGTAATTATTGTCAACCCTTGCTTGGTCTTTTTTGTAATAATGTTCCATACTGACATTGGTAGTTGGTCCACTGTCAGTCTTCATAGATGGGTAATTGTTGTCAATCCTTGCTTGGTCTTTTTTGTAATAATGTTCCATACTGACATTGGTAGTTGGTCCACTGTCAGTCTTCATAGATGGGTAATTGTTGTCAATCCTTGCTTGGTCTTTTTTGTAATAATGTTCCATACTGACATTGGTAGTTGGTCCACCATCAGACTTGCTAGATGGGACTGGACTACTTTCCTCCGATGCCGGATTGTGTGTTGGTCCATCATAGCCATTCCTGGACGAAGACAGTCTTTCATTGTAATGATTTTCTTTTCTTACATGAACTTTTTCCATATCGTAATTACTCGTACTTCTATTGCTTGTAATTCCACTATCAGCCTTAGATGAATATTGATTTTCTTCATCTTCGTCCAAGTCAAACTTTTCCATGTCGTTCTCTGCAATCTTTTCCAGATCATCACTGGTCATGCTTGAATTACCAAACTCAAGGACGTTAATATCGTTTTCCAGATCCTCAAGTTCTTGTTCAAAATCTGGCAGAACGTTTTTCTCGCGGGAGTGTTTTTCCGCCTTTTTGATGGCCTTTTCAAATAACAAGTCGTCCAAATTCTCACCTTTAAATTTATTTTGTCCGATCTTAATCTTAGCTTCAAGTTTTGCGATGTTCCTTCTCAACATTTTCACAGCTAATTTAGCTTTATTACCAAATATTGGAGCTGCGTTTCCTTCAAGTTTAGAGCCCACAAATTCTGGAAGATCCGCACTTTTGCCATATTTCACAATCGCTTCGAATTTCTTTAAATGTTTGCGCACGTCCGCCACAATTGACATTAAAGATCTTACATCGTTCTTATGTTTACAGCAATTCTCGTCACAATAGGCGTAGCAATAGGGCGAGTTGAATAAGCATGTGCCACACTGGTTGTGGGGCCTATATGGCAAATAACCACCCCAGTGTGGAGGAGCTGGTGATTTAGTAGCAGTGTTAGTAGGAGCAGCAGTGTGGACCACGGCTGTTGGCACAACAACCTTGGCTTTGGTTGGTGGTTTGGTTGCTGTCGGGGATGCTTGTGTCGGTTGGATTGCAGTAGGAATTGTAATGTATGTTTGAGTACAACATGACGGAGTGCAATAAGGCGGGCAGTTACTATACGAGTATTGTGCACAAGTCGAAGGGCATTGTTGGTACCCGGTGTTGTCGTATCCCGTATAGCTTGGTTGTTGGTATGCGGTATTTGCGATGCCGGTGTTTTGGTAACCGGTGTTTTGGTATACGGTATTATACATCCCTTTATTATATCCATGGTGTGCGTAGTATGACCACGAATGACAATATTGGTTTCCGAGACGGTGGCAAGGGAAGGAGCACATTGTTCTTGAGACTGTAGCAATTGGAAAGAAAGACGGAGATTATGGTTTTATTCTATTATCTGCGTGAATTATTAATAGGATAAACCACCAACACATCATGAACATTATCATGCATCACCATCATCATCATCGTGCATCACTACAACCACCATCATCATCATCATCATCATCGTCCGCATAATCATCATGCATCACCACCATCATCATCATCATGCATCATGACCACCGTCTCCACCATCATCATCGTCATCATCATCATGCATCACCACCATCATCATCATCATGCATCACCACCACCGTCTCCACCATCATCATCGTCAGCATAATCATCATGCATCACCTCCACCACCATCATCATCATCATCATGCATCACCACCATCATCATCATCATGCATCACTACAACCACCATCATCATCATCGTCAGCATAATCATCATGCATCACCACCACCGTCTCCACCATCATCATCGTCAGCATAATCATCATGCATCACCTCCACCACCATCATCATCATGCATCGCCACCATCATCATCGTCAGCATCATCAACATGCATCGCCACCATCATCATCATCATCGTCATCATCATCATCATGCATCACCACCATCATCATCATCATCATGCGTCATCGTGCATCATGCATCATCATCGTTTTCGTCGTCGTCATCGTTGCCCAAACCACCACCATTTCTTTTTCATGTTCAATAATATCTATCAACATGTACTAATAAAAAAATCAAGGTTATTTCTTACCTGTTGAGCTGCGTATAACTGGAATTAAACAAATAATTGAATTAGAACAAGTTGACAAATAGTTTCATCGTACATTATCATTACCTGGACTGTCAATGCTGATGCTGACGATACGTTCCGATGGTCTTAGGAATTTTTGAAACTTCAAAGTAGGATCAGCCACCTTGGATCGGAACTGTATCGATAGAGTGACAATCGTCCCACGGCGCCTAATAAAACAATAATGCATTAGATATTTGTATAGGTATTCGTATGGTTTCGAGTGCAATATGATATTAATTTGAACGATTTCAACTAACTCTGGAATTTGGGCTTTTCGAAAAACGCACGAGTTCCACATTCGTGAAAAAATTTGTAATGTGCATCGCAATGAAATTTGCATAGGTAATCATACGGTTTCGAGCTCAATTTGGAATTAATTTGCCATGGAAACCACTGCAATGTGATGTGATTTACTGCAATGTGATTGGCTAATATCATTTTCCATTGTATTTTAGCCAATCAGGATCCTTAAAATTTCGTAATTTGCACTACTGATATTACAGATTTTTGCACTGGTATTACAGATTTTTGCACTGGTGTTACACTTGAACTGCACTGCTCTCAGCCAATCAGCATCGAGTAATTTTTGCATCTATTTTATTAACCTTGTAATTGCACTATGGTGCAAATTAACGCACGGTTGTTAGCCAATCAGAATCGATCATTTCTCAAGAACAATGGTACCAAGTCGAGGCTGGCATTGATGTTTTCATACATTTACTGTATTTTATCAATGTCAACCTCGACTTGGTACCATTGTTCACTCAACAGAACCGTGAAGTGGTGAATTAATCTATTTTAAGTTGAGTGATGTAATGATACAGTAAATCTAAATTTAGCAACAAGATGACGCAATTCTTAGTTTTCTTACTTTCCTTTCATGCTGAGTGGTCTGAAACGCAAAGAAACGAAAAATGATTAAAACCTAGAATATGATTATAAATGTAGACAACTTCAGTCATCTTCTCCATTCTGGCCTTCTTTTGATGAAGAGGGAGAACTGGGTTCTACTAAAAAAATGATATTCTTAGGCGCCAGTCTCCTGCTCCCCTACGTCTGTGTGACCATAAAGGAGATTGTTCTGTTCATCTTTGAGATGTTCCGTCTTTGAAGTCACACATTTTAAAAACATCTGCATACCTTACGGATTTGATTTTAAGCGCCCTAAACCCTCCACCAATACGACCAGAGCTGCGTTGAAGTACTTCTTTGAACTAAAAATGAAAGATTATAACATTCAGAAACAAAATAATCAACCAACAAAAATAAAGGGAGTGGTTCAAGCTCATAAAAGGTGGGACAACAATATATGAGCGCATTTTTCGAAATCTCAAAAGGGGGGTGTTCAGTAACATTTTCCAGGTGAAGGGGGGAACAGAATCTCAAGACAATGGCCTAGATCTGCTGCTACTGCTACTGCTTCTGCTATTGTTCTTGTTGTACTTTTGTGGTGCCTTTTCACGTGTAAATCTAACATGTAAATTGTATGATTACCGTGACTCGGAGACCACGTCGCAAATCTCTGAATGCCTTGGAAGTTTGGTTCCTAAAGTTCGGATTCCATCGAAACTTCATGAACAATATTTCTACCCTAAAGGTCGATTTTCCTGAAGAAAAAGAGACAAGTTCATTTTTAAAGTATCAATTGAGCAGCCCCGTGTATCTAGGCCGGGTTACTAGTTTCGATTTGGCAAAATTGTCCGGTTCATCCGTCATGTCTACCATGATGTTGAAATCCATTCAGACGGCCGAATTGATGCATTCCATTGTTAAAACAAGCAGATAGACACACGGTCAAATGGAATGCGTCCTTGGAAATTGATCATGTCTTCTTTTCATTAGAAAATATTCCATGTAAACATAATCACCTTCAATGGGCATCCTACACATGAACGGGTAGCGGTCGGCGCATTTCTTGTCAGACCAACAGCTGATTGGCTTGTTCGTCGTCCAGGCAACACAGTTTTGTGCATTCCCCCCATTGGCACTTACAGGCGCGCAACCTCCGTTAGCAAATTCTAAGCCATCCAACCATGAAAAGTGTCCTTCGTTTGTACGGTCGTGAAGTCCTGGAATGAACGTCATTATATCGTTTTTTCTTTTCTTTTTTCCTTTCTTTTTTTCCAGTTTTATTCAATTATTTTGTAAATTTTACAATGAGTTGTCATATCGTCACCGATACTACCGATACTAACACCACTACAACTACCACAAAACACACTACCACCACCACACATGCACCACCATCGGATTCATCATTGTCATCATCAACTTCAACATCGGCTACATGTATATCGTCATCATCATCAACTTCATACCACTATATCATCATTATACTATAATTGTCATCAACAACGTTACCACTCACGATCACCATCGGCTATATCGTCATCATCATCAACTTCATACCACTATATCATCATTGTACTATAATTGTCATCAACAACGTTACCACTCACGATCACCATCGGCTATATCGTCATCATCATCAACTTCATACCACTATATCATCATTATACTATAATTGTCATCAACAACGTTACCACTCACGATCACCATCGGCTATATCGTCATCATCATCAACTTCATACCACTATATCATCATTATACTATAATTGTCATCAACAACGCACCATCACCATCATCATCTTTATGACCCTATTCACCACCACAACTTTCATGGATGCAACGTCTTAGTCTTTTCATTAAAATACTTTATTCGAGCAAGCTACGGTCAACTCTCTTCTTGTAGACACCTCGCTATTCCAAACCATTCGATGTTACGGACAAATGCTGGATTTTCGACAGGCTAAAGTTATTTAGTGTTTATTGAAGATAACTCGATATTGCGGACACCAAATACACCATATCCCCTTTAACGAGACAAGACAATTCCACTAAAAACTCACCGATCCACATCCATCCTTTTCCTTTTCCACGTTCTTGTAAAATTCTCAGGAATTTTTCCTCTTTCTGGTTCCGTACAGAAGTGAGTGTCGCATTCTCATTGGCACATACAGTGACGGCTTGTTGCCAACTGACTCTCTCGGAATGAAACTTGAAACATGACGATCCAAAGCGCGTGAACCCCTTGGGACAAGCCGCTGATCACAAATGAATATGTTATTTGGTTAAATAATGATGATGATGATAATAATAATGATAATAATTTGATACAGAAATTCTACGCTAAAAAACTCTTGAAATCCATAACAGTAGAAACTTTTGAAAAAGCTAGACGCGAAATCTATTCTCAATAATAATAATGGAAACTTTATTTCATGTATTTTTACACAAACAATTGCAAATCTCACTACATGTAGGTAATAATAATAATGATAATAATAAAAAATAATAATAATAGTAATAATAATAAAGGTTCTTATTGAACGCACTAAATTCGGATCCCAGCGCGTTTCACAACTGAGTGAAAAATAAAAAATCATGATGATAAAACTAAAATAAAATAAGGAGAGCAAAGTCTGCTTCACTATTTATCAGGTTTTTTAAAACGTTTTAATTTTTTTTTTCCTCAGAAAGCCATACGATTTCTGTGTTCTATTGTTCTTTTTTTTTTGTTCAGCTCAACTGGACTGATTTGATAAATTCTTTCAATAGCTAAAATAATATCTATTTTTACTAACCTTTTTCGCTTGCAAGTGTAAGAACTGAAAACAAAGGAAATATCTTATGATACTAGTATATGGCAAATAAAATTGGTGACTTGTGATTGGTGAATTAGAGGTCCATAGCTTACGGTACGGACCTCACACTCGGTTAATAAGAGGTATTTATGTATAGTAACCCATTGAGAGTCTAGGCTGGTATCCATAGAGGCCCTGCGTAACTTTATCAAAACTAATTACATTCTAAAAATATAATTATTAAAATTTGAACAGGAACAAGATCTAGCCCGCACCAGGTCGAGACCGGGGTAGATATTTCTAGACATTTACTGTATTAGTGTTGTCTACCCCAATCTCGGCCTCAAGCCATGAGCCATTATCAAAACGAGCAGGAGACTGGGGACGAGTTTATTAGAATTAATGTAGTTACGAAATTAAGTTCATGACATGAAACAGCATGTTGAAATTAGCATCTGTGCAAAGTTTGATGTGAATTGAACTTTTACTATTCTCTTATTGAATAGTCCTCTTCGCAGTTCCCGCGCCATCTTGAAAGGTAGCCGAGCCTTTTCATCGAAGCGAGACCAACGGTGACCTTGCAATGTTAGAGACCTTTTTTAACACCTTGGACAATTTCACATGTCTCGTCATTGCAAGGTCACCGTTGGTCTCGCTTCGATGTAAAGGCACGGCTACCTTTCAAGATGGCGCATGGCCACTGTGAAGGGGACTAATTAGGTTTTCGGACTTGGTCCCAGTCCTCTGCTCGTTTTGGTAATAGCTAATTGTTGGCGGCCATAGAAAGGTCTATTTGTGTCTTACTTTTCACTGGATGTACGTTTGCGCTCACGTTTGGACCCTGCTTAGGCGAGAAATAAGTCACCACGTAGTATTTCCCATTGCTACCTTTAGATATTCCAGTACCAGCTCTGAACGTAGTATTCCATATCATGTTCACAAATGGACGAGATTTCCCGTCAGCCTTTGGGGTACACCAACTATGGTCTCGCATTGTTGTGTACCAGGCCACTGTACACGTTTGAGCGAGCTTACTCAGTCTCCCAGTGAATACACAATGGTTGGTAGTAAATCTGTTAGAAATGGAATACTCATCATACTCATAGTTACGAGTTGTTTAATTTAGACACTCAGGTTTAGCCTCAATGAGCTTGTGTCACCTGTCACGTGACTTTTTAAATTTTCACCGAAGACAAACAAAAATACCATAACTGGAAAGAGCATACTAAAGTTAGTAAAAGTGGAAAGTAAGTAAATAGGGCAAGAGTTACAGGCATTCAAACTTTGCCTTTTTTGTATGGAAATTGTATGTTGGAGGGCAACGCTTGCCCTCCAAGCGAAAAACCCATACAAATCCTTGTCAAAGCGGGAAACTTTGAAAGCCTTTAACTTTTGTCTTATTTGCTTGATTCTTTTGAAATTTTCAACTTTTACTAATTTTAGTATGCTCTTTCAAGTTATGATATTTTCGTTTGCCTTCGGTGTAATTTTAAAAAGTCACGTGACAGGTGACACAAGCCCATTCAGTGTAATTATTCACAAATATCAACGAGAACGTGAAGATAATAATAATGACATATTGACATTGGACAATAACCTTTTGGAATTCCGCTGATTATTCTCTGCATTGAGGCTAAGGCTGCACAAAAGCGTCTTCTGTCAAGGAGTACAGCGGTTTCTAAACAACTCGACTACATGTCATCCACCTTACTAAAAAGTGGCGGATTGTTCATTTGACCATAATAACATCAGAATATATATTTATTTGCGCTCGAACTGTTTTAAACAGCTGATTCAAAAATATTATCTAGAGCCCTCAAGGCCACTCGAAGACCGAAAGGAATCATGGGTAATAGTGATTGTTTGTGCGTTTTCTTCACAAATAACAATTGCTTATGCTACCGTAACTCTATTGCAAACACACATAAGCAGTTTAGCAAAAAAGTTACCCACAAAAGGTATTACGTCATTCTTTTCGATGACATTTCCCATTCTTCTTTTCAACCTTGTGTCGGGTCGTCTTACGTACAGTGTATATGACAAAGCGGGAGATTTTTCTAAATGTTTGCGAGTAGCACTGAATTGATATCGCTAAGGATTGTGGGTAAAGGTACACTCGGCCGCCATTTTGTATTTTGTATTAAATGCGGCCTTTTTCAAGTTTTAGCTTAAATATAGAATGGACACTGAACCTTTCTTCTATGAACATCAACAAACACGTACAATACTTTCACAGTGAAGTGCGTCACAGTTAAATATGGGTTCATATGACTTACTGAGTGTTGTAAATAGCACTTATGTCGCCATTTTTGGCGAGTTTAATAGCAGCTTTCTGTGCTATTGCTGTCGTAGTAGGCGAACTGATCAGCGGACCAGAAGAATGTAGATGGCGAAGGTCATTGATGTATGTGAGAATATCTCTTTGAAGCGTAGCTGAAAATATATAATTTGATTCATTAGGATTTGATGAAATTTCTGGCATGGGTTCACATACATACATAATCTTTATTTATACTCAAATTGCCAGAGTAGCTTTTACAAGCTAATATCTTGGAGTAGGAAAGTAAATAAATACATAAAGAGAAACAAAACATTAATAATCTTTTAAGGTGACTCAAAGTAGTTTTTTACTGACCACACTTACACTTTTCATTTGGAGAATTGATAGATTTATCCTACACCGATCAAAACGACTTTTGCACCAGTCGTCGGGCAAAGATGGAAATTAGAATTATGTCAATTTCAGCAAAATCGAGGTTTCCTTGGCAACGATAAACAAAGATCGTTGAAATCAGTTTTACTAAAATATCTCAAGATTTCGACGAGCTCTAGACAAGGGACTATATGCGTGATAAACTACATACTATGGCAAAGTATCTGAGACAGAATTCAAACTTTTTGATCAGAGCGATTTTGAATAATTTACATAAACATTCTTTATGCAAATTATTCAAAATCGCTCTGATCAAAATGTTTGAATTCTGTCTCAGATACTTTGCCTTAGTATGTAGTTTATCATGCATATAGCCGCTTGTCTAGAGCTCATCGAAATCTTGAGATATTTTAGAAAAACTGATTTCAACGATCTTTGTTTATCTTTGTTTATCGTTGCCAAGGAAACTTCGATCGAGCTGAAATTGACATGATTCTAAATTTCCATATTTACGGCCCGATAACTGGTGCAAAAGTCGTTTTGATCGGTCTAGGATAAGTCTATCAATTCACCAATTGAAAAGTAGAAGTGTGACCAGTTAAAAACTACTTCGAGCCACCTTAATAAATAATCGTTTCTCGTCCACCCGCTCAGTCATTATTTTAATTTCATTATTTTGAGAGAACCACCTTTTTTCAATATTTCCCAACTATGCATGGCCATCACCCATATCGGTATTTTAGCCCAGTCTACACGACGACGATATCGTTTTATCTACAAACTTCTGAAAACGCTGCTCTCAAAAGTGGAGACTTTTGAAATTTTTGTTTTCAATGAATGCATGTAATCCAGCCATATCGTAATTAAAAACATTATAATAATAAAAAAAAATATATATAAAATAAATAAATAAATAAAATATAAAAAATTATCGTAATTTAGGTATAGAAGTCGTACCTTCAAGTTGCCCAACAGCTATAAGTACTAGAATTGTAACAATGTACATGGTCGTCTGCTTCTATCGCCGTCTTAAAACCTAAGAAATGACAAACAATTGTTTTTAATTGCTTGATATCAATGACGTCATTTCCGGTATCGTGAGGAATTTTCATCAGCTGAATTTTTTTTTTATTTTTTATATTTATTTACTTTGCCAACCACTACAAACACAATCCTTCAAGTAAACTAAATTGAACCTATTCAATAGAATACTCTTTAATTGCTTGATAGCACAGGGGTTGCCAGTATTTGCCCCTCAGTCGAAAGTAAATGATGAGATTGAGGAAAATTAAGTTTTGAAAAAGGTGCGAATTACATCAATAAATTTTTTTTTAAAAACACCGAATAATAACCACGTGATAGCAAAACTCGTAATCTGATTGGTTGTTGCTTATAATAGAATCCCGCCTAAAAAGGTAGTGTTAAATCATTAACATAACATTAAATAAACTAACGGTGATACTTCTCAACGTTATAAATCCATTTTGTTGACTTAGAATTAATGTTACTACAGCTGTAACAGAATAGGTATGACATATAAAATAAATAAATAAATGAAGCAGCTAGCTGGGAATGAAAATGCGCTGTATGAGATGTAATGTCGAAGACCCGGCGTAGTCAATCGAACAAAACCGAGCAAGCAAAAAATCAATCGAATTCAATCGAACCCAATCTTACGATTGGTTCGGCCATCGAACAGAATCGAACCGGAACTTTTGGGAGAATTCGATTACCGAACACAATCGAACCAATCGAACTCACAATCAATCGGATTGGTTCGATTTTGTTCGTTGAAAATAAAACGAAATAAAAATAAAATATTGATAAGCACTGCAGTTCTGGATAAAATCGGACGATTTCTGCCATCTAATAACCATGTAAGCCAAGGCTAAAGAACGCAATAAATTTAATTTAAACACATTAATTTGAAGAGCAGCTATTAATGTTTAACACAATAAAAAGGTGATAAAATGAAGTAAACAGAAACACTAAAAAATAATCAACAACAGCAAATCAACCAGTGCCTTTTTAATACTAGTACAACAGAGAGTTGGGATATTCTTATTCTGGGTCTACTACGTTATTAAATTTATCGCACTTGAAACTAGACGTCGGGGACTTTGAGATGAAAAAAAATGACCATAGTAGTTTGACGCGGCTTTGAAATTTGAGCCCATAATTAATGCATTTGAACGCGAAAAACGGGGAGTTTTGAAAGCGCGGAGCACGATTATGTTCGATGAAAGAAACGTTCGATTATCGAACGTTCGATTGTGTTCGATTGGCAAAAAATTTGGGAGAATTCGATTATGTTCGATTGCCGAACCCAATCAAAAACAATCGAATGATTGGATTCGATTACCGAACGTTCGATTGACTACGCCGGGCGAAGACAAACATTGTTACATTGTTCAGTTTCATTGTTCATTGTTCAGTTTACTAAAATGTCTAATCAATGTACAAGATAACTGAAGTAATGGCCCTATAGTGAATATACAGCCCTCGAGCTAAAGCGAATACTCCCGTAGTTTCGAGTTGTTTAATTTCTCAGGATTAGCCTCAGTTTATTAGTAAGAGAATTACAACCTGTGGAGTTTAATGTAATCATCAGGCACCGGTTACACGAAAGGTGAATACCGCTATCCACCTTTCATGCAACCGGGGCCAGTTTTATTCGCTTCGTTCGTGCATTGGCACTTGTATATAACACTGCCTTGAGGCTGACCCTGAGTAAATGCCAATGTTTTTTAACATTATAGCGGCTTCGTGCGACATCGAAATGGGTCGCTCGCGCTTTGACTTCCGTTAAGCAGGCTCTTGAACATTTCGTAGCTATTTTATCAAGGTTATGAATACAGCTATATTGATTTAAATTTTAAAAGGTAATAAGGTCTTCTGTCTGAAGCAAAGTAAACCAGACGAATGAATCCCGTTGTTTCTTCTGATGACCAAAATGGTTTTGAAAAGTGAAAAATCGTTTTTTTCATATTTGTTCACTTTGTAATTTATTTTTGATTTTTATAACAGTTACGCCACAGAAATTGACTCCTAAAAATGTTTTCTTATATTAATATCCCCCATCCTTTAAACTAAACCATCATTCAATAAACCATTAAAGACGATATATAAGAACATAGACGATCATACTATAATTAAGTTATCTTAATTTAGGATTTTCATTAGAATCATTGTCACAATCAATTTGTTTGATCTCTTTGAATGTGTCTCATTGATGAACCTTTTCTGTAGCACCCTTTCGTTTTCTCCTGTTTTCCCACTTTATATTCCACATTTAAGTAATCAAGTTTACTTACCATTGGAATTATCATTCGTAAATTCCTTTATCACAGACAAAACGGCTTACAATAGAAGAAGAATCAAAGTTGACGTGAATTATGAATAATTAATTACTTTATTTCAGTGTTATTGTTGTTTTATTAACTTGTTACTGAAAGAAAAACGTTGAATTTATAACTGTGAATCAACTGGTTCTTTGCTGGTTCACGGTGTAGCGCTGTGACAAAATATAACACAACAACTTCTACTCATTTCCTCTTTGTTCCTCCTTCTTAATTCTCAGATGTACTTAGTGCAAAGCACATTTGATAAACAAAGCGAATCTTCACAGCAGAAATTCGCCGCACTTTTGGGTCAGTCCTAGAATGATTCAAAATGTATTTTAAAATTGAATACTATGATTGCTCCTAGGTGGCCAGACGATTTTCTTATAGGGAAACCTGACAGGGCCGTACACAGCACAGGCACAAAAGATACCAAAAACTACTGAGAACTGTACTATTTCTATTTATTTTTTCCTGTTAAATACGTACTGGCCCCCTTGAATTTTGGGTTATGTACGGCCCTGCCTGACCGACTTCTGACATGTTTTCGATTCCGTTGAAAAATGATCTGTCAAACAATATACAGCTATAAATAACAGAAAATTGTTTTATTTGTTTTATTTTGTTCAACAAAGTATTTGTCTGGACAAATTAGATCATGACCTGTGACTGTCTTGCCACGAAAAGGCTTCTAATTGCAGCCTCTTAACGTGATACAATACAATACAATACAATAATTTTTATTTAAACACGATATTATTTAAAGCTAAAGCTTGTGGGGTCGTGTGGAACAGAAATTTAAAAAATAAAAAAAATAAAAAAAAAAAATACATAACATAATACTATATTTAACTATATTAACTATATTTAAGCTTAATATCTATTAGTTATTAAGACTAGCTCTCTATACAACTGTCTACGATAGTGCTTCAGTGTTTGTATAGAGTATTGATAGAGTATTTTGTAAGTGTTTGACAAGAGGGCGTAACCCTTTTATACTATTGTATTTCTGTGCAGACATGATTTCATAAATGAACGGGTACTTTCTCCAAAAAATAAAACTTGCTCACGTTGCTTTGGATACTGTTGCTTAGCAACTGAGTTTCCACTGTCCCTCCAGTCTCTCGTTCATGTAGTTTCCTTCAAGGTGGGACTGTCCACCCGTGAAAGAACACTTACGGGTGAAAGGTGAAAGTGCTTATCACCCTTATTTTTTATCATGATAATTTAATATATTTATTGGAATTTAATTAAGGTGAATAGTCGTAGTATTTTTTGATATATTGTGATTTGGGGCTGTGAGTTATAATTAAGGGTTTGAAATCTCAAAATGCAAATGAAGTGACGTCAAGGGAGGCATCATTTATTATACAAAAACACCCTCTTGACAATTACTGACATTTTGAAACTGCAAAATCTTTTCTTAGTTTTCTTTTCATAATTCGACTATTTTAGTCAGTAAAAGCGCTACTTGAATTTTATGGCAAATGCCCCCCCCCCCCCCCCTGACGTCACCAAATTAGCATATCCTGATTTAAAACCTCTAGAACTGAGTAATACGAAGCTCAAATCACTGAACCAACCCAGTATTCATATTTAAACTCTCCTTCTTTTAAATCAGCTTAATCCGGTGAAAAAGTCGATGGCGACTTGTGCATTCTACCCAGTAAAGTATCGCAACAGAGAAATTTGTAAGTAAAACAATTAATGAGGAATGCTTTGTAATCGGGCACCAACATGGCCGCCATGACGTCATCAGGGTAGAGTAACTCGTGGAGATACCGTTCATAAATTGCGCACAATGTACAACAACCGACAACATATATTCAAAATACGTTTATTTATAGATTCTGTTTTTGTTTGCGTCTACGTGATGTCAGATCTACACTATTTCTAAGAACAATCCGTCTGTACTTATGACGTCATGTGTGTGCTAGTTGGTTATGAATCACTATTAAATGTTCTACCCATTATTCGATTGTTAGTGTGTGCGCATATACGTTTTTGTCTGTACTTATGACGTCATGTGTGTGCTAGTTGGTTATGAATCACTATTAAATGTTCTACCCATTATTCGATTGTTAGTATGTGCGCGTATATACGTTTTTGTCTGTACTTATGACGTCATGTGTGTGCTAGTTGGTTATGAATCACTATTAAATGTTCTACCCATTATTCGATTGTTAGTGTGTGCGCATATACGTTTTTGTCTGTACTTATGACGTCATGTGTGTGCTAGCTAGTTGGTTAGTTATGAATCACTATTATGAATGTTCTACCCCCATTATTCGATTGTTAGTGTGTGCGCGTATATACGTTTTTGTCTGTACTTATGACGTCATGTGTGTGCTAGTTGGTTATGAATCACTATTAAATGTTCTACCCATTATTCGATTGTTAGTATGTGCGCGTATATACGTTTATGTCTGTACTTATGACGTCATGTGTGTGCTAGTTGGTTATGAATCACTATTACATGTTCTACCCATTATTCGATTGTTAGTATGTGCGCGCATATATATACGTTTATGTCTGTATTATATGACGTCATGTGTGTGCTAGTTGGTTATTGATCACTATAAACATGTCTAAACCCATTATTCGATTGTTAGTATGTGTGCGCATCACTATTACATGTTCTACCCATTATTCGATTGTTAGTATGTGCGCGCATATGCAAGAAATAATCCCCATTTCCTTTCACTGATTAATGCATTGTGGTTAGTCGATTATTAGTAAGTACTTGCTGTAAGAATAAACCCCCATTATTATCCCTGATTTAGGTGTATACTGGAAACAACGCACATTCTTCAAACCTTGGATATTCTTTGGAAATGTCCAAAATCTTGAAAATGATTTCCAATGAATGTTTGAAGAGCTCGCTTTTTACTAGTGATATAATAGGGACCTTTATAATGTCGTTATATCTGATGGCAGAATATGACCTCTAAGACACTGGAGAAAGTTCCAAAAACTCATGTGATTTTGCTGTTGATTTTGTAGGTTTTTCGTAACACTAAGATTGTGAAAACTGTGCGCATTTTTCATGCAAAAGCCATGCAAATGTCATGAGTATTTAGACTGGCCTTTTTCCAGAGAGTGCCAAAAGCAATATTGGTTGTTGTTTGCTGTGATTTATAATAACAGGTTCACCATTTCAATGTGATTTGTTTCTGCCTTATGTATATGTATATGTTACGTCATTCTTAACTGTCCTTATTTGGAATTACTTTCCTGTTCCTACGTCATTGTGGTTAATCATTACGTCATCATGGTTGATATCAAGATCTGTGATTGAATTAGCTTCATCTTCTATAGTGTTCTCGTTATTGTGTTGATACCCATGGATGCTGTCGTAATTGTTGTCTTCTTCCTCACCATAATCTTTGTTTAACTCTGGGTCAACTTCACGAAAGCCGTTTTCTTGGTGGGTGTCTTCTGCATGGTCCATGCGAGCTTCTGCTGGACTCGCCTTGTCTGGGTTATCAGACACGTTGTTTTCAACTTTATCTTTTTCTTTTGACTTGACTTCGTCGAGAGTTTTAGGTTTTTGGATGGGTTTTAGGCCTTCAAGTCCTTCAATTCTTGCTTCAATGGTTTTTTGGGTGTCAGGATGGGTTGATTTGTCATCGTTTTCAATTGCGTTTTCGTCTTTCTTGGTTGTAGTGGCCTTTTTTGAGTCCTTTGGAACAAAATCTACGATTGCATCTGAAGATAACAATTGAATAACCTACGTTATTATTGAAATTTATAATACTCTGTATATTATTATTATTATTCAAATCGTTTGTAGGTAACTTTTGAATTTCTATAGCTTTTCGAATAATGGTGATGCTGTTTATAAACTAATAATAATAATAATAATGATAATTTTGCACGGATAGAGTATGATTAATACTACTACTACTACTAAATGTAGTACTTAAATGTACCCTCGTGAAATAAAGTTTATTATTATTATTATTATTATAAAAATAATAAAATAATAATAATAATAATGATGTATTGACTTATATTGCGCAATGTTCATGTGTATATGATCAGTTGCACATCACATATAGTCAATACAGTCATTCTCAAAAAGGTTGTCCAGATGAAAAGACTACAATACTACAGTAAAATCACGTGATTCATTATGTGTTAAATTTCTGCGCGCGGAACTGCGAGTTGATACCATTACATTCATTCAGTTCTCACAATGCTGTGTACTTTTGCATCTCAAATTGAAATTCTACGTGAGGAAATTGAAAACATATTGAATCACGTGACTTTATTGTAGTATTGTAGTCTTTTCATCTGGATAACATTTTTGAGAATGACTGTATATGAAACAAATTATATTATTTTCTTAATTATTTTATAGTTTAAGAAGATTGTTTTTGTTGTTTTTGTTTTGTGTGTTGTTTTTTTTTTTTTCCATTATTATTTTTATTCTGTTTTATTTTATTCGCATTAGATCATATTTACATGTAATTTTTGCGCAATCTAAGTATTAAATTATTATTATTATTATTATTATTATATCGAAATCAATTACAGTTGGAAATGCTTTAAAACTGAACGTTTAAAATAATCGAGCTACTGTTCATTTGATACAGCAACTCTGCTTTCAACACGTTAATTATTTTTCACATGAATGAATGAAAAGTCGTCAGTATTCATTTTCTATTCGTAAAATAAATAAGTGCCGGGAAAATAACATAGCAAATGGGAACAGTGTAGCCCTGTCACAAGCTTCCCAGGCTATTGTTGTCCAGGAACACTGCCCATGGTATTATCAGATTTGAATCATATGGACCAACAGATGTACAGTATTGGGAAGTATGTGGTTAGGTTTTGTCCAGGGTTGGATCCACTTTTCATAATCATATTTTATTGTAAAAATGGCGCGCGTCAAATAAAATTATACCAAGAGGTCTTCGAAGATTTCCTCTTCGTCCCGACCCAGAATGCTTTGCGCGCGCGTTTTTCTAGACTTATCGGATAAATAAAAGTGGGTCCAGTTCTGGACAGTTGGCTTCTGTTCTCATACTATGCTTAAATTAAACACTCACCGACAAATACACACAGGACTACTAGTAGCGCGACGCTCGCGAGCTTCATGTTGGCCAAATATTCTTTCGATGGAAAATCCAATGGCAGCGTCCGCTGTACAAAGTGACAGGACAGCATACATGTTAATAAAAATAAAAGTTGAACAGAATAGATTTCATATTAACAAATAAATTCATGCAATGATTATCGTATTTTCCTTTAATATATTCGCTGACAATATATATATATATTTTTTTTGCAGATGACATGATAGCAAACAGCTTTATTCATGTGATGAGTTGTGTCAGGTACGAATAATTCCTTTATCGATCTGTCTTTAAGTAGTTATATATCCCCCTAAACCCCTAAATCCTTAAACTAATTTGCGAATTGTACATTCGCTTTGGGAAGAGCAGGAATGGATATGTTATTAGTAGGAGTCAAACGTTTTGTTTAAAGTCATGAAGCTATTGTTTTTCTTAATCAATTCATTTGCTCTTGAAAGAAATGAACAATGTTCAATTAGAACGATCAATAATTCTAGAATGTTATTCGTCTGGATTTGTTGTTACGAAATAAGCAACTTACCTTGTGTAGTAACCTTTTGATGGATATTGAAAAGGGTTTTTTCTCGAAGACAACAAAATCCTTTTCAATAATTCAGACGCCAATATCAAATGGTAATTGTAAAAAGAGCAATGTTTTCATCAAAACAACTCAAAACAACCAGTTCAAAATAATCCTTGTTTTTGCAACGCGCGTCAAGGCATGACAGGAAGCAGTTGTACGTACTGTTTGTTACTCATCGTTCATTTGCAACAATCGTTCGTCTGCACATGCGCGAGCTCCGTATAGAAAGCAATTGCTTATTATGGGATTCTCTTTTTATCACTAAAATTTTAATGACTCCTGAAGACTTTAATATGATCTTAGTCGCTTTTTTTCGATTATTAGGGAAAGTACATTCGTAAACCTTTACGTCTATTGATCGATGGAGCTGTAGCCTTTGGAGTCGGTATTTACGCATTTATTTTGTCTACAAATTCATAAAATCATAGAGAATGTATCGACTGTAAATACTTCATTCTCTCAGATTTTTTACTAAATTATCGAGAGAGAAAACAGCAGATACGATTATATTGTAATCGAAGTGGACTGAGTAAGAAATAATAATGGAATTGAAGCAAAGGGTTACTTTGTTATTATCGTAAAACCCCACGTATAAGCCGCACCCTCGTATAAGCCGCACCCTGAGTTTGACAACTCAATTTTTTATTAAAATGTCTTTTTAAAGTAATAGAAGAAATCGAGAGTAGATTCTTGTAAAACCAACATTACATTATTTACTTAATCTAATGGAAACCCTTTAACACTGAAAGTGAAACTCTCAGTACTCGTTCCACGAAGATTTCGGCCTCATCCGCGCTATCCAGGCCTACTGACGCGATATTTTATCTCGTCCTTGTATAGTTAGATAATAATCTAAAGTATTACCTGCAATATAAGTTATAGTATAAACACCATGTCTAACGACATATGAATGATGTTTCTCTGGTGTTTATTGGCCGGAATCTTTTCATTCATGTCAGATTTTCAGTGGTATTTTACATGGAAATTATTGATTCAGATTACAATTTAAGGTAGAATAAGACCACACACGATCCAGTATCCCTCGGTTTTCGCCCTGTTGTTAGGAATCAGTTCAGTCATATCAGGAAAAAAGATCTTTAGATCTCTATGCCTTTATTAACACGACCCAGTATCCCTCGGTTATCGCCCTGTTGTTAGGAATCAGTTCAGTCATGTCAGGAAAAAAGATATTTAGATCTCTATGCCTTTATTAACACGACCCAGTATCCCTCGGTTATCGCCCTGTTGTTAGGAATCAGTTCAGTCATATCAGGAAAACAGATCTTTAGATCTCTATGCCTTTATTAACACCACCCAGTATCCCTCGGTTATCGCCCTGTTGTTAGGAATCAGTTCAGTGATATCAGGAAAACAGATCTTTTGATCTCTATGCCTTTATTAACACGATCCAGTATCCCTCGGTTATCGCCCTGTTGTTAGGAATCAGTTCAGTGATATCAGGAAAACAGATCTTTTGATCTCTATGCCTTTATTAACACGACCCAGTATCCCTCGGTTATCGCCCTGTTGTTAGGAATCAGTTCAGTGATATCAGGAAAACAGATCTTTTGATCTCTATGCCTTTATTAACACGATCCAGTATCCCTCGGTTATCGCCCTGTTGTTAGGAATCAGTTCAGTCATATCAGGAAAACAGATCTTTAGATCTCTATGCCTTTATTAACACGATCCAGTATCCCTTGGTTATCGCCCTATTGTTAGGAATCAGTTCAGTCATGTCAGGAAAACAGATCTTTAGATCTCTATGCCTTTATTAACACGATCCAGTATCCCTCGGTTATCGCCCTGTTGTTAGGAATCAGTTCAGTCATATCAGGAAAATAGATCTTTAGATCTCTATGCCTTTATTAACACGACCCAGTATCCCTCGGTTATCGCCCTGTTGTTAGGAATCAGTTCAGTCATGTCAGGAAAAAAGATATTTAAATCTCTATGCCTTTATTAACACGACCCAGTATCCCTCGGTTATCGCCCTGTTGTTAGGAATCAGTTCAGTGATATCAGGAAAACAGATCTTTTGATCTCTATGCCTTTATTAACACGACCCAGTATCCCTCGGTTATCGCCCTGTTGTTAGGAATCAGTTCAGTGATATCAGGAAAACAGATCTTTTGATCTCTATGCCTTTATTAACACGATCCAGTATCCCTCGGTTATCGCCCTGTTGTTAGGAATCAGTTCAGTCATATCAGGAAAACAGATCTTTAGATCTCTATGCCTTTATTAACACGATCCAGTATCCCTCGGTTATCGCCCTGTTGTTAGGAATCAGTTCAGTCATATCAGGAAAACAGATCTTTAGATCTCTATTCCTTTATTAACACGATCCAGTATCCCTTGGTTATCGCCCTGTTGTTAGGAATCAGTTCAGTCATATCAGGAAAACAGATCTTTAGATCTCTATGCCTTTATTAACACGATCCAGTATCCCTCGGTTATCGCCCTATTGTTAGGAATCAGTTCAGTCATGTCAGGAAAAAAGATATTTAGATCTCTATGCCTTTATTAACACGATCCAGTATCCCTCGGTTTTCGCCCTGTTGTTAGGAATCAGTTCAGTCATATCAGGAAAACAGATCTTTAGATCTCTATGCCTTTATTAACACGACCCAGTATCCCTCGGTTATCGCCCTATTGTTAGGAATCAGTTCAGTCATATCAGGAAAACAGATCTTTAGATCTCTATGCCTTTATTAACACGATCCAGTATCCCTCGGTTATCGCCCTATTGTTAGGAATCAGTTCAGTCATATCAGGAAAACAGATCTTTAGATCTCTATGCCTTTATTAACACGACCCAGTATCCCTCGGTTATCGCCCTGTTGTTAGGAATCAGTTCAGTCATATCAGGAAAACAGATCTTTAGATCTCTATGCCTTTATTAACACCACCCAGTATCCCTCGGTTATCGCCCTGTTGTTAGGAATCAGTTCAGTCATGTCAGGAAAACAGATCTTTTGATCTCTATGCCTTTATTAACACGATCCAGTATCCCTCGGTTATCGCCCTGTTGTTAGGAATCAGTTCAGTCATATCAGGAAAACAGATCTTTAGATCTCTATGCCTTTATTAACACGACCCAGTATCCCTCGGTTATCGCCCTGTTGTTAGGAATCAGTTCAGTGATATCAGGAAAACAGATCTTTTGATCTCTATGCCTTTATTAACACGACGACCCAGTATCCCTCGGTTATCGCCCTGTTGTTAGGAATCAGTTCAGTGATATCAGGAAAACAGATCTTTTGATCTCTATGCCTTTATTAACACGATCCAGTATCCCTCGGTTATCGCCCTGTTGTTAGGAATCAGTTCAGTCATATCAGGAAAACAGATCTTTAGATCTCTATGCCTTTATTAACACGATCCAGTATCCCTTGGTTATCGCCCTGTTGTTAGGAATCAGTTCAGTCATATCAGGAAAACAGATCTTTAGATCTCTATGCCTTTATAAACACGATCCAGTATCCCTCGGTTATCGCCCTATTGTTAGGAATCAGTTCAGTCATGTCAGGAAAAAAGATATTTAGATCTCTATGCCTTTATTAACACGACCCAGTATCCCTCGGTTATCGCCCTGTTGTTAGGAATCAGTTCAGTCATGTCAGGAAAACAGATCTTTAGATCTCTATGCCTTTATTAACACGATCCAGTATCCCTCGGTTATCGCCCTGTTGTTAGGAATCAGTTCAGTCATATCAGGAAAACAGATCTTTAGATCTCTATGCCTTTATTAACACGACCCAGTATCCCTCGGTTATCGCCCTGTTGTTAGGAATCAGTTCAGTCATGTCAGGAAAACAGATCTTTAGATCTCTATGCCTTTATTAACACGATCCAGTATCCCTCGGTTTTCGCCCTGTTGTTAGGAATCAGTTCAGTCATATCAGGAAAACAGATCTTTAGATCTCTATGCCTTTATTAACACGATCCAGTATCCCTCGGTTATCGCCCTATTGTTAGGAATCAGTTCAGTCATATCAGGAAAACAGATCTTTAGATCTCTATGCCTTTATTAACACGACCCAGTATCCCTCGGTTATCGCCCTGTTGTTAGGAATCAGTTCAGTCATATCAGGAAAACATATCTTTAGATCTCTATGCCTTTATTAACACGATCCGGTATCCCTCGGTTATCGCCCTGTTGTTAGGAATCAGTTCAGTCATATCAGGAAAACAGATCTTTAGATCTCTATGCCTTTATTAACACGATCCAGTATCCCTCGGTTATCGCCGTGTTGTTAGGAATCAGTTCAGTCATATCAGGAAAACAGATCTTTAGATCTCTATGCCTTTATTAACACGACCCAGTATCCCTCGGTAATCGCCCTGTTGTTAGGAATCAGTTCAGTCATGTCAGGAAAACAGATCTTTTGATCTCTATGCCTTTATTAACACGACCCAGTATCCCTCGGTTATCGCCCTGTTGTTAGGAATCAGTTCAGTGATATCAGGAAAACAGATCTTTTGATCTCTATGCCTTTATTAACACGATCCAGTATCCCTCGGTTATCGCCCTGTTGTTAGGAATCAGTTCAGTCATATCAGGAAAACAGATCTTTTGATCTCTATGCCTTTATTAACACGATCCAGTATCCCTTGGTTATCGCCCTGTTGTTAGGAATCAGTTCAGTCATATCAGGAAAACAGATCTTTAGATCTCTATGCCTTTATTAACACGATCCAGTATCCCTTGGTTATCGCCCTGTTGTTAGGAATCAGTTCAGTCATATCAGGAAAACAGATCTTTAGATCTCTATGCCTTTATTAACACGATCCAGTATCCCTCGGTTATCGCCCTATTGTTAGGAATCAGTTCAGTCATGTCAGGAAAAAAGATATTTAGATCTCTATGCCTTTATTAACACGACCCAGTATCCCTCGGTTATCGCCCTGTTGTTAGGAATCAGTTCAGTCATGTCAGGAAAACAGATCTTTAGATCTCTATGCCTTTATTAACACGATCCAGTATCCCTCGGTTATCGCCCTGTTGTTAGGAATCAGTTCAGTCATATCAGGAAAACAGATCTTTAGATCTCTATGCCTTTATTAACACGACCCAGTATCCCTCGGTTATCGCCCTGTTGTTAGGAATCAGTTCAGTCATGTCAGGAAAACAGATCTTTAGATCTCTATGCCTTTATTAACACGATCCAGTATCCCTCGGTTTTCGCCCTGTTGTTAGGAATCAGTTCAGTCATATCAGGAAAACAGATCTTTAGATCTCTATGCCTTTATTAACACGATCCAGTATCCCTCGGTTATCGCCCTGTTGTTAGGAATCAGTTCAGTCATATCAGGAAAACAGATCTTTAGATCTCTATGCCTTTATTAACACGATCCAGTATCCCTCGGTTATCGCCCTGTTGTTAGGAATCAGTTCAGTCATATCAGGAAAACAGATCTTTAGATCTCTATGCCTTTATTAACAGCACATTTGATTACATAAGTACACGTAATAATAACGTTAGCCAATGAAACTACTATAAGTAATAATAATAATAATAATAACCAATAAGTACAGCTAGCTCTGGGATTATGTTTTACATGAGTATATGTTACAGCTAGGATGTATGTATACTTAATTATTTAAATAATCATCATCATCATCATCATCATCATCATCATTTATATATGACTACTGATACCATAGTTACATAAAAATCATTATGAGGACTTATATTTTAGAGATCAGTCAAATAACTATTTAGAATGTGGATATCAAGTATTTCCAACAATCCAAAACATTGCAGATTTAATTGTATTGATCGTAATAATTTAGTTCGAACGAAAAAAAAAATTAAATTAAAATTGTTTGACGATTTAACATTGAAATCTTCTTTCTAAATTTGAATATACATTTTCGTTTGGTAGGCGCGATTTTTGGTCATATTGGTGTCGGTCCGCTTGCAGCGATTCTCGGTCAAATCACCATACCCTGACAGACACACGACACCAAACGACACCCTGACAGACACACGACACCAAACGATACCCTGACAATCAAACGACAGCAAGCAACACCCTGACAGTCAAACGATACCAAACGACACCCTGACAGTCAAACGACACCAAACGACACCCCAACAGTCAAACGACACCAAACGACACCCTGACAGTCAAACGATACCAAACGACACCCCAACAGTCAAACGACACCAAACGACACCCCAACAGTCAAACGACAACGAACGATACCCCGATTGTCAAACGACACCAAACGACACCCCAACAGTCACACGACACCAAACGACACCCTGACAATCAAACGACACCAAACGACACCCCAACAGTCAATCGACAACAAACGACACCCTGACAGTCAAACGACACCAAACGACACCCTGACAGTCAAACGACACCAAACGACACCCTGACAGTCAAACGACACCAAACGACACCCTGACAGTCAAACGACACCAAACGACACCCTGACAGTCAAACGACACCAAACGACACCCTGACAGTCAAACGACACCAAGCGATACCCTGACAGTCAAACGATACCAAACGACACCCTGACAGTCAAACGACACCAAGCGATACCCTGACAGTCAAACGATACCAAACGACACCCTGACAGTCAAAAGACAACAAACGATACCCCGATTGTCAAACGACACCAAACTCCCTGATTGTCAAACGAAACCAAACGACACCCTGATGACCAAACGACAACAAGCGACACCCTGACGGTGCATTCCCTATTTTTGAAATCTGCTGAAAACAACTACAAACTAGAAAGTTTGTTCTATAAACAAACTGTAATGTCTCCTACGAACAGTCTACGTTTCATAGCATTGTAGATACTAGTTCATTTTCGTCTGCAACAATGTTTGGGGCAATATGCTGGACAAAACGAATTGGATGATTTACTTGAGCAGGAGCGGATACAACCCAAATAACTAGTGTCTTGTCCGGATGAGTATGGATAGGGGTAGGGTGATGGGTAGGGTGATGGGTAGGGTGATGGGTAGGGTGATGGGTAGGGCGATGGGTATGGCGATGGCGATGGGTATGGTGCTGGAGACAATGCTGGTTGAGCTTGAGGTGTAATAATAAAGCTGCCTGAGCAACACGTTGGACTACACTGATCGGTACATGTGGTAAAGCACTGGGAATAACATCCACTTCCTGAAGGAAAAAATATACAAAGATTGTCAGTTCATAAAACAATTAGTATTTTTAGAGCTATATATGTACTTAAAGATGGTATATTATTGGGTCTCCTTAATCAAATTTCAAGTTTATTATTAAGAGTCGTGGGCAAATAAAATAAATCATCACCACTTCTACCGCCATTACACTGGATTAAACGCGCGCTCATCAAGCCTTGGAAATTGGTTGGAAATATCCAAAACCTGATTGAATAGAGTACCGAAGTGATGACGTCATAAAAATAGATTTTTCGCTTTATCAACTTTCGGCTTGGATCGTAACGTTACGAAATTACAGTGATTTGTGGGGAGAAATTATAAATTCAACTGGCCATATCTCAGCCGCTATTTAACCGATTGCTGTAAAATTTGGCATGTGAGCTTCTTTATTGATGTTCTTTCGAAATCGGGGATCGAAAGTTGATAAGTGAAATTGTTTCGTGACGTCACACTTCGGTACTCTATTTCCAAAATTGGAAGAGCGCGCGTGCGTTGGATTGTCCAAGGTTTGAACAGCGCGCGCTCACTATAGTAATCATAGTAGATACTCTATCATATCTCACCTCCACAAACAATATTGACACAAGCAAGAGTAGCATTAGCAGTATTGTTGTCGGCAAGATGGTTGTTATTGCTTTCGAGATAACTTTGTAATGGCTGAGCGGGACTGGGGTCGGCCCCCGAAGGTTGGCGTAGGTACACACTGACGTAGTAACCACCGTCTGAGCCAATCCTGTGTGTCAAAGGTTCAAACGTTTTTATTTTCGACACAATATTATAAATCAAAAATACATAAACTGATAGTTAAAACAATCTGGCGCAAAACTGTTACTCACATTGATGAATCGCCCACAAACTCCAGCGGTTTTCCTTGAAGCGCAGCCAACTCATTCATCTGTAAACGAATAATATGGAATGCTTGATATCAATAGACGTCATTTCCGGTCTCGTGAGGAATTTTCATCAGCTGATTGCTCCGCGTTTTCAATAGAATACTCTCTGCTTGACCCTCCCCCTGGATCCGCCACTGTGGCTTAACTTTTGCTTGATGAGATCGACATAACTTATTAAGCCAGGGACAAATGACTTCCCTACTAGTCCATTGTAATTATAAGGTGCATTGATTTGATTGGCTTACCTTTTGCTTGATGAGATCGACATAACTTATTAAGCCAGGGACAAATGACTTCCCTACTAGTCCATTGTAATTATAAGGTGCATTGATTGGTGCGTCTTGGTGTTCGACGAGGAGTGTTATTTTGTATGTTATTGGCCCTAGATCACAAAGAAGCATCAAGAGTATCAATCCTTTGTGTAGAAAGTTGACAGGGACTAGCGCGGATTAAACTAGTAGAGACTGATAGGGACTAGTGGTTAAACTAGTATAGAGACTGACGGGGGCTAGTGGTTAAACTAGTAGAGACTGATAGGGACTAATGGTTAAACTAGTAGAGACTGATAGGGACTAGTGGTTAAAACTAGTAGAGACTGATAGGGACTAGTGGTTAAACTAATAGAGACTGATAGGGACCAGCGGTTAAACTAGTAGAGACTGATAGGGACTAGTGGTTAAACTAGTAGAGACTGATAGGGACCAGCGGTTAAACTAGTAGAGACTGATAGGGACTAGTGGTTCAACTAGTAGAGACTGACAGGGACTAGTGGTTAAACTAGTAGAGACTGATAGGGACCAGCGGTTAAACTAGTAGAGACTGATAGGGACTAGTGGTTAAACTAGTAGAGACTGATAGGGACTAGTGGTTAAACTAGTAGAGACTGATAGGGACTAGTGGTTAAACTAGTAGAGACTGATAGGGACCAGCGGTTAAACTAGTAGAGACTGATAGGGACTAGTGGTTAAACTAGTAGAGACTGATAGGGACTAGTGGTTCAACTAGTAGAGACTGACAGGGACTAGTGGTTAAACTAGTAGAGACTGATAGGGACCAGCGGTTAAACTAGTAGAGACTGATAGGGACTAGTGGTTAAACTAGTAGAGACTGATAGGGACTAGTGGTTAAACTAGTAGAGACTGATAGGGACTAGTGGTTAAACTAGTAGAGACTGATAGGGACCAGCGGTTAAACTAGTAGAGACTGATAGGGACTAGTGGTTAAACTAGTAGAGACTGATAGGGACCAGCGGTTAAACTAGTAGAGACTGATAGGGACTAGTGGTTCAACTAGTAGAGACTGACAGGGACTAGTGGTTAAACTAGTAGAGACTGATAGGGACTAGTGGTTAAACTAGTAGAGACTGACAGGGACTAGTGGTTAAACTAGTAGAGACTGATAGGGACCAGCGGTTAAACTAGTAGAGACTGACAGGGACTAGTGGTTAAACTAGTAGAGACTGACAGGGACTAGTGGTTAAACTAGTAGAGACTGACAGGGACTAGTGGTTAAACTAGTAGAGACTGACAGGGACTAGTGGTTAAACTAGTAGAGACTGACAGGGACTAGTGGTTAAACTAGTAGAGACTGACAGGGACTAGTGGTTAAACTAGTAGAGACTGATAGGGACTAGTGGTTAAACTAGTAGAGACTGACAGGGACTAGTGGTTAAACTAGTAGAGACTGATAGGGACCAGCGGTTAAACTAGTAGAGACTGCATTGGTGCAATAACAATCAACAAGTTTGTAGAATGAAACTAGTTTGACACCGTTTAAAAAGCACTAAAATTTAGTTCAAAGGTTCATTTATTTCCACATAGTAAAATTACACGCTGTCAAAGTTTCATTCTACACACTTGTTGTTGAGAAAGTTGGTTGGCTTTTCCACTATAGTACACTGTATGATCAATAAGTCAATTGGCTTTTCTTGAACTGGAAAAAGTAATTAGCCATTTCAAAAACGAGTGAAGGACTGGGAACGAGTTTTTAGAATTAATCTAATTAAAACCCCATCACAAGAAAGAGCATATCAGAATTAGTAAGTTTACAAAGTTTCGATAGGTTTAGTTAGATATTGAACGAGTAGCAGCTTTCCAAACATCTCAAAAATTACAAAGACATGTATGTTACAGGGGACAAGCTTCCCCCGTAACCATACATTTCTTTGTAATTTTTGCAGTTGTTGAATGTCTGCAGTTCAGTTGCTACTTCTCCAAACCCTATCAAACTCCTGAAACTTACTAATTCTGATATGCTCTTTCTTGTGATGGGGTTCATTTCTTAATTAGATTAATTCTAAAAACTCGTTCCCAGTCCTTCACTCGTTTTTGAAATGGCTAATTAGAGAAGGCACATTTAAACAAGTGTACAATACAATACAATACAATAACTTTATTTATACACGATTAGGATTAAAGCTGAAAAGCTTGTGGGGTCGTGTGTAAAACAATGGAAATAAAAATAAAAACTATGTATGTGTAAAGACATGCAAGACAAAGGCTTTATCATCAATACCTTGAACAGGCATGCGGCAAATGGCGGGAAACTCCTCAGAGCATTTCTTATCTTTCCATCCAGTTTCGTTCATTGAACTTATCATTGTCACGCAGTTTTCTCCAAGTCCAGTTGGTTCAGTCGGAAGAAACTGGTGGAATGTGGCAGCGGTTCCATCAGTCCATTGATAACGACTTTCAGTCAGACGATCGTTGAAACCTATCCACGCCTCACCAGTGACATCAGACTTTTTACCTGTGTGAAAATGACAGAGGAAATTTATGAAACACCTCATGCGAAAGGCACGCTGGCATTTTCTGCCCTGGTGTAACTTGAGTAGTCGGTTCATAGGGCTTGGGGAGAAGAGAAGATTGGGATGAGGTGGAGGAGGTGGAGGAGAACAGTGAAAGAGGAGAACCCTCAGAGTCAACATGACAACACAGGCCGGCAACTGAGCCGTCGTGGTGTCGATTCCCAATCGAACCGAATACGAGCCTAGCTGACAGGAGAACGGGGGGAAATTAAGCAGAACGACGTCGTTCAAGGTTGTTATCTGAGATGCAGACTCAAGGCTACCTTATTAATTATAAATATAACAACACTTGTAAATGAAAACAAAACATGTGTACCAACCAGCTATCATGCCATTAATGAACGTGTTCTCCTCTTGTGCTTGGATGGAAGCGACAGCAGCTCCACGATTTGCACACATGGCAATTGCAGACTCCCAGTTTATGGCAACTTCATGGAAGGCGAAACAGGATCGTCCATTATTGCTGAAGCCTGGTAGACACTCTATTTTAAAACAATTAGGTTATTATTTAATGTCGTAAATGTTCTGGCCCAACTACGTTGGTTTTGACGATATTTAACTTCCGTTGCCCCTTCAGTCAAATATTATATATAATCTCAAAGGGGCGGACGGTTGTGCCCTTTGCCCCCTCCCTCCATCAGTGTTCCAATTTTAAGGTATTTAAAGCTACACTGAGCTACACAGATTATATTATCGATCCTCTAGTTAAGGATTTGTCCACTGCAGAGCACTGACCACTCTTTGGACGACCTGGTTGTGATTCTTTGATTGTTCTCACAAGAAATGTCGGTATTATTATTTTATAAGACTTTGTTTGGTATTTTAAGAGTTGCTTTAATGTCTATATACCTTGTGAACTTCCATCGGTCACATCTAGAAAAAAAAGGAAATTGATTATAAATTATTGATTATTAATTGTTTTAATACGCAAAACTTAGGGAAACTCCATGTTTTCCCGCCAATTGGTTTGACAGATAATACGCGCGAATATTTTAAAAGTTGCGTTGTATTTTTCTGCGCGCGCGAGCTACTGTGTAATACGCTGGCATATTTGGTGTGGTCTCTTGCCCTTATATCATAACATGACGCACGAGTGGAATAATAAAATCAGTTATATACCTGTCACAGGTGAAATATTATTTCTCGCCGACTCTAGATTATTACTCGGCGGATCGAAGTACACCACCACATAACTATCAGTACTGTTTGACAAGCTTTGCCCGATACCAATGTGTGTTGTTCCCTTCCAAACCAATCGAGCGAACTGTGCAGATTTTACAGTTACCACAGACGCAGCCCAGTCGTAGTCCTTGACAGTCATGTACCATGCTGAAACACACTTTTTTCCTTGTACAATAGCCGGTAACCCTGCGTCGACGAAGGTGCAAATGCTCGATCCGTAGCCATTTTCACTGTCATCATCATCAACAACGGACCTTGATGAACTCGGTGAGGAAAGTTTCTTCGCCTTCTTCTCAGCTGCTTGTGACATGTTTTTCTCTAGTAAGACTGGCCCTGCTCCATGTAGTAGACGTAGGGCATTGATCCCATGGAGGATCTCCATTGCCAGATCTACATAGAAAATAATTATATCATTATGTAGAAGACGTAGGGCATGGATCCCATGGAGGATCTCCTTTGCCAGATCTACATAGAAAATAATTATATCATTATGTAGAAGACGTAGGGCATGGATCCCATGGAGGATCTCCTTTGCCAGATCTACATAGAAAATAATTATATCATTATGTAGTAGACGTAGGGCATTGATCCCATGGAGGATCTCCCATTGCCAGATCTACATAGAAAATAATTATATCATTATGTACAAGACGTAGGGCATTGATCCCATGGAGGATTTCCTTTGCCAGATCTACATAGAAAATAATTATATCATTATGTACAAGACGTAGGGCATTGATCCCATGGAGGATTTCCTTTGCCAGATCTACATAGAAAATAATTATATCATTACGTACAAGACGTAGGGCATTGATCCCATGGAGGATTTCCTTTGCCAGATCTACATAGAAAATAATTATATCATTATGTACAAGACGTAGGGCATTGATCCCATGGAGGATCTCCTTTGCCAGATCTACATAGAAAATAATAATCATTCAATAAACGAATGCTTAGTCACGATATTAGCCAACAGATGAAGAGAAAATACTCGTCGGCAGCAATGCGCGCCAAAGAGAGGCTCAGTCCGAGGATGCTGAGAATCATGAGAAAAATGAAAACTGAATGAAAGCTTGGCAAAAATGTCTTTGAAAGGTTATTTCACTTTGGCAATCAAAATAGGTTCAACGAAATAATACAAATTAATATATAAACTCTTAGTAGTAAATAGTAGTATTCAAAAAGTGTTTGTCTATGACTTGTTTTTATGAACTAGTCAATGGTCTTCTTCAGTGTCTAGGGAAGGAAGCAAGTAGTTACAGTAGGCGTTTGTGGCAAGTGTAATGAAACGCCTGTAAATCTTTCCATACACATTTAATCGATCGTTGCAAAAACATTATTGAAGCCAGATTGACTATTTTACCTTCAACTGGGGATATATTGGCAGGCGTGGCTATTGTTGGCCCTGTGGCGTTTAAAATCCCGCTTTCCGAGACAGGCAAAGTAGGTTTAGCGATATTTGATGGCTTAGCAGATCCTGTGCTTTGTTTCGTGGGTTCAGTTGAAGGACTAGCAACCAATGAACCATGCGATACACCAGATGTAGGTTTGCTCGTTAGCATTTTGAATATTTTCACAGATGTGCCGCTTGTCGGCTTTGACGACGGTTTTTGGTTGGCCACTAATGTTTAATATAAAAAGAACAATGTTTAAACGATATTTAGAACTCCTTTGCGCGCAGGCAAAATGATGAATGGAGTTGTTCCACCCGCGCTGTTCCATTGGTCGAGATCTTTATTGCTGTTTGTTGGTAAAATATTTTATAGACCTCTTTAGCTTGTATGCAAATTACCCATTTCAGATCATGTGATGTAAACATGATATTATCTGGAGAATTGTTCCTTTATATTTCTGAAATTTATTCGTCCATATTGAAAGGACTAATTTTCCAGAGAACACCATGTTTACATCACATGATCTGAAATGGGCGATTTACATACGAAGCTAAAGAGGTCTATTGCGAATGAGTGGAACGACTGAATCCATGACATAAAAACAGCATAAACTCGCTATCCGATGGGACTACTTGTTTCTCATACTGACTGTCTGTAGATTTCTGTGAATGCCTTGAAAGCTGCCTGAGTTACTGTCTGACTGTCCACATAGAGTGACAAGTGACATGAGCTCCTACCAGTGATTATCGGAGGTCACACCTTATCAAAGATAACTTAATTCCAATTACTTACTATACCTGTAATTCCAATTTCATTTGTAGGTTTCTCACTTGTAGCGCCTTTCGTCGGTCCATGGGTCAATAATGCACCTTTCGTTGGTGATGCACCATCGGTCGGTGATGCACCAGGGGTCGATGATGCGGCGCCTTTCGTCGGTGATATGCCTTTTATCGCCGGTAATGTTTCTATTGTCAAAAACATCGTTTTAGTACCGTGTACATGATATTTCAAGTAGTATACAGCTATTTCAAAAAAGATTGGTGAAGGTTTTGTTGCATCTTGCATGTTGCATACCAAGACCGAAATGTATTGTGGATCATATGTAAATAATGTCAGCACGCACATACACTAAAAATATGCCGGCTCCATATTGCGAAGACAAAGTTTGGGAAAATTCCCAGAGTCGAAATTCCATTCACATCGCCCATAGTGCATTTTGGGCTTTGTATTCAAGATGCAACCAAACCTTCACCAACCTTTTTTGAAATAGCTGTATATAGTGCTGAATTGCAAGTGTATAAATAAACGATTGATTGAAGTCCGTGAGACGGTCTCATTTTCTGCCCGCCCTCAAATGACAGCCAAATACTGTCCCTCGTGAGCTATCATTCAGGAAACATTCTATTGCTGGTTTTCAACCAGTTGAAAAAAATCCATGAATCTCACTATTTGCCCTCAAATGGTGGTTTAATACTGCCCTTCATCTTCACTACATAGCAATGAGATAAGAATATGGTCGAAATGCGGTTTTTTTTACATCAAAATAAACTATCTTTCAGAAATTGTTGCTTTGTATTAGTTCGTAAAGCAAGTTGATGCGTTTCTTAAAGCGTAAATATAGACTCGGAAAAATCCGAGTCCCATCCGAGTCCCATCCGAGTCCCATCCGAGTCCCATCCGAGTCCACTGAGCCACTGGGAACTCATCATGGATGGGCGAGGTCTTTGATTGTATTTATGTCTCGATCATCGACTGTAGTTATTTTAACGCACGTGCTTACTTGAATGAAATGAATGAAACAACTTTATTAATGTGTCTAGTCTTGTAGCAGTCCACAGGTAGACCACTAATCCACCGATTGGCCCCTAGAGCTCACGTGGTGTACTTCATGTTACTGTCACCAAAATGTTCGTACATCTTCCGTGAATTGCCGCCCAAACACACTAACTTTTGTACAGTTTATCGACTCGATTTAGTTTTTCGATTCTCTAAATATTAGCAAAACTATTTTAACTAAGGTTGATAAACGAGATTTTGCTAATATTTAGAGGATCGCACATCTAAATCGAGTCGATAAACTGTACAAAAGTTAGTGCGCTTGTACGGCAATTCACAGACAATGTACGAACATTTTGGTGACAGTAACATGAAGTACACCACGTGAGCTCTAGGGGCCAATCGGTGAATTGGGGACACCTAAACTAAGCTTACCTGCAATGTCTTGATGTTTAGAAATAACATTCATTGGAATTAGAGCCCTCTGTAGACCCTCGTCTTTGGAAAACCAGCACTTGCACATGGCTTCGTAAATGTCGCCATTTGCGTCTTCGACGCTGATCTGATATCAATTAACAGTGAAAACAATGAATATATATTCATTGACTATAGACACTATCATTTAACAAATTAACTGAATTCAAGAAGATCTGAAGATCTTAAAAACCTCAGTATATCCGGTCTATGGCAAATGTTGGAAGACTGGGTTCGAGTGTTTTGATTGGCTGAATTAGTTACAAGATTTTCGAGGTGTTTATTGGGTTCAACTTTCTTTCTCCAGCTAGCACATTGGTCTTTTAGGAAATAACGCCATATAAATAAATCATTATTATTATTATATTATTTATAATAAAAACCATTATCGAACTCTGTCATAGTGAAATTTGTAAATAGAGATACCTGTTATAGAGTAAAGTTTTTTGTAGAGCAGACGTTTCGGGATGTTGGCTACATCCCTTCGTTCAGTGAAGATCGATGTTGGTCACATGTTAGTTTAGTAGCAGTCGATTGTATAGTCTGGGCAAATCAATGCAATCGACACGTGACCAACATCGATCTTCACTGAACGAAGGGATGTAGCCAACATCCCGAAACGTCTGCTCTACAAAAAACTTTGACTCTATAACAGGTATCTCTATTTACAAAAATATAATATTATTATTGGATATAGGCGATAGAGTTTTTAAATTGGATATAATATTTAAAAACTGCTATCTCAATGGTTATAACACTCGTACCCAGTCTTCCAATGCATTTGTCACATACCTGGTAAGCTTGAGTTTTTCAAATATTTATATATTTGCTATTCAAGAATATATATTTTTTAATAAACTTTTTTTTTTTATATTCAAAAGTTTATATAAAGTAAGCACCTTTTTCATGTTCCACCTGTCCAGTTTTCCATTTGCAGTCTTTTTGACAGCAAAACTACTTATTTTCCCAACGTTTTGCGCGTCGATGGTAAATGTTGACACTCTAAAAGCGAGACAACGATCGTAATGAAATTAGATTCTGCATAAGACACGAGATTATATAAATGATACGATATTATTATAGATAATCTATATAATAATGTTGTCACTGATTAAAGTGCTTATATGAAGCTTATTTTTTTATTTTGAAAATCGATTACATATGAAGTGAATAGTGGGATGTTTCAGTATTTTGTGATTTGAGCTTCACATTTGTGAGTTATAAGGTTTGAAATCGTGATATGCTAATTCGGTGACGTCAAAGGAGGTATTTGCTGTAACTTATTTATATTTTTTCAAGTAGCATTCTTTTCTGAAATAGAAAAAAAGTTTAACATCATTTATATAGAAAACTTTTTTCCAGATTAAAAAATGTCAATGATTTGCAAAGGGGCGCTTTTGTATAATAAATGATGCCTCCTTTGACGTCACCGAATTAGCATATCACGATTTCAAACCTTTATAACTCGCAGATGCGAAGCTCAAATCACAAAACACTGAAACATCCCACTATTCACTTCATATGTAATCGATTTTCAAAATAAAAAAAATAAGCTTCATAAGCACTTTAAAGTACTTAGTCACATATGTTTCGGTTCAGATACTACAACCTTCATCAGTGGTAGTCAGTTCGTCTATGTAATGAAGGTAAACGTCTGTGACTAAGTACTTTAACCAGTGACAACATTATTATACAGCTATTTCCAAAAAGGTTGGTGAAGGTTTTGTTGCATCTTGCATCTTGCATACCAAGCCCGAAATGTATTGTGGATCATAGATAAATAATGTCAGCATGCACATACAGAAGCAATTATGCCTGCTTCATATTGCGAAGACAAAGTTTGGAAAAATTCCCAGAGTCCATATTGCTGTGACCTTTCGCTGACTCCATTCACATCGCCCATAGTGCATTTCGGGCTTGGTATGCAAGATGCAAGATGCAACACAACCCCTTTTTTTGAAATAGTATATTATCTTACTATGCCTGATTACAAAATCAATAATTATATATGTATATATCTATATTACGTGTTTCTCTGGAAGGCATTGATGTCCCCCTTTAGTTCTTTAAACTCCGTTGTGTGTTTATCACCAAATAGTTTCACGAATACTTTATCGCCAGGTGCAGAGCCAGCGTCCAACCCCTCACTGGTTTTAACGGTTACTTTGTATGTCGTTCTTGGAAGTGCCCTGGCACAAACTGAAATGACGGTAAGATGTATACGTTAGCATAATGGAAAAGTGGATAATTGGAAGGAGAGAAGGAGGGATGGCTGAGTGGGATTATGGAAGGAGGCAGGGAGGATCCATAGCTCCTCCCCCATTCATGCCGCTTGCTCACCAATTCATGTTTACTGTCTCCTTCGCGACATCACCCAAACATCTCCCCCAACTTCTTCCCCAAAGTCTACCCCAACTTCTCCCTCAACTTTTCCCCCCAATCTACCCTTACCTCCTCCCATCCCCCACTCCCTTCCCCCTCCCATATCTCTACTCGCCAATCCATACGTTACCTCCTCCTTTCCTGCCTCCCTTTCTTTCCTTGGTGAAGAAGTTTAGGGAATAAGGAAGGAGATGGACGGAGGTTGGTTGGTTGGTTGGATTATTGGTCAAGTGATTTGTTAATCAAGTAGTTTCAGCGCGAGCTACGCGCTCAACTTCAGGATCACAAAGTGCGTATATAGTCGTAATTACAACGTTAGTTAGTTTTTTTTCACTCTCTACGTAATAACGTCTATATACTCATTAATTGCATGTAACCCTGAAGATGATCACGTAACTCGAAAGCTCGATTTATTTGAGTGTTTTACTATTCGTTTTATCGATTAACAGAATGAGCTAGTGAATGTATATTTATTCAATAGTAATCTAGTAGTCTATTGTAGTGAGCGTATTTGCACATCTTACCAATAAGGAGAAAACATCCAACTAAAACAAACAAACGCCTCCCTGTCATAGTTCACCTGCAATAAAAATAAAATGCTTGATGATGAATATGATGATGACAGTGGGAGTGGTTGGATGGTTGTGGTGGTAATAATAGTATAAATTGATCATATATCTGCGCGTATTAGTTTCAGTTTTGGCCACCAGATTAAGATTATTTTTACAGCAGGTATTTTCACTGCATTTTTTTAAGCATTTCTCTTCCATTACGTCATTTCAACAAAATGGTTTCTACATAAGATTTCAAGGTTTATATTACAAACAAATTTCCATATATTCTTAACTGGGGAAGAATAGAGATACAGTGCCACAATTTATGTAAACCTAAGATAATAAAATGAAAAAAATTAAAGATTATTTTCTCGAAATTATAATGTTAAAACTACAATCCTTATGAAAGTATCATTTAATTTCTCGAATACATGTTTTTGAGACGTTTGTTGGTATCAAATATAGCATTCTGGAACAAATAAAGAAGAATTTGATTGTTGATTTTGAATTAGTTTTTTAGTTTGACAAAATCTGAAAAGTTTTTTTTTCTATTTTAAAATTATATTAATTATTATCTAAGAGTTTATCAGATGGTTGTAACGTTTCCTTCTTTGACCTGACGCAAGTATTAAAATCAAATAAATATCAAAATAAACAATAATATAATACTGGATAATGATTTTGTAAGTCATATAACAAATACGGTTTCAAGATGTTAAGATTTACTATCAGTTTGACCTTAACTTTCTTGTTTAAGGATCACCTATTCCTTTTATATTAAATAAGCTCATTGACATGAAAAACGTTTGCGCGTTTTAAAGCGTCGGGATAAAACTGCTTCATCCAGAACATGAAATGATATAATTGTTCTTTAAGAAGATATATTTTCCGATGTTAGAGTCTTGGAAACGATTCTCCTTACATCGCTTTCGCGAATCAAAGTTTCATGTCATCCCTGTTCTCGTTCTTCTTACCTAACAACGCCAAGCCCTTGTCACTTGTTGACTCTTTCAATAGGTGACCCACTTGAAACTGTACTTGAAAAATGAACTACTTAAGAGCCCTCTTTTCCCGGCGCTAAGTATTGAACCACCAGTTTATCCTCTGAAAATATTTTGACTCGATGGTAGTCGGTTTAGACAAAACGTCATGAATTTATTATCAACTAGTCACCAGGTACTGAATACCACCCACATTCCAATACCAAAAACGTGTATTATATTTCCTCTTTACTTTGTACTATATAATAATGGATACATTTGCTGTAAGAAATATGTTCATGGTTTTATTTAGTTAGCGACTTGGCAATAAAATTAACGTTTTCTTGGCGTTTTGTTTGAAGTGTTGTAGCGACTACCATCAACGTTCCTTGTGGTATATTCATCATATAATACAGGGCAGTATTCGCTTATAGTTGAGCACCTGTCTAGGTTCGCAGGTATCATTAGATCAGAATCTTATCTCTAGGACTTCCAGGTACCCGATCTTAAGGACGCCACAGGAATCCCGCAAATAAAAATTTATACCACAGGAAACCCATGGATAAATAGAGTTTTCCTACGGCGGCCATCTTGTGGGTCAGAACAATAGAATGTCAAGATGGTTGCCATAGGAACCCTCCATGGAAGATTTCCTAACTTACTCTATTCTAATTTATTCTATGATGGTTTTGCGCTTTGCTGCTTCTCCCGGTCAGTGACTAGACATTGGAAGACTGGGTACGAGTGTTATAACCATTGAGATAGCAGTTCTTAAATGTTGACAATATTATCTCCAATTTAAAAGCTGTATAGCCTATCCAATGTGCTGGAGAAAGAACGTTGAATCCATTCAAGTAATATTTCCTATAGTCTTTCATCGAGGGCAAACACCTCGAAAAACGTGGAACTAATTCAGCCAATCAAAACACTCGAACTTAGTCTTCCAACATTTGCCACCGTCCGGTTCTCATATATCCCATCATTTCTTTAGGCTTCCGAGCGTGATAGCGAGTTCACGGGGAACAAAATATTTGGAGCAAATTGATAAAATTTAGCCGGAGAACGAAACTAATACAGTCGAACCTCTCCACAACGGCCACCTCGGGACAGCATGTTGAGGCCGTTGTGTAGAGGTGGCCGTTGTAGGGAGGTTTTAAAAAAACGAATAAATGTATGTACTTGCTGGTGGTCGGGGAAAAAAAACACCCTGGCCGTTACAGAGAGGTTGCCTTTAGTGGAGGTTCAACTGTATAAAAAAAACACTTTCATTGTGTGTTTTTTTTTTTCATTTTACAGTATGAAACTAATATCCGCAGTTTAGTGGTTGATCTCTTGCTAGCTTCTTTACAAACCAAAATCTATTTGTACATTTACAGGGCTTTTGTGCAGCAGCTCTTCCTGGAAATATGGCCAATAAAGTTGCTGAACATGAAGGTACTGACTAAATACTGTTTTTTGGGGAGGGGAGGGGAGGGGAGGGGAGGGTAGAGAGCGGGAGGAATGGTAGGGGAGTAGGAGAGTCGAAACCGCGCTTATGTCCCTTGTTAACCTCCTCCGCAGGCAACTCTAAAATACTCTATCAGATGGGTCCATAACAAAGAGATCCCGATCTCCCAGAGAAAGGGTTTGCATGCGGAGGAGGCTAGTCCCTTGTATCCCTTGTTTATCCTCTTTCGCCTCAGAAGGTTAATCTGTTTGAAGAATAATAACCGTATATTGGTTCTTCAAAGAGGTTAACAAGAAGCTGCGCGATCTATATATAGTATAATATATATCTTCCAAAATAGTTAACCCTCGTATTCTGTAATCACTAGAAATTCTTAACCACAAAAATCACTTGGTAAACAAACTAACGCGTGGTGTATCGTTGTCATTTTATTACCATTTAACATAATCGTTAAGCTACATTTATTCCAATATGGGATATCCTTACTGCTAATACGTAAAAGCCATGTGATATTGACACACAATCAGGTCAATCACTAATATTTCGTCCATTTCATTATTTGTAGCACGTTGGTGTTAGTAGCCATGACCTTATTAGGAGAACAGCTAGAATACTTATTTAGACCTGAACTTGTGCCTTCTAGTAACCGCAGCTCCTGTAATACATCAAAGATAGAATTTGATATTAGTATTTTATTTCATTTGTTTCTTCATTTCATCCCATTCATTTGCTTCCCTCGTCTCCTTCGTTTTTTCGGTTGTTCGTTCCTTGTGTCCTTCCCTCTTTTTCTCTTTTCCTCTTCTCCTCGTTTCCTCTTTTCCTCTTTTCCTCTTTTCCGCGTTTCCTCTTTCTTCCTTTCTTTCTTTCCTACCTTTCTTTCCTACTGCCTTCCATCCTTTCTCAGTACTATTTGTATTTAGGTTATACTCTCGTATTCTATAGCGCTTTCATCGTGAATATTTGCGCACATATATTTATATATATGTGTTTACATACGGGCTCTGCGACAAAACCACAGCTGGATATGGTTTGTACATCCCAGGCACGTGATCAATTCACTGTAAGAGGGCTTTTGGAAGAATCGTTTGTCATTATTGATTACTTACCTCCATTGATAACGTTTGATGTTAAAGCAGTTTTTATCAGTCCAACATCCTTAGCTAACAAACACTTGCACATAAATTCATAAACCTTGCCTTGGGGATCGCGCACTTCTATCTGTTGACGAAAGGTTAGAACAATCTAGCTAGGACTTCTTCACAGTTTTTTGAAAATGTAGGACGCACGAAACATTTTTTTTGAAATTGGTGTATATTTGTATTCATAGTGTATAGAAAATAAGTTTCTATGCAGGCGTATGAGATGCCTCCTACCTTTTGAATGTACCAGTCCGTTTTTGGTCCATTCACCTTTCTCTTTATAGACATGTGATCTAGTGAGTCAATGTCCTTAGCTTTGACGTCAAATACTGCTTCACTGTAAAGGAAATAAGTTTTTACCACATTTGTCAAATTTCTCGCGCGCTGATTGGATAAGAGCCATTGACGCATAGAATGACGCTCGCGCACGGAACGAGTGCGCGCTCGAATCAGTTTTTCTTTGAAATTCCTTTTTCGTTTTGGGAGCTTTTTCCGCTTTTCTGAGTAAATATTGTTGTAAAAAAACAAATCGAACATGGTTTTCCATTGTCTGTACTCGCTACCCTCGTTGTTCCACTTGAGTTTTGAACATTTTATGGCGTCATCCGTTGTCGATAAGAGTACAGACAATGGAAAACCATGTTCGATTTGTTAAATTCAAACCATTAAATTATTCGAGAATATTCCTGTCTAGATTTCTTTTAAATAATCGCGAAAATTAACAGCCCTGCATGCCGAAACAATCCATGAATCAGTAGTATTTTTGAATAGTGCTATGTCTATTGTTTCATCAGTGCTATTTAGTAATTTAGTAATTAATTAATTAGTGCTAATTATTAAGTGCCGTTTCACGGTACTCTAGCCACGAAAATAAGCGCAAGGTGTACCACATTGTTTTAGTACTATTATTTATTAGTAGTAGTAGTAATAATAATAATAATAATAATAATAATAATTACTTATATAGCGCCTATACAGGACTGTTCTAAGCGCTGACAAATAAAATAATATAATATAATATAAAGGTAAATAGGACTATTGCAGCTGGTAACAACCTTACTTTTTGCCTTGGAATTTCTGGTAAATGTCTGTCAAATCCTTGAAGTCGGTTTCTTTGTCTTTACCATGGAACTGCACGAACACTTGATCGTTGGGGTTAAAGTCGTCGTTTGATATGATTTTAACTTTGTAGTCCTTCTTGAGAGCAGTTCGTTTAGTGTTCTTGACCACTGAATAAAAGAAATTAAGTTACGGTTACCTTGTGCACACTATTATCCAATATCTTCAGACATATTAATTATTTAGGATTTGTCTCTGACTTATTAAACTTTAAGAATTATAGACGTTTCGGTCTTTGACCAAAGACCTTCATCAGTATGGAAAAACGTTGATATTTTTGCGCGCGCATATCTTGAAACTAGCAGCAGCGCGCGCAAATGTCAGAATTACGAAAAAGACTCTTCAGGGATCTTGACACAATCGTTCCTTGATCTTTTGTCTTTATTTGAGTACCAAGCCTCAAGAAAAAGTCTCTTGTGGTAATTTCCCTCCCTGTCCACAATATTGTCAAAATCAAACTGATGTCCACATTCATTAGCGTGTTGGGCGATTTTGAATGTAGGCTGGTTGCTTCCTATGGCTCTCCTGTGTTCATGTATGTGTCTTTAATACCAAGGTACTACTAATAGAATTATAGTGATGATGATGGACCGAGTATGATGTTAATAGGCCCTTTGCAGTTTACAGTCACATGCCAATATATCGCTTGAATAACGAATGAACTAAGCCGAAGATCCCATGGGAACGGCTCTGCTGACTGGCAAACAAACTTTGAGACGTTGATTGAGAAAGATCGACAATCTACTGGAGGGTGGAAAATAGCATTTCAAACAGATTTCTTTACTACTGATATCGTGTAAGATTCTTCAAATAAATAAAGCCAGATTTTTTTGCCAGTCAGTACAACCACGTGATCGTAATCCTGCAAAGGGCCTATTATGGCAGATGGGCATCGCAAACTGATATAAATAAGACTATGTTTATAAATCAATTACGTTACAATGAAAAAGTAGAATATAAAGTAGCAATTTCTGCTAATAAAGTTGAATATCATCTAAAAAAATGGGAAAAACTATCAAAAGCTCTAACTTGAAGAATTTTCAATAGCCCAGTGATGGCCTCCTCAATATGTGTTTTCCTTTTTTCTTGTAGTTTTATTAGTGTTTTGATTTGTATATTATCTCAATGTTGTAGCTATATTGATAAGTTTGTAACAACTCATTGTAAAATTTACAAAATAATTGAATAAAACTGGGGGGGGGGGGGGGGGGAGACTAGCAAAATAAATGCCTAAAGGAGAGGAATTTATTTCTGAACCTGTTCCACACACAACTGATTCTCAATTCAGAGATCGGCACTTTTTGCGCAATTGAACAAGCTCGTAAAATGAACTGGTGTTTTCATATCCTTTTTAGAATTTAGCATCGAACCCAATCAAAGTCACTGAAATTAATTCATTGTTATTATTATTATCATGATCATTATTATCATCATTCAGTATTATAACTATTATTATTGTTATTACTATTATTATTATTATTATTATTATTATTCAGAAGCATCTTTGATAGTAATTTTATAATGAAACATTGCGACAGTAGATTTATAATATTAAAAGACGACGTTTCGACGTTTGCTAACGTCATTTTGACTTGATAATGACGTTAGCAAACGTCGAAACGTCGTCTTTTAATATTAGAAATCTACTGTCGCAATGTTTCATTATAAAATTATTATTATTATTATAATTAATATTAGTATTGATATTATTACCTTCCGCTAATGCTGATTCTGCGATTTTGCCCAATTGCGCCAATTCTTTTGCATTAGGTGTAAGTCCAAGTACGTTAGCTAACGCAGCAAGTGAAGGTACATTAGTCGAAGAAGTAGTCGAAGGCGAGGAAGCTGAACTAGCACCACTGGTTGCACTTGCCGAACTAGAAGGTGAAGGACCCTTAGAACCTTGAGGCTTTTGACTTGGAGACACTGTTCCTTCGGATCCTGGAGATGCATTGGTCGGAGGAGTCGATCCACCACTGGTGCTACTCGTTGGGCTTTTAGAACCTCCAGGCTTTTGTCCAGAGGGTGTAGGTCCACTGGAACCACTTGTAGGACCCTCAGAGCCTTTTGGCTTTTTGCTGGGTAATTTTGTTCCCTGTGATCCAGGAGATGCATTGGTCGGCTGAGTGGAACTTGGAGCCTCACTGGGGTTTTTAATTGTGGCACCTGACGATTTAGTACCACCACTGATGCCACTTGTTGCAGATGGAGGGGTAGGACCCTTGGAGCCTTTGGGATGTTGGTTGGGTAACGCTGATCCATGAGATGGTAAAACCCCAGTGGTACTGGAAGATGTAGGTTTTACTTGTGGCTTTTGGCTGGGCGACGTTTTCCCACTAGTACTGCTTGCTCCAGACGAAGGAGAAGGGCCATTGGAACCTTTAGAATTTTGGCCGGGCGACGTTTTCCCACTAGTACTGCTTGCTCCAGGCGAAGAGGTAGGGCCTTGAGAACCTTTAGGATTTTGGCCGGGCGACGTTTTTCCAGCAGTACTGCTTGCTCCAGGCGAAGAGGTAGGGCCTTGAGAACCTTTAGGATTTTGGCCGGGCGACGTTTTTCCAGCAGTACTGCTTGCTCCAGGCGAAGAGGTAGGGCCTTGAGAACCTTTAGGATTTTGGCCGGGCGACGTTTTTCCAGCAGTACTGCTTGCTCCAGGCGAAGAGGTAGGGCCTTGAGAACCTTTAGGATTTTGGCCGGGCGACGTTTTCCCACTAGTACTGCTTGCTCCAGACGAAGGAGAAGGGCCTTGAGATCCTTTAGGCTTTTGGCTGGGAGATACTGTTCCCTCTGATGCAGAAGGTGCATTGGTCGAAGAACCTTTACCCTTGTTGGGCATTTCGCTTGGGAATGGCGAGACACTGGGCGATGATGTTGGACTCTTATTTCCTCCATTCACAGACGCCCCTGGAGCATTAGAGGGAGCGGCACTAGGCGAACCAGTGGAGCTTGTTGTTTTCCTCGGGTTTATGACATTTTGTGGGGTGTTCGTGACTTCAAGTCCTTTCTCCTTTGACAATACACATTTACACAAGAATTCGTAGGTGGTACCGTGTTGGTCGTGCACGGTTATCTAGTGAACAAAATGAAAAATGTGTCCTAAAAACTATATTTAATATTTTCGATTCTTAATTTCCAGCTTGTACCTTGTGGACATGCCAATCCAGTTTTGGTCCATGTACCTCTCTTTTTATTTTCAACTGTTTTAAAGGACCTACATCTTTTGCTGATACGGTAAAGGATGCTTCACTGGGTAGAAAATAAACACAGGTAGACTATTTATTCCAGTATTTTCTTCTTCTGTAGTATTAGTATTTTATGCCAATATTTACTAATATCCATATAGTACATCAACATTTTCCTTCATCCATCTATCGAACATTAACTGGCTATAGATCAAGCATTTGTTTATCGATTTTCTAGCCTTCCTTTCCAGCTACGCAGGCTCTCGATTTTCCAATCCTTCAATGTGTCCATTGATTATTTTAATCATTCAATCATAAACAATCCACGTATTGATTCCATCAATCCCGTAATTTCTGGTTTATTTCCTTTCAAACTTACTCATCCATTCACCAGCCCACCCAGTCAATCCGTCCAAAACTACCCGCCCATCATCCATCCATCCATCCATCCATCCATCCATCCATCCATCCATCCATCCATCCATCCATCCATCCATCCATCCATCCATCCATCCAACAATCCACACATTGATTCCATCAATCCGTAGTAAAGTCTCTGTGTTTTTTCTTTCTTTCAAACTTCAGTACTCGTCCATTCACCAGCCCACCCAGTCAATCTCCAAACCTGCCCACCCATCATCCATCCATCCATTCATCCATTCATTCATTCATCCATTCATTCATTCATTCATTCATTCATCCATCCATTCATTCATTCATTCATTCATTCATTTATCCATCCATCCATCCATTCATTCATTCATCCATCCATTCATTCATTCATTCATTCATCCACACACCAACTGTGTTCTCTAGGATTAACCACAGTAATGTTGATACTGCATGGAAATTAGGATTTACAAATCAGTCATCTTACCTTTTTCCTATAAATTTATTTTGAATTCCTTCCAATTCTTTATGCTGTGTCTCTTTATGCTGTGTCTCTCTCCGTAAAACGCAACAAAAACTTTGTCATCGGGATTAAGATCATCGTTTGAATTGATTGTCACTTGGTACGTTACAAGCTGGGCATTGACTTGCGAAACTACAAAAAAAGATGAATGGAAAATGATCAATGGACGTTGGAATAAGAACAATGGTTTTGGTATTTGAGAAGTCTTTTTCTTTATATAGAAATCATGGATGAGATGACTTGAGATATTAATAATCCCTCGGGCCATAATTGGAAAACTTATGTTCCTCATGTGATATACAGTCAAAGTCATTAAAGGAGCACTCTCACAGGTAATGCATTGCGCGCCGTGTTATTGTTTACATACGGGATACTACTTAGATTTGACAAGAACGCACGTGAAAAGTACACGTGAAAAGTTCGCCTTTCGAATTCCGATATTGACGGATGAGCAATGGCAAGTCCGGAGTTCTCCAGAGAATCTCTTCCTTCTCGTGTGGTAAGTAGAAATCTGCCATTTTCGTATCATACGAAAATGGCGCTGAGGGGTTCAAGGCGCGCAATGCATTATCTGTGAGAGTGCTCCTTTAAATATATATAGAGACAACAGAACACGCCATACAGCTACGTAGATCTTCTTTTATATCAGAGGCCTTTCGGCTTAACAGCCCTCGTCAGTGATAGTAAAGTGCTCCTTTAAGGTTGTCCACCTCGGAAAAGCACATTTACACATTTGCACATTTACACATTTGCACATTTACACATTCGCAACATCACGTGTATATTCGTTTTGCGCACATGGTACCCAATAGATTCAGTAGAAGACTGCCATAAGAATGCCGCGGCCTTATACAGAAGATTTCAGGTGGAGAGTTGTATTTCAGCGCTTGTAAAAGTGCAAATGTGCTTTTCCGAGCTGGACAACCTTAATAACATTGACTGTATACATGTATATGAATACACTTCTACCCATAGCCATGTGTTGGAATGGTGGACTGATTTTCCTATTGAGGTGCAATAATACGATATTTCACCTCATGGCCCTCCTTTACTTTCGTCCACCTTCTACCTCAAGTGTTGCATACTTATATATAAGGGACTGTGCAATAATTAGCAAGAGGGGGGGTTGTGAAATGGGATGGGGGGCATAGTGTAAAAATACATGGCAAGAGAGGGGGGGTAACATTTAAAATTACTCTGGAAAAGGAGGGGGGGGTGGTATCTAATTTCCACTGGTAATGCAACAACAAACCGTTATTTAGCTAACAAATTATATACAATTATTATTCTGGTAACTTATCAGGGGCGTAGCGTCCCTTGCGCATATACGGAGTTTGCCATTATGCGTCAGGAGCGGATCCAGATCGGTTTACAACATTTTCCGAAAAACGGTAAAATTTGTCTACTGTCCAACTGACTGAGTCAAAAACCCAGGAAATGGCACTTTAGGGAGTGTATTTATCCTCAGTTAGTGTGTATAATTGTAGTTAGTAGCAGCCCCAGTGAACAATCTCTCAAACAAAATAAATACTGAAAAAAATGAGTGATCAGCATTTTACTTATTCTCCTTCGCACACCCGTTATTAGCGTTATTAGTGTAATTGTATCATCTATCATCTATAATTAACAAGTAACAGGACTATACATGCCTGTCCAATTTGGAAATTAGCTATACTTATTATCCTTTTTGTCTAATAATGGGTGCGAAGGAGACTACATTTTACTATGTATGTATAAAATTATGTAGCGAGAAAGTCCGCTGGAAAACGAAGAAAATGGCCGATTCCAAGGCTCTATATTTCAAAATTTCCAGGGGAGCATGCCCCCTCACCCCCCTACAAGTTCGCGCCTTCGGCGCTCATGGCTTTGTGCGTACATGGAAAAGTAGCATGCTACGTCCCTGCTTGACGTAAAATGTAACAAAGGGCAAATTGACAACAAGCAAAATTAGATTCCAGTATATGTGGAACAGAGCTTTGAAACATTGTTCTTTCCAGATGAGACTATTATGCAAACTAATGGTTGAAACGACAAGAATTTAATTAAGTAATTTTAATTATGGAGGGGGGGTGGATCTTATTTATCTCCGGTTTGAGGGGGGGGGGGGCAGACTGTTATTTTTTTTCTGTAGTGGGGGGGGGGGGGGTGAAGCCTTATTTTTAATCGTATTTTTCCCGTTTCTCAGCCCCCTCCTCCTGCTAATTATTGCACAGTCCCTAATAGAGTGTAGAATAGTGACGAGAAAATACTGACCTACGAATAAAAGGCATCCAATCAGAATCGACATACGCCTGTCAGACATTGTTCACCTAAAAGAGAAAAATGGAACCAATTGTCATCTTTCTCACAAAAAAAAATCAGGTAATTTTTAAGAACCATTGTATTTGAACCATTGTATACTACTTTTAACGTTACTGTAGAAAAAAATCGTCATTAAAATAATAAGAATCGTTAAAAACTGAGTCAGTTTTCTAAGAATTTTACTTCTTTCCTTCCCTTTCGTCCTTTGTATTATTATTATTATTATTATTATTATTGTAGTTTATTTAAAAATTTAACTAAAAATTATGTTTTGGTCGATATGAAATTACATCGAACATTAGACACTGTTTCTGATTACTGTTCAGCTCTAATTTACAATATGGACGATAAATATACACCTGTTTTCAAAAACGTTGTCCTTTTAGAGTGATGGCACTTAACCCGTGAAACAGATATTAGCCAAGTAGATATTTCTAGACACTTATTCCATGGTTTTCTTTTGTTTTGATCTGACTGTTAATCAAAATAACGGTTATATTTTGTTTCACGGGTTAAGTGCCATCACTCTACAAAATACAAAATAGTAAAAAGGAATTAATTAGAGAAACTAAGCCAGAGTTCAGCTTGAGTGCATTTCTCTTTTGTTTCTAATAAATTCCTTTTTTGCTATTTTACTATTTTGTATTTTGTAAAAGGACAACGTTTTTGAAAAAGATAAATAAGTTAATATTATACAAAGCTGAAGTCTAACTACAAAGGGCAGAAAGGAAACGTTTCTTGTCAGTACTGTCTCGTCCTCTTGAAGGACGTCTAACCAAGAATAAACTATAACAACTATAAGAGATTTGACCACGTTTCTACGCTACATCGCATCATTCTATCATCTCAAAATGTTACTAAGGTCTTTGCAGTGTTCAATAATACTGCGTTGTTGTAGAGAAAAATTGTGGTTCACGTGTTTGAACTGTTTTCTCGCAACTTTAATGGTTGACCTACTTAATGACAATACCATCTCGATAACTGTAACTATATTCTACCGATTCAAGCAAATTAGTAATATTTTAATAATATGTTACTATTATTTATATTACAACATACGGGTATAACTCGCTATATCGTCTTGTCGTATCCGTATTTATGTTTATAAACATTTATTCTGTTCTCAAGTGACTTTATCTAAATACTACATCATATGATACAGTTCATACCTTTCGAACTCCTTTGGGCGATTAGGTGCTCACTTTGAAATACAGTTTGTCAATGCCACGTTACAGTCTGTAAATTCTGTCGCCAGATTTTCTTCGCAGGACGTCAAACTGAAAATATAGCACATTGAATGAAGTAGTTCACCTACTTGCCAAATCTGAATCTTATAAATTTATTATAATGCAATGATTTTGAATGCTGGGAACGCCTCCCTATAAAAAATAAGAATTAGGGGGAAGAAACTTTATATACTATCATAGCATTTGTTCATCTCTTTAGACACTGTGCAGAGAATGATACAAAACTGACGTTATTTTTTCGTTATGAAAAACAAAGTCTTGAAAATGGTTTTCTGGCATTGCATGTTCCTCTTGATCAAAGCATATGAATAGAGTTGCTTGTGGTGTATTATTTGGACCAACATATTCTATTCTTTAAGGAGATAATTCACCTGTTTATTTGCAGGTTTTTAATACTTTATTCTGATTTAATAGTTTCTTGGTACCGGCATTATTTGATCACTATTAAAGATAACGGGAACCTACCACTACAAATTGTCCCGTGGTAAACGTGCTCTTGAAGCTGCCAGGTTCATTTCTCCTAAAAAATGGATCTAAAAAAGCGCGCGTAATTGCAACGGCCAGCTTTGCCAGCTTTGCCAGCTTGTCATACATGGCATCGCAGCGTGCGTTATTTTATTCAGTAGGTTCATTTGAACATATTTCGATCCGGTAGCCTACAGCTGTGTTCTTTGTCTTCCGGCGGAAGTGCAGAATTAAGTAAACGTTTTGAACTTCCAATAAACGGACATACAGTCAATGTCATTAAGGTTGTCCACCTCAGAAAAGCACATTTACACATTTGCACATTTACACATTTGCACTTTTACAAGCGCTGAAATACGTCAACTCTCCACCTGAAATCTTCTGTATAAGGCCGCGGCATTCTTATGGGTATATATATAAACAACATTATTATTTATTATCATTATCATCATTATTATTATCCATTCATTATTATTGCTATTATTATTATTATTATATTATATTATTGCTATTATTATTATTATTATCATTCATTATTATTGCTATTATTATTATTATTATTATTATTATATTATTGATTATTATCATTATTATTATCATTATTATTATTGCTATTATTATTATTATTATCATTATTATATTGCTATTATTATTATTATTATTATTATCATTATTATTATTGCTATTATTATTGTTATTATCATTATTATTATTGCTTTTATTATTATTATTATTATTATCATTATTATTATCATTATTATTATTGCTATTATTATTATTATTATTATTATTATTATTATTATTATTGCTATTATTATTGTTATTATCATTATTATTATTGCTATTATTATTATTATTATTATTATCATTATTATTATTGCTATTATTATTGTTATTATCATTATTATTATTGCTATTATTATTAGTATTATTATTATTATTATCATTATTATTATCATTATTATTATTGCTATTATTATTATTATTATTATTATTATTATTATTATTGCTATTATTATTGTTATTATCATTATTATTATTATCATTATTATTATTGCTATTATTATTGTTATTATCATTATTATTATTGCTATTATTATTATTATTATTATTATCATTATTATTATCATTATTATTATTGCTATTATTATTATCATTATTATCATCATCATTATTATTAATCAGATTATGATTGTAAAAAAATTAGTCCAAAGAGAAAAAGAAATAAATGGGTGTAGTTATTTGGCGCGCAAAGGATTGTGGTAGAATTTCCAAGGGCCGCCATCTTGTTTACTTTACATTCACACGAGCCTGCGATATAGAGCAACACAAACTTTCTGCCATGCGTAGTAAATACGTCGATCATGTACCTGTCCGTATCAATGTTCTTACATGTAAAGGACACTCGCTGTCAGGGTTCACTACAGTATTCTGACACATAGCAACAGGTGTATTGTATTGATTAGAAAACTAGGGGACTGAATTTACATCCAGAATTATTTCTTCAAATAAAAAGTAAACTATAAAAAACAACACGATTTCCACTTTCTCAATTACATCGTCAAAAGTATATACAGCCCTGTGAAAAACTCCTTAACGGAACATTGTTGAAATGATTGTGGAAATGATTGTTATGCTTTCTGTCATCGAAATAGTTTGTCTCAAAATGTTTTGGGAGTTAACTAAAAAATATATGATTAGTCGTGAGTCTTCTTACGAGGGGGGGGGGGCCTCTCTCCACTGGACGTTATCGAGCACTGTACCAGTAGTGCGTTGGGGGGGGGGTTCAGTTCAGGGGGGGTTACTTCCATATATGGGGGCATGGGTATGTGCTGTTTGGGTCGGGGGTTTCCAGCACTGAAAAACAGGGTAACAATTCCCGGTAATTTTACGCTGAAAAACAGGGTAACAATTCGGTAGTTTACTCTGAAACAAGGGTAACAATTCGGTAATTTTACTCTGAAAAAGCAGGTAAACAATTCGGTAATTTACTCAGTCCGAAAAAACAGGGTGATAAGTTAGTAATAAAACCTTTTTTTTTTTTGCCGAAGACCGAAGCCCAGGGTTCAGAAGTCCGCGTGCCGGCCCACACCTACCCCCTAATTATAGCGAGAGTACCCCCCCTGGGGTTGTTCTTCAAGAGGTAACCACGACTGAAATGCGCGTCTTAAATGATGACAAATAACCCAACATCATGAAATTATTTATTAAGGTTGTCTTCACATCGAGCGCGCAAAGCAAAAATCCCTAACCTATAGATTCTGATCTTAAAATTACAGCTTGTAAACTACATCAAAGTTAATACATGAAACTGTATAATGCTTTGGTTGTATTGCTTCTAGGATGTCATATTCTCTTGGGAATAAGTTGCATGGTTAAGTGATGGGAAATTACGGAAATTTCAACATGTACTTAACACTAGATCTTGCTGATCCTATTGGTAGTATGAGTGAGACTTAAAATGGGTCCATAAATCAAGTACGACATTGACTATTTTTTTCTGGTCTAAAGGTTAATTTGGTGTGGTGTATTTTACGGTTGATAATCGTCGATTGTTTGTCTTCTAATTGATTTTGTAGAAACGAAAACTAGATTCCCCTTTTTTTTTCTAACGATTGTCACAATTTGATGAGATAACTAATGATTATGCTGGGGTTCAACACGCATTTGTAATAATGGTTTAAAATATGACGGCCGCGTTGGATAAAATCGTAGCACTAATATAGAGTGATTATTGCAGTAGTGTATTTTTCTGTCTGGCTGAAAAAATTGTTTAAAAAAATCCTTCCCTGCGAGGAAAAAAACTTTTTTTTTGCGGATTCTAATACCGGTCACCATATTATTACCACAACTCCATGTAGTTAAATATGATGGGTTGAAACATGTTTGATGCAAAG
>JAUJYZ010000417.1:0-73000 GCA_033675265.1 Actinostola sp. cb2023 | reverse complement strand
AAGGTATATCTTACATTCCCCCATTTGACTAACAAACTCAACACTCTCCCCTCAGTATCTCGACGGACGTCCAAAACATCTAAACTCACACGATCGCTCAACAAAATCCCTACACCCGCACTCCTCACCTCACCAAAACTCCAATAACATTTACCTTTCCATGCCTTTCCAAACCGCTCAGCTTTCCGTTGATTACAAACAAAAGACTCTTGTACAAACACAACATTCCACTTCGACAATACTGGACATTTTACATCTCGCCTCGCTACTGTTGCCACTCCACGAACATTACATGACAATAGGTTTAGGTTAGCCATTAAAGTTAAACAAAGACATTTACATACTACACTCCATTACATATTCAAAAACCCAAAAAAGTTACTCAATTCAATTCTCGACAAAAAGACTAGGCAAAAACTAAGTTAAAATATACCTAATTTTCGCCGTCGTCCTCCTTTTCTTTCTGCTTATCGTCCTTCCTTTGCTTCGTTCTTGGGCTTGTAAGCGGGGAGGGCGGTCTTTGTCTTTTAGCCGTCCCTTGCACCGCCTCCATTTGTGTGACTTCTTCCGCCTCTTTCAATCTCTCTATATCTCCCCCATCCTGGCTCGTAACTTGCTCCTCTTCCCCGTCCGTGTCCCCAAATGGTAGATCATCCATTGCTACGCTTTCTTTCGACTCCTGCTTCTGCTGCTCTTGTTCTTTTTCCGGTTCTTTCTCCACCATCTCTTCAGCCAATACCTCCGACACGGGCTGCTCTAATGCACTCGCCCTTGCATTCTCGTAGTGCGAGATACGGCATCTCCATTCTGTATGGCCACTCTGACCACATCTGTCACAGTATTCCTCTTGCAAGCAATTTCTGGAGACATGACCCATTTCTTTACATCGGTAACACTGAACATTAGGGCAATCCCGAGCGAAGTGCTCCGTGCTATAACACTTTCTGCATGTCTGTCGCTGGCCACGATACCAAATCTTGCATTCATACTTGCCCACTTTCATAAAGCTCGGGATATTTCCATTGACATTCATAGTCACTGTTCTTACACCATCCTCAATCCCTTTATAGCCCACATCCCGTCGTACATTATACACGTGGCCATGCTCCGCCAAGGCCGCTTGTAAATCACTGTTTTGTACTTCATAAGGTAAGTAATAAACCTTCACGTACTTGCGTCTTGCGTCTACACTGGAAACTATCACCGGGAAACTGTTTATATTCATCGTCCCTAGACCCAAAATACGTTCCACACAAACTTGATCAGCAAAAGTGACAACAACGGATTCGTCTTTGTCAATCTGTACGCACTTGATCGTCCCTTCAGAAAAACTTCCTGTCTCGTAAAGGTGGTCTATCACGTCATTTGTCGTCACTCTGTTTAGCACATCGTGCTCCAATTTCAATCTTACTGAACATTCTCGTTGCGCCATGATAAGAACAGATCAAACGTCCGAGATAGGTCCCACACGTGTGATTAACAGATACTACGCTCGATCGTTGACCTTTGCATAGCACCCACAGCAAGTTACGAATATCATTACGGCTTCCTATTTACAAATACAAAAGCTCTTTCCAATGTGGGATGACTTGAGGTGTATTCTGCGCATGACAGTGATGTCAAAAGTACCTCTAGAAGAAAGTTCTGTAATTTTCTTGTGTTATTTGCTTAGATTTCGCGTAATGCTGTTTTAAATCAAGGTAAATTGGGATGGAGGTTTAGAAGCCATTTACAGCATTCGTGTCCGTACTCAGGCCACTTAAGGCCAGGAGTAGCTGCTATTCACTTGAAATTGCCTTAATAGAGTTACATATAAGCAAATGAAACAATTTTATGCCATATGACATATTTCGTCGAACTTAACATTTTGGTGGCATTTTGGTGGTATGGGACTTGTCACGTGACACGTGACGTCATAAATCACCTTTTTCAAAATGGGCCAATGGGGACAAAAGGAACTAAGGATGTTTTTGCAGTTTTAGTGTTGCCTTACTGTGTTCTTTAAAGATCAGCCTTAACAGCTGGGCTATCATTCGTGTTTTAGGAGATAATATGCAAAATAGGTCACGTGGCTTCACATTTTAGCCTTTATCTCCTAAATCACGAATGGTAGCCCAGCTATTAAGGCTGATCTTTAAAGAACACATTAAGGCAACACTAAAACTGGAAAAACATCCTTAGTTCCTTTTGTCCCCATTGGCCCATTTTGAAAAAGGTGATTTATGACGTAACATGTCACGTGACACATCCCATATCACCAAAATATCACCAAAACATTAAGTTCGACGAAATATGTCATAAGGCATAAAATCCTTCCATTTACTTATATGTAACTCTGATTAAGGTCAATTTCAAGTGTACATCCGAATTTCATAGATATAGATCCTCGCCTACGGCTCGGATCTATATCTACCGATACAACACGGCCGCTCATGCAGTAAATATCACTTATAAATCGAGAGGCCGTGTTGTATCGGTGCAGTGCATAGTATCTATCAGTACTCGATACAACACGGCCTCGAGCTAGGTTTATAAATGACTTGAAAACTGAGTTATCAAACTATGAGTCTGATCAATTTCTTTTTCAGTTCAGAATAATAGTCTAGATTAGAGTGAAATATATGTAAATCTAAATTAAACGGTATCTCAATCGGTATTTAGGTACAAAATTGTAACCTAGACCATGAAATGAGAATAAAAACATGTTCCATTGAGTGGCATCTTTCCAGGCTTCGAAGTCAAAAGATCTTACAATCTCGTCAAATTCATCATCTGAAAAATCTAATTCCTCCTCTCCCTTTACACTAGACTGCTGAGCAATCACTGCACTTTTACCTGGTGCGCTTGATACAGTAGTTACTGCCGGTGGTTGCGCGATGCATTTAGACACGGCCTTCTTTTGCTCCTTCTCTGCTTTTTCATAGGTAAACAAAGCTGAGGAAACATGTCCCGTTCGCTCTCTTATCATATTCTCTTCGTGTTTACCCTTCTTTAACAGATTTGAGAGCCTCTTCCGAGGAAAGAGGCCCGAGACTCTCTAAAACGATAAGCTGGAGAACTTGAAGATCCGTCCGCCATCACATATGCTGATGAGTGATGAGCTGAGTCGCAATGCCAGACTTGCAATTTCATGTGGAATTCTCACCTCGCAACCAAAAAGCACGCAAAATTAAACCACCATTGTTTTATTAAAACGCCTCTGCGATATGAATGGCTAATGCTATATGAGAAGTATGTTCTAAACCTCGCCAGTGTGTTGGACACGGTTTCTAGATCTTCGTGCCATGAAACAATGCCTGGGCTGCGCTTCAGCATTGTTCATGCCACTCGGATCTAGAAACCGTGTCCAACACACTGACTCGGATTAGAAATATTACATCTCTCACCAAGCGTTATTATACACCTATTCCAAATATCGTTGTAAGGACCGGACCGAAAGCAACAAGCAAGAAGCTGACGACCGCAAAGGACTTTGGGAATCTCCTAATTAATTTATGTATCCGTGGTGGTTGAGACGTTATCCCTATGAGCGTTGAATAGGACGAGGTTGAGCAAAATATCGTGATTTGTCAGTGGCGAGCTATCAGTTATTTGCCAATACTGTCCACGGCAGAGGCAAATAATTATAACTGATAGCGAAACACTGACAAATCACGATATTTTGCGATAACCGAGTTCAATAATTGTTTTATCATTCGACTCGATCATTAGTCGCTTTTTTATTTTTATGCTTGTTTTTAGACTGAGCTAAAATATTGTGAATCTCTTCTTCTGACAGCTCGAAAAAACGGGCTGCCATGATTACACTGTGAATGATCAATAGTGCGCATGCTCAGACCGTTATTTGCAGCGAACATTGCTTAATCTTCACTGCGCATGCTCAGCCCGTTACTTGTACGCAGTTATTTGCAGGTCTTTCAGCCAATCAAAACTGCGGATAGAAATGAGTCGAATGATAAAGTCAAATATCCGTGTAAGGAGTTCAACAAGACGTTCGTTCAAATCAGAATGCTCCGAATGTGCTCAATGCGAAACTTGGTCAAAAGCAAATAATAAACATTTTTATTATTCAATTTGAATACATTGCGGAGGCAAGCTAATAGTAACTAATACCGTAATACCGTGGTGTAAAAGCCGTGGTGTAAAGAATTTACACCATGGCTTTTACGCCACGATAATGACGTCGCCATGGTTGCACGTCATAACCACGCGTCACGTGATACAAATCAACCAACCAGAAGATCGGAATTTGTACAATGTGATGAAAATTGAATATTATTAATAAACTAGACGCTCTTCTAGCGTGAAGTCGGGCTTCTAAATGAAATGTAACCTATTAGTCCTTTTGCGTATAAAGACATATGTCCTATGTACCAGGACGTCCTACTTATCAGGGCACGTGAACAAGATAATGAGGAGGTTCACACTTATCTGCATGCTTTCACATTACCAACAATGTGCTATTGTTAGTGCTTGTGTCATTCGACTCATATAGTTATCAGCATCTTTTGTTAGTTTGTAAGCTGCATACCATTAATGCTAGAGTGTATTCAATAGCACGAACAATTCGAACAAATAGTGCAAAATACCACTAGTTTCAACAAAGGATTTTGTGTGCACGCATTATAACCGTCAGAAAAAAAAAAAAAAAAATAACAACAAAAGATTGATGTAAATCGATAAAATTTTGTAAAGTATGGTCTGTGTTACGGGCCCGCAGTAATTGGCTAACGCTGTTGTGGTGACCCTGCTATATGGCAAAGCTAATAAAACAAAATAAAATGAAATAAAGTTGTTCAAACCATTCAACGTGGTTGTTATTGTTTGAACCGCAATATATTGTGCAACTGTGCTAACTGAAATATGCAATGTATTTATAGTCGCTAAATAGTTAGTATTTTATGGATACAACGCGTGCACTCCATCGACTGAAATTGTCTATGTCAGAGTCAGCTGTGACAATCATTGTTTTTTTTTTTCATTAGACATTATATTTATGTGGAATTCCGTTAATTTGATTAAAACACAACTTAGCTTCTATAAACATTCAATATCTATTTTTCTTTATTTCTACCCAAAGGAGATTTTCACACGTGAATTAAGCTAAGATGAAGTGATAAATATAGTAAATTAATGATATTTGCATATTGACACTAATATCCTTGCCAATCCCCCTCCCGCTTTCCCTTCCACTCCTCCTTCCACCATTCCCCTTCCATTTGGGCCGCTACGCAGGCTACTTGTACCGCTGCAAAAATGATCCCCAAGTCGCCGCAAAAGTGTTCCTGGGAAATTTGAGAATCTGAAAAGTTTGGACTGCGGAACTGACGGCAAAGATCGAGAGTGTCCCAAAATTGCATTAATTTGTCTTGCAAACAATGATCAGTTTTTCAACCAAAAAAAAAAAAATCCTGATTTTAAATTTATTTTATCCATTCATTCTTTTTTCTTACCTTTTTAAAATTCATTCTTTCTCAATTTTAACGTGTCTATCACCCTTATTTTTTTATTTTAGAAATCACTTCAATATGAAGTGTTATGTTATGAGTGATTTGAGTTTATAGAGGTTTTAAATCATGACATGCTAATTTTGTGACGACGTCAAAGAATTAAGTGATTTTCTAGTAGCGCTTTGAACTGAAAATACAAATTAAAAGTGGACCTTAAAAATTTAATGTTAACTTAGCTTATCGATACATGGAGGTTCTACGGCGTTAATTTCGATGTTATTTATAGGTATTTCTATCCACTTTTAATTGAAATTGCTAAAAAGTAAGTAAATTAGGAGAAACAAATAATAGTAATCTGACACCAGAACGAGGTATAAATGCAGCTGACATCTGTGTGGTAACTTGATTATTCGGGATTATGTTTTAAAATTTGTGTGAATCAGACAATTAGGGGGTCTAAATTTTGCTTCATTAGCCTACGAGTAACTGCAGAGACTTACCCAATGCGCCAATGCCCATCTAATAGTAATGGGCTCCTGATACAGCTAATTCAAAAAAACGTTGTCCTAGGTTTTGTTGCATATTGCAATTCCAGACCAAAGTGCATTGTGGTCGCTACAAATTGTATGTTTTCTTCTATTTTGGGGTTCCAAAACCCGCAAACAAATATCAGGCAAGCCCTGACAGTCAACCATGATCTCAGCCGTTTCGGCAACGCAACGCAAGGCAAACGAACACTCTTTACTAATCGTATTACAATCCACGTTTGCAAAGAATTCCACAGTCACACTCGCTTGCATGCAGCAATAAAATTCACAACTTTCACAATGGCGAAATATTAATCTGCATACTTCATGTTTTCACGCCATTAATGGATCCCTATGTCTCTCACGTGCATGCATAACAATACCCTGACATAAGTAGGACATTCTGGTACATAGGACATATGTCTTATACGCAAAAGGTCTATTTGAACTAAACTATAGATATCTTATAGTGCGATTTTCAGTGCGATTGAAACAGTTTTTGGTTGCTCGTCGTTGCATGACTCGAGCTCAATAGAACATGCTTTCCTTGCAATTTCAGTACTGCGAACTTTACAGTATATCAGTAAAAACGTTAATAGCCCGACTTCACGCTACTAGAGCGTCCTGTTTCAATCTAAATTTTGATTTAGACGAGAAAAGACTTATATTTTGGCCCCTTGACCTCCGGTGCTTTCCCTGATTGGTTTGTGCTTTGTAATCTTTCTTGGCCAGACTTCATGTCTCCTTCGGCTTTAGCTCGACGTTAGCCTGCGTAGCTTAATATAAAACTAGAGCATAATTATAATGGCCATACTTTGCATAACGCGATCTGAATTGTTGTACATTTATTGTCACCATAACATGCATCACTATACTTGTGTACATTGCTTAGATCCATCACTTTCTCTAGAACATCACAATCATCAAGAGTATTTACCATGTCTTCTACTGAATACATGAAATTCCATACACAGGACGTGACGAGATATAATTAAACGATCGTTTCTACAATAATAATACTGATTGTACAAACAAAATCTAACCGTATTTTACTAGCATTTAACACAATGAAACAAAACAAAAGAATGACGATATTTACTGTGAGGATTGTAAGAGCCACATGTGTTGAATAAGTACTTTTCAAGTTGTTTCGTACCGTGGACGATCATCTTTCGCTTCAACCTGTATGGCGACGTTCAAGTTCAGGTCAAGATCAGTCTTGTTCGTGCTTTTCTTGCAATCAGAGTAGTTCTTTTCAGCTTCAGAGTTCGTTGTAAGTCAATAGTCATTGTTTTGTCATTTTGTTCGTAGTTTGTGTTCACAGTTTTCTCATTTGCTTTTGATATTTCATAACATTTCGACTTTAAGACTTTTTCAGATATGATATTGAAACCGCGGAACGACCTGGTCCGAAAACGCTCCACATCTTTTAGAGTAGGTCTACCGCTAACGGTGTGTGAGTTTGTATGGGAGATGAGCGTATTAGACATACTTCGTTCAAATGTTTTTTTCTCACTATCACAAGACGACGTAACCTTCCTTCGACAAGGTTTGTGAAGAAAGAGGACGACGTGCGATGTCTCGTCTTGATAAGCCATGTAGTTTGAGCCTTCGGTGACTATCTTAGCGGCCGGCACAAGGTGCATGCGCTGTAGAACCCAATTAGTCATTTGGGGTCAACGACGTTGACGACGACGAACGCTTCTCATTTTTAGAGTCGGAGCTTCCACAGGAAGCCCGACTAATAACAAGCTCAGATGTCTAACGTTGACAGTTCAGTTTAACATTTGCAAACAATCGTGTCTCAATTAATCTGTATTTTATCTTAACTTAGATCATCACTTTTAGATAATTTTAGTAATAATTATTATTATATGAGGAGCTTTAGAGAGAAAAGGTTTGGGCTTGATTGACATTTTCTGGTTTCATATTGCACTTTACGACACCTTCAAGGTTTCGGACTAAATTACTCCCGTATTATATCTGTCATCAAACAAAGTAACCAAAGCAAACTAACTTTAATCCCTTCCTTTATATTATGTACGTGCAAATGGATCAAGAGTAAACGAATAGGTACACAAATCTACGGCCGGAATAGTTTCTGAGTAATTATAAAGTTATAAAAATATAACGCACTAGGCCTACCCAAGCTGTCTACGAGACCGCAGGTATAACGCACTAGGCTGAAAATCTATACCCTAAAATTTGAAATTCGTGACCAATTTGAAGCTAATAATTATAATTTTGCCGCTACGATCATTTATAAACCTGATTAGATCTTCAAATACTGGTGAAAATTCAAAACGACTCCCAGTCCAAATGGGCAATATATATACCATAGACCTGTTGACGAACTTATGCATCTTCTGAACCTTGCTGATCAGCCGGCAGGGGTCCTGCATGTAATAAATAAACACACAACTTCTAGCTGCTAAAATTAAATCAAATTGAGATTCCCAAGGAAGCATCCGGATATTACAATATAAACTTTATACTCACAGAGATACAGTTCTTGCGGGCCAAGTTTACCTGCTGCTTCCAAAACGCCAAACATTGTAGTAGAATAAAGGTCAATTCATTCCCGCCAAATTATATATCAATCCTTACGTGTCAAAATGCAATTTCAAATCACATTAGTACCAACAAAGATAGCTTGAACATGGAATATCTCTATTTGGACAAAATCAACCAAGAACATACAGAAATAAACCATAAAATAGCAGATTGTACAGAGCGATATGTTGTCGAGTAGAATGCGCAGGAATGTGATTGAGAAAGACTCATTAGCTAACTTTACATAATCCTGTTGACTTAATCCTAGCAACTGTCGATCATCTTATCACAGTATAAACAAAGATTGAAAGGCTTACAACCCGATACCACGCCTCCAACTGTGACAACTTTTTCGAGTAAAGCTCCTCATGATAATAATAATAATTATTAATATTTTTTAACCGTTAATAATTAATTATTATTAGTTATTTGAGCGAGCGTAACTATAGCTTACCGAAATACCCGTATACTACTCGTACGCATAAACCCTTCGTAATAATTTTGTTGCGTTTCACAAAGCGCACGTAACTATAATTACTCGGGCACTTCCGGGGGAAGTGGCCGAGTTATAAAATGCGCTATTTTTTTTCTTTTTTCTTCCCGTAGCAGACAAAATACGAAGTATTTGATCGTATCGGTACAAAAAATACGAAGTATTTGATCGTATTGGTACAAAAAATACGAAGTATTTGATCGTATCGGTACAAAAAAACACGAAGTATTTGATCGTATCGGTACAAAAAACACGAAGTATTTGATCGTATCGGTACAAAAAATACGAAGTATTTGATCGTATCGAGTTCCAAGATTACTCAGCAGATAAGGGAGCGAGCTACACTCTGTCCCAAAACTCGCTAAAAACCGCTCTAATCGCTAAACAAACGACACACAGAACTCAAGTAGATATTAATCTTTGTTTTGAAAGCAGTTTTAGATATTCAAGCTATCGTGCAAAAGGACAGGATTCTAGTTCATCGTTCGACGACTACAGAAGTGGTAGAAGCTCGTGCTGGATCGAGAGAGAAGAAGTCATCTTGTGTAGTGAGAGAAATGACGCAAGCCATCTAAACGCATACGCCTACTACATACGCATACTCTTAAATCTTCCTCGAGCGTTTTCGAAAGGGCCGTTCTACGAGTCGTTCCACGAACTCGAACTCATCAAAAAGTGAACTCAAAAGCAAATCAAATGAACTCAAAAGCAAATGAAATGAACTCAAAAACTATGTCCTTGAGTATTTAAACTCACGACCACCGATGTAAAAATACATCTAATCGATAGAAAGCTACAGAAGTCAAACAGTCGAGCCAGTCCAGTCCATGTTTTCAGAAATACTGCTTCAAGTGTTTAATATGCAGAAGAGAAATGACATTGTATCGAAGCTAGAAGCATGATTGACTGAAAATAGTGCTATTGAAGCCTTTGTAAGTAAGAGATAAATACCGAGAACGGAGGCAATAAGCCATATACGGCCCTCGGGATTTATAGGCTTATTGCCGACGTTCGAGGTATTTATGTGACTTTGTTTAAATTTGACAAGGTTTTCGCACGAAGCAATCTGAGGCATTTTCTGGTATTTTTTGGAGTATTATTTAGCATGAATACTATATGAATAGCATGAAGAATAGCATTTCAGTGCTCATTATGAATTCACCGGGATGTATTCATATACAACCCAGGGCTGTAATGAGCAATTCAATTAATTCAATTCTATTGCTCAACCGGTCAATACCGGAGATAAAACCCTATGAATAACAAAGAAAACCGTGTCAAATTTAAACTAAGCTTAAATATATTTAACAAAAACAAACGCGCCTTCAATTACAACGAACAAACGAAGGGCGTTATCAGAACCATCTGATAAAGATCTTTATCTATGCGGCTCGTACCACAGACATCCCAACCCTTGCCTCTAAGGACACTGAATATTTTAACATCATATCTGCGTGTTCTCTTGATGGGTTTCCTGTGGTAGAGCGCGCAAGCATGCAATACGTATATCATGTCGGCCTCTGTGCTGAGAAACATCCTATTATGAACCAATTTTGGTAACAGTCTCTCTTCCGTCTAGTCTTCATTTGAGGATTGGGAAATCTTTAGCTATGCTCACCGACACATAGTCTCCTTCGTCACGCAACTGTCATTGTCATAATGCCCGAGTATACGCTCATTGAGCGTCTTGTTATTATATTGTTATTATTATTATTGTTATTGTTATAGACTGTGCGAATCTAGACGATTTTGTATCAGAAACACAAGCTCTGCCACGGTTTCTATATTTTGCAAACCGTACGTTATTTGTTGTACTCCAGGGAATCTGTATTGCAGTCTTGAAAAAAGCTCCAGTCTTTTCTACTAAACTATCTCATAATGTTAGTAATGTAGTTCGTAAGGTTTCATCAAGCGTAAAAAGACTCAGAAAAATACTGAACCCAGACGGGATTTGAACCAATTCATTAATTGTCTACAACTGACTCATTACCGCTTATGCATATTTTCATCGTATTGTTGATGACACGGGAAACGCTTCAGAGGCAAAATTTCGAGTTTCAAAATAAGGAATTACGGTATGTAGATTGAAGTACATGAAAATATCAATGGTTTCATTTTTAGGACATTGTTTTACTGGCATCATCTCCTTCATTTCGCTTTAATCGTATTAAATATAACCAAGAGACCATAAGGGACAATTCTGGTTGAAACGCCTACCTGGTTCAAACAATGATTAAACAATATCATAAGTAATTTACAATATTCGTGAAAATGTTGTATCTTATTTACAATCTCTCGCCTTCGGCTCGAGATTGTAAATAAGATACAACATTGCCACTCATATTGTAAATACTACTTCTAAACCTCATTAATAATTCATGAGCAATTGACCAACCAGGTTGGTTGAATCGGTCACATGCATGGTTCTGTATACCACGATACAAACACTGATGAATAAAACATCAGTGCTGTATCAGTGATACAGACCTAATGAATAAAACATTAATGCTGTATCACTGATACAACACTAATGTTTTATTCATCATGCAGTTCTATGTGATATAGAACTGACACAGGTCATGCAAAGGTCTCATTTTTTTTATTTTATTTTTTATTTTTTATAAAATCTTTAATAAAGATTAAAGCAAACGGGCACTAACCCAGGTTACATCTTGTTTCAGCTGTACTATCTCGCTATTTACAACATTTTCGACTATTCCCATCTTAATTTCTCTGATATACATTTATTCCCCTTATATACACTTATTCCATCAATTTCCTTCTTAATTTTCCTTATATACACATCTCATCAATTTCCAATTTTATTTCTCTTGTTTCTCTTTTTTTTCTTTTTCCACTTATTTCATCCTATTTCTGCCCCCCCTGACGTTCTATCCCACTTCTTCATCATTTTATCATTGTAATATCGTTTGCACACTATTTGGCGTATTTTCCTCAATTTCGCCAAAACTGCATAAATTAATTATTTTCCCACGATAATCTCTAATATGTACTTTTTTTTGTCTTTTATGTTTTTCCACCCTTAATTGCTAATTATTTTCCCATCAGCTAATTTCTGCGCCTGCTCTAAGGCCATTTAGAATGACTCGTTTTTTGAGCAAAATTGCTCATTATTATGCATCATTGTTCTTTCTATGCAGTTACTCAAAAAATTGCTCCTGCTTTACCCATATCTTTCGAAAATCCTTAACACTCAAACGATACGACTCAACACTCAAACGAAACACAATATCCTTCTTACACTTTCCTACAATATCAATATACGGACGAACACTGTTACGGAACGTCGCACTATTACGAAAAAACCAAATATTATTTAACATACATTCTACTACAAACATCACCAAGTCTTTACGTTCCCCCTTGAACAAACCCAAAAACACACACTTTGCATTGACAAGAAACTCACGTGACCACTTTCGGACTATTCTCACGACCCATCCCCACGCTTTTTTCACACGACTACACTCCAAAAAACAATGCTCAATAGTTTCATCCTTCCCACATACTGCACACCGCTTAGACACCACATTATACCCCCATCTAACAAGACTGTCACGCACTTTTGTCACTCTCTGTACAATACGCCACCTCACCTCACCCACAATATTTTCAGACAAACTGTTACGAAACCCCCCCCAGACATCCTTCCATTCGGTTACACTCACATCACTCCAATAACCCATACACCTCGGTTGTTTCAGCTTACTATTTACTAGGAACTCATACATCTTACTCACCACTGCACAACATTGCACTGAACACAAACGAATTTCCGCATACACCGCTTTATAATATTGAGACAAAAAACCCCGCCCCTGGCTTCAAGTTATCCCGTAAAAACATCCAATCATCACGTAACGATGACAACCGCACACCTAAATAATATCTCAAATAACACCACATTTTACCCGACAACCTATTTAAACACCCTACTACATTTGCTATATGCAAAGCGCGCACACGAACCCCAAAATCCACCATTCCCAACCCCCCTGACAAACATGGTAACAAACACGTTTCCCTTTTGATCAACTCTACTTTCCCATTCCACACAAAACTCCACACTAACGAATTCACTTTAGTCACCACCCAACTCGGCACAGTTAACACCCTAGCCACATAATCTAACTTTGACAACCCCAACACTTTAACAATCAACACTTTACCTCTCAACGACAAACATCTACCTTTCCACATATCTAATACCTTCTTTAACTTTTCACACTTCGCCACCCAGTTCTCATCCTCTACATTATCTCCAAACCACACCCCCAATACTTTCATTCGCACTACCCATTTTAACATATGGTTTATCCGTTCTATTATTCCACGATCCTATCCACATTGCCTCTGATTTCCCTCTATTCAACCTCGCCCCCGTCCCGCGCCCAAAAAACTCCACTATATCCAAATACTTACTAATTGACACCCCATCCCGCAGCACCGCAGTCGTGTCATCAGCATACTGAGAAATATTAGTATGCTGACCACCCGACCCCGGCACCAAAAATCCACATATACCCTTCTCCACACGAACACTACACGCTAACCCTTCTGCCATTAACACATACAACATAGGTGACAACGAACACCCCTGTCTAATCCCCTTCTCTAGCACAATACTCTCCGTCAACTCCCCATTACAAATCACTTTCGCTGTCGCACCCACATATAACACCTTCATCCACTTTCTAAAATCCGCCCCAAAGCCAAACCTCCCCAACACCCTATTCAAAAAACCCCTATCCACCCTGTCAAACGCTTTCTCCTGATCCAAAGTCAAAATGACCCCTCCCTCCCCAGTATGATCAATATGATCTAGTACATCTCTCATCACATTCAAATTATCAGTGATCGACCTCCCCATCACCCCACACGTCTGGTCTTCACACACAACCTCTGACATGACACTCCTCAAACGAACACTCAGAGCCTTAGAGACTATCTTATAATCCAAATTAAGAAGAGAGATCGGCCTCCAATTCTTGAGTTCTTTCCGATCTCCCTTCTTGAACGCTAACCTCACAACACTCCGCACACATTCTTCAGGCCAACTCTCCACTTCAAAACTCTCGTTTGCCAGCTGACACACTGCAGGTAGTAACAACTCACTAAAACATTTATACAATTCCAACGATAGCCCATCATCTCCCGGTGTTTTCCCATTAGCCATTCCCTTCATTGCATACTCTAACTCCTCCACTCTTAGTCTCCCTTCACAATTTTTACACGACTCATCTGACAATACTGCTGACAATTTACTTAACAATACATATTGCACATCTACATCTACATCTTCCAACTTAAACAAATTCCTGTAAAACATTTCAATCACCTTCCTTTTTTCACTCTCATCACTCCATTCTATTCCATTTCCATCCTTCAACACATCTATAAAATTCCCCTGACCATGCCCCCCACATAGGTTAAAAAAATATCTCGTCGGCCTTTCCCCCTCCTCAATCCATTGCGCACGACTCCTTACCTTCACACCTTCACTCTCTCTCATCACTACCGCTTTCAATTCCCCATTCAGTTCACTGATCCTCCCACCCACATCCTCCCCTAAGGCTAAGCCCCTTTTCAACCTTATAATCTCATTAGTTGTCTTATCCCGTTTCTTCCTTCTCTCTTTCGCCTTTGCAACCGAATGTCGAATGACAAATTTCTTGACCCCTTTTTTAAACTTGACCCAAAAAACCCCTACCCTCTCCCCTTTGTTTCGTTCTAAATATTGCCTTATCCACTTTCTCATACTCTTTACAAACTCACTATCCTCCAACAACCCATTATTAAATTTCCACAGCCCTTTGCTTTTACAACCCACACTACGATTCAAAGACAACACAACACCATCATGATCCGATACTCCTAACACTTCTACAAAACAGCCAGTTACAACATCCACTAAATCCTTTGACACATAAAACCGATCTAACCTCGATCCTATTCCCTGACCCATCCATGTAAACGAAACAGTACGACCATGCACAGACACCCAAGCATCAGACAATTTAAAATCCCTCAAAAACGTCTTCAATTCCTCGCCCCCAGCTCTATTTGTTCCTGTCGTCGCCGTTGTATCTCTACTCTCCAACACACAATTAAAATCCCCCCCCCATTATACAGTACGAGTTTGCAAACACATAATCATGAAGCCCTTGAAAAAACAATTTACGATCGCTAACATTCACTGGCGCATACACACACAAAAAAGTATATCTTACATTCCCCCATTTGACTAACAAACTCAACACTCTCCCCTCAGTATCTCGACGAACGTCCAAAACATCTAAACTCACACGATCGCTCAACAAAATCCCTACACCCGCACTCCTCACCTCACCAAAACTCCAATAACATTTACCTTTCCATGCCTTTCCAAACCGCTCAGCTTTGCGTTGATTACAAACAAAAGACTCTTGTACAAACACAACATTCCACTTACTATGCTATGTCAACAAATAGTCACTATACAGACACCCAGCATTGAGCATTTGAACGAGTTCATGAGACCTAGGGGGAGGGGTTATGTCCCAATACTATCAAAACCGATAAAATCGAGCCCCTAGCTGGACCGTCGTTTTGAACTCGAAAGTCCCTAACAATGCAGGTCACCTATCATTACATCAAAAGGGTCTTAGGAGACAAGGCCCCTTTTGTGAAAACGCTGCTCCTATAAATCCCGAGGGCCGTATATGGCTTATTGCCTCCGTTCTCGGTATTTATCTCTTACTTACAAAGGCTTCAATAGCACTATTTTCAGCCAATCATGCTTCACGATACAATGTCATTTCTCTTCTGCATATTTTAATATTTATTTTAATACTGCTTCAAGTGTTTAAAAACACTTGAAGCAGTATTTCTGAAAACAACTGGACTGGCTCGACTGATTGACTTCTGTAGCTTTCTGTCGATTAGATGTATTTTTACATCGCTGGTCGTGAGTTTAAATACTCAAGGACTAACTGTACACGTATTATTACAATTAGCAACACTGAAACATGGCATAGCGAGATCATGCCGATAGTTTTTGAGTTCATTTCATTTGCTTTTGAGTTCATTTGATTTGCTTTTGAGTTCATTTTTTGATGAGTTCGAGTTCGTGGAACGACTCGTAGAACGGCCCTTTCGAAAACGCTCGAGGAAGATTTAGAGTATGCGTATGTAGTAGGCGTATGCGTTTAGATGGCTTGCGTCATTTCTCTCACTACACAAGATGACTTCTTCTCTCTCGATCCAGCACGAGCTTCTACCACTTCTGTAGTCGTCGAACGATGAACTAGAATCCTGTCCATTTGATAGCTTGAATATCTAAAACTGCTTTCAAAACAAAGATTAATATCTACTTGAGTCCAGTGTGTCGTTTGTTTAGCGATTAGAGCGGTTATTAGCGAGTTTTGGGACAGAGTGTAGCTCGCTCCCTTATCTGCTGAGTAATCTTGGAACTCGATACGATCAAATACTTCGTATTTTGTCTGCTACGTGGGGAAAAAAGGAAAAAAAAAGAGAGCATTTTATAACTCGCCCACTTCCCCCGGAAGTGCCCGAGTAATTATAGTTACGTGCGCTTTGTGAAACGCAACAAAATTATTACGAAGGGTTTATGCGTACGAGTAGTGTACGGGTATTTCGGTAAGCTAGTTACGCTCACTCAAATAACTAATAATAATAATTATTAATTATTAACGGTTAAAAAATATTAATAATAATAATTATTATTACTAAAACTATCTAAGTTAAGATAAAATACAGATTGAGACACGATTGTTTGTAAATGTTAAACTGAACTGTCAACGTTAGACATCTGAGCTTGTTATTTATTAATAATATCCAATTTTCATCACATTGTACAAATTCCGATCTTCTGGTTGGTTGATTTGTATCACGTGACGCGTGGTTATGACGTGCAACCATGGCGACGTCATTATCGTGGCGTAAAAGCCATGGTGTAAATTCTTTACACCACGGCTTTTACACCACGGTATTACGGTATTAGTTACTATTAGCTTGCCTCCGCAATGTATTCAAATTGAATAATAAAAATGTTTATTATTTGCTTTTGACCAAGTTTCGCATTGAGCACATTCGGAGCATTCTGATTTGAACGAACGTCTTGTTGAACTCCTTAGACGGATATTTGACTTCATCATTCGACTGATTTCTATCCGCAGTTTTGATTGGCTGAAAGACCTGCAAATAACTGCGTACAAATAACGGTCTGAGCATGCGCAGTGAATATTAAGCAATGTTCGCTGCAAATAACGGTCTGAGCATGCGCACTATTGATCATTCACAGTGTAATCATGGCAGCCCGTTTTTTCGAGCTGTCAGAAGAAGAGATTCACTATATTTTAGCTCAGTCTAAAAACAAGCATAACAATAAAAAAGCGACTAATGATCGAGTCGAATGATAAAACAATTATTGAACTCGGTTATCGCAAAATATCGTGATTTGTCAGTGTTTCGCTATCAGTTATTTGCCTCTGCCGCGGACAGTATTGGCAAATAACTGATAGCTCGCCACTGACAAATCACGATATTTTGCTCAACCTCGTCCTATTCAACGCTCATAAGGATAACGTCTCAACCACCACGGATACATAAATTAATTAGGAGATTCCCAAAGTCCTTTGCGGTCGTCAGCTTCTTGCTTGTTGCTTTCGGTCCGGTCCTTACAACGATATTTGGAATAGGTGTATAATAACGCTTGGTGAGAGATGTAATATTTCTAATCCGAGTCAGTGTGTTGGACACGGTTTCTAGATCCGAGTGCCATGAACAATGCTGAGGCGCAGCCTAGGCATTGTTTCATGGCACGAGGATCTAGAAACCGTGTCCAACACACAACTGGCGAGGTTTAGAACATTCTTCTCATATAGCATTAGCCATTCATATCGCAGAGGCGTTTTAATAAAACAATGGTGGTTTAATTTTGCGTGCTTTTTGGTTGCGAGGTGAGAATTCCACATGAAATTGCAAGTCTGGCATTGCGACTCAGCTCATCACTCATCAGCATATGTGATGGCGGACGGATCTTCAAGTTCTCCAGCTAAGCGTTTTAGAGAGTCTCGGGCCTCTTTCCTCGGAAGAGGCTCTCAAATCTGTTAAAGAAGGGTAAACACGAAGAGAATATGATATGAGAGCAAACGGGACATGTTTCCTCAGCTTTGTTTACCTATGAAAAAGCAGAGAAATAGCAAAAGAAGGCCGTGTCTAAATACATCGCGCAACCACCGGCAGTAACTACTGTATCAAGCGCACCAGGTAAAAGTGCAGTGATTGCTCAGCAGTCTAGTGTAAAGGGAGAGGAGGAATTAGATTTTTCAGATGATGAATTTGACGAGATTGTAAGATCTTTTGACTTCGAAGCCTTAGAAAGATGCCACTCAATGGAACATGTTTTTTATTCTCATTTCATGGTCTAGGTTACAATTTTGTACCCTAAATACCGATTGAGATACCGTTTAATTTAGATTTACATATATTTCACTCTAATCTAGACTATTATTCTGAACTGAAAAAGAAATTGATCAGACTCATAGTTTGATAACTCAGTTTTCAAGTCATTTATAAACCTAGCTCGAGGCCGTGTTGTATCGAGTACTGATAGATACTCACTGCACCGATACAACACGGCCTCTCGATTTATAAGTGATATTTAATCAGAGTTACATATAAGTAAATGGAAACGATTTTATGCCTTATGACATATTTCGTCGAACTTAATGTTTTGGTGATATTTTGGTGATATGGGATGTGTCACGTGACATGTTACGTCATAAATCACCTTTTTCAAAATGGGCCAATGGGGACAAAAGGAACTAAGGATGTTTTTCCAGTTTTAGTGTTGCCTTAATGTGTTCTTTAAAGATCAGCCTTAACAGCTGGGCTACCATTCGTGATTTAGGAGATAAAGGCTAAAATGTGAAGTCACGTGACCTATTTTGCATATTATCTCCTAAAACACGAATGATAGCCCAGCTGTTAAGGCTGATCTTTAAAAGAACACAGTAAGGCAACACTAAAACTGCAAAAACATCCTTAGTTCCTTTTGTCCCCATTGGCCCATTTTGAAAAAGGTGATTTATGACGTCACGTGTCACGTGACAAGTCCCATACCACCAAAATGCCACCAAAATGTTAAGTTCGACGAAATATGTCATATAGTACATTATCCCTCGCGCTGACTCATTAGCATTAAGGTATGGGATAGAAACTCCTGTCGAGCAATACGACAAAGAGCACAAAGGTGCTAAATTTGTCAACGAGAGGGAGGGTGGGTGGGACGACATCTGCATCCCCACTCGATCTTGGTGAACTGACACATTTGCATAATTAATTCTATCTTATATAATGCTCATTACGTCATCGCACGGGATAATGAATATTAATAGGGTATGAATAGTACATTATCCCTCGCGCTGACTCATTAGCATTAAGGTATGGGATAGAAACTCCTGTCTCGCCCTTTATCTGGCACAGTGTGTCCATACGACCAGTACTTCCCTCTTTAATAACTCTCCCCAATCCTTATAATAACTCCCCATTCCTCACCTTATGGTTGGGTACACGCCTATAAAATACATCCCCAATACTCATCATACATTTGACAGTTTTGAAAATAAACGCGTATATATATACACCCCTTACTGAATTGAAAAACATTTGTGAAGTCAGTCAAGTTACTTATGTCGATCTTTGATAAAGTTCTGACAAGTCACTCATTAAAACCTATTTGCCACTTGAATACAATTAAGAGAATGGTTCGCCGTCCTTGATATAAATCAGACACCTGAATCGCTTCCAGAACCAAATATATAACGAAGCCACTAAACTTCGCAATCCATAACGTTCCGACCTGGTAAACGACTGACGTGAAAGGACGATCGAGTCTAGACCGCTGAAGAGCTGAAAAGGGGCATTAATTACCTCGCCTGTGGGGTTAAGCGGTCTGACAAAGATAATCTTGTAGAACAGGTACCTTCAATAAATCACACACATCGATGTATACCCCCAACACCGTAACAGTGCAGATTGAAAACATGTTGTACATAGGAGTACCTTTTTCCTTCTCTGAAAATAAAGAATTCCTCGTTAACGCGGCCTAAATCGCCTGCCTTATCGCCTGCAAATAATCGGCTTTCAAGGATCCTGTTTGGGATAAAGTGTCCCCGATTAGTGTATCACTTGTGATACGCTAGAAGCTTGACACGTCAATAAAGTTTATATATGTGTATAAAGACCAGGCTCCAATAAATGATAAGCTCATGGCCACCCAATCAACCTATAGCTATAATATAGCCGACAAATCCGTACTGAAACAAACAGATTCAATCTGCGAGGACAAAACGTGCCTCCCATTGTTCCACCTTCACGGCAGACAGATATTCTTTCACTTTCCTCGATGCTGCTAGATCCCCATATTCCAGAAGGCCTGAGAAGTCCGAGCCCCTCCCTATCCTAGAGCGGAAAAAAAATCGCTCGCACTTGCCTATTATAGGGTCCACCGATCCGAAAACAAAGGATAGTCGGGTTGGACATTTACCACTGAAGTTACCCTCACTTCAAAAACCCCTACATGTCGAACAATGCCCTTTTTACACGCACTGTCCTCCGAAATTAAACACGGATGGCGTAGGAGTCACAGAGAACAGTCACGGCAAGGTGAATGATTTTTGAGAAACGAAACGTCTCAGCGAAAACTGAGATGCGTCGATGGAGATCATGCCCAAGCGCCCCATGCTTTTCACTGGCCTCCACGGAATGCAGTCATCTCAGGAGTCTAAAAACTCTTAAGTGTCATTGTCAGAGAAAACAGGGCGGGGCCAAAAGATGGGGGTCAGCCGATTCTCTCTATCTTTTGTCCACTAAAAGACTATCCCATATGATGATGAACTGTGGTATTTAAAGCTTGGTCGGCCTTTATTTTTTTGAGATTGACCACCCCCCTCGGTTTTTGACTTCTTGCACGGTCTATGATGCCTAAATCTTAGCCTAAACTTGACGATCCAAAAAGTGAACATTACCTAGCCGCTGCCGAATTTTATGTTTCGACAGGTAAACTTAGCCTATAAAGAAGCTGTTTTAAAAGAGTACAGTCCAATCCGACGAGTTGTACAAAATTGACACGGTTTTGAAATTTGCATATCAAACTCATTCGATTGAAGATCGTAAAATGGGTCATCTTTGAAAATCATTTTCTCGAAAGTGCGGCAGTTATTTTCAAAATTAATTACAGTCTGCAAAAGTACTATGCCTGAATATTAAGAAAAAGCAAAGTTACAATTGGGATCTCAAATTCCTTGGATGTGAGTCGCCTCCAAAGTTGACACAAAATCACGCCCGAAATGTGTTTGTTCGAGCGAAATATTTACTTCCGGTCGACACGGCATGGCGTAACTCTCTCTATTTTCGACAAAAAGTCGCTGTTAATGTCATTACTGCACCTTTTCAGCGATAATTAAACTCAAATTGAAGGAATTTAGATAGATTTGACGAAGTTTACACTATAATGAAGTCCATATAAATATTTTATTGCATTCCTGACAACCGTTTCATTTGTTTTGGTTGTGCTACATCGCTACATGCAGATGTTTACGAGAAAAATATTACTTTACTGATCGGTCTTAAAGATAGTAATAGGCAAGAATATATAGCAGAATAAAAGGTATGTTGACTAAATTTGCCATAAAATAGTATACCTTTCTACGTGTACAAATTTTGTCTTGTCTAACTGTGATCTGTAAAAGTAGGGTCTAGTTTGTAATTAGCATTTGGTAATGCATTATAAAAAGCGTGACGATACTATTTTACGATGTTCACAGGCCCGTAAGCTAGGGGGAATGCGGGGCACACAATATATGAGATGAAGTCTTACAATAAAATGAATTCTTGACCCGAGTTTATTTGATTACAGAGTGTGCAACTCGGGATTATCCCGATTTTGATTGAAAACCCCAAACTCAGTCATTTTACTTGTGATACTGAAAGATAAGTGGCATTATTATATGGACAGGTAACTTTTCAAGCTAGTTGGTCCATGTTTTCCGTCCGTAATGTACATAATAAAAATGTATTAACCTCGTTTGCTCGTCAGTCATAATATTGATCCTCGTTTTTCTGCGCGCTTTGCGCTTGGGCCATCAGTCGCTGAAAAAGGTACGGCATGGACCTTGCTATCGGTTGCTAAGAGGTATTTATGGAAAACAAGCCTAAAATCAAGATCAAGTTACCTACCCTTTTTGACAGAAATATTCGCGTCTGAGAGTGTCCAGAGAGTCCCGCAAAATTCAACTCCACCATTGTCGCAAAGAGTATGCCCCACTCAAATTAGTAACAATAAGATACATAAAAGCACCCAATCCCCCCCTGTTATGCCCCCCCCCCCCCCCCCCACCCGTTCCAGCCTACGGCCCTGCTGTTCCAATATATATCGTTCGTTGCTGTGGCAGAGTGCTCTATTTATGATTGCTTGCAAGAGCATGCAAGTAAAAAATCTTCGAGTGGTTTTATGTATGTTATTTTTCTTTTGACAGTTCCTTGAACTTCAATCTCCAGACTTTCACAGATAGTTCTAAGTTCTGCTATTTGTAGGCGGCTGAGTTTCCCATCACAAGATAGTTGACAGATGTTCCTTTCTCCGACTATAACAGGGTGACTAGGGACATCCATGTCTTGTATCACGGCATTTCTCAAGGCTTCAAAAGATTCTCGGGCTTGTATTGCTACGACATCTTCCTCTGATAAGTCTTCTTGTCCATTATTTGCTGTTGTTTTTGTTTGGCTGACATGCGCGAGAAAAAGCTTTTAATTTGTTCAGCTGTCCTCCACTCTTCTGGCTTGAACAGTGATGTTCCATGCTCATCTTTCGCTCTTTTCATTTCTCTAGATACCAGCTGTGCTGGATCTGCCTTTAGCCCACTTGCAGCCCCAGCGTCAAATTGCTCTGTAAGAAATAATTTGGCCTTTTCTCACATTCTTGTCCAAGTTCTGCTGGTCTTTAGGGCCCACCCGATAGCTACTTGGCTTTCAGAGGCCCCCGCACGAATCCGGTGACTGATGCTGTTGTTCGAGGCTTGATTCTTCTATGTGTTCTGATGGTCTGGCTATGGTAGTATATTGTACACCAGTAACTTTCTCAGCCCAGGTCAGTCCTTATTGAATCGTAAATAGATTTTCTCTCGGTTTTTCTCACATGTTTACCAATGTCCATATGAGCCTCTGCTTCAGAACTTGTCTTGAAAGTGAGAACGCAATCTGTCTCGCTACATGAATAGATGTCGTTCTTTGATGATGGGTCTTGGGCGTTGGGTCGCGATAAAAAGGCTGAAACTGAAACGGCGGAAAGCGGAAACGGAAACGGCTGAAAGAGCGGAAAGTGCGGAAAGTGGAAAAAAGCTGAAACGGCGGAAAGTGGAAAAAAGCTGAAACGGCGAAACGGCGGAAACGGCGGAAAAGTGGTAAAAAGCTGAAACGGCGGAAAAGTGGTAAAAAGCTGAAACCTTTCCATAATTAACTTTCCAGTGGTGTCACAGACCTCCGCTCTTCGATACTCAGATGCTGAATTTAATTTCCTTAAAATTTTGCATGTATATGAATTAAACATTTGATTTTGCAGACTTTAAGCAGAAAATAACGATTAATAACGAATATAAACGAATAGGGCCGAATAGTCGCGAATACTACCGTATAGTTCCGAAAATTCCAGGAAAATTCTCAAATTACAATGACACTCGTGCCAGCTCGTGTCAGTTGTCTTTTGTAAGTGCTACGATCCACGATGGATCAAAAGAGCCCTTTACCCCCAGAGGTAATTTGGATAGACGACGAGCAAAGTACCTGTAGTTCAAGCAGTGATAATGAGTATTCACCATTCTCGAGGTAAGTACGTGCTAACATGCATCCAGTGTTATTCCATGATATCAAGCGTGTAGATAAGATAGCTTAGCATGAATATAAACTGTATCCACTCGTCGTATTTAAATGACGTTCCCCAATTGCAGCTCGGTGACTCAATTGGAAATAACATGACTTACTAGAGAAGGCAGTCCCTACTATCGACCATGAAAAGATAGCCAAAGTAGTAGGACATCACACGTTCGAGCAGTTTAATTTATTAATTTACAAACATATACAAACGTTAAGGAAATTAAATGAAGAGGTCTGTGATTATGGAAAGGTTTCAGCTTTTTACCACTTTTCCGCCATTTCAGCTTTTTACCACTTTTCCGCCGTTTCCGCCGTTTCAGCTTTTTTCCACTTTCCGCCGTTTCAGCTTTTTACCACTTTCCGCACTTTCCGCTATTTCAGCCGTTTCCGTTTCCGCCGTTTCAGTTTCAGCCTTTTATCGCGACCCCTTGGGCGTTTCCTGAATGGCTCATGTACATGCAAAGTACAAAAATACATATACTTACATTGGCAGTGTTATTGTCAGGTTCATGTGCTCTTCTTTTATAATGGGTATGTCGACATGTCTCACACAAAGCTGTGCCAACGAAATAATATCGGATACAAATGCATGTTTAATATAATTTTAATAAGAAAGACATTTATAAACATTTCAACTATGCAATTTGATTTGCTAAACAATAATGTTGAAGTTGCACATGTTATGGTTTTAGTGAAGCAGTATTGGGCGTCAAACCACAGGCAGCCCAACCATTGCTTCTGAGGCTACATTAAAATTCTAAAAAAATAAAAAATATTTATATGCACGCGTCTTTTTATGGGTTTCCTCACAGGCAGCCCAACCATTGCTTTTGAGGCTAATACAAATATATTTGCGTCTTTTTATGGGTTTCCTGTGGTAGAGCGCACGCGCGCGATACGTATTATATTGGGTTCCCTGTGCATAGATAGAAATGTATAATGTTGGGATCCCTGTGTGCGTCCTGTGGGACGCGCCCGTAGCAATGTACATAGTTAAATATACACATGTACTGCGGGACGCGCGGAATGCGCACAGGGATCCCAACATCATACATTTGTATGCACAGGGAACCCAATATAATACGTGTCGCGCGCGCGCGCGCGCGCTCTACCACAGGAAACCCATACAAAAAGACGTGCGCATACAAATATATTAGTAGTCATTATTAGTAGCCTCAGAAACAATGGTTGGGCTGCCTGTGGTTTCCTGTGTTAGAACGCGCGCGCAATACATATTATGTTGGGCTCCCTGTGCTTAGTTTCTGCGGGCGCGTCCTTCTTGATGCACACAGGGAGCCCAACAGAATACGTTACTAAGCACAGGGAGCCCAAAATAATACATTACTACGCACAGGGCAGGGAGCCCAACATATCAATACCACAGGAAAACCCATCAAAAAAGACGCGCGCATACAAATATCCTTTTTTCAGGAGTAATGGGCTCCTGCTTTTTATTTATTATAAGTAGCCTCAGAAACAATGGTTGGGCTGCCTGTGATCAAACTTGAGTGTGTCCAAAAGTGCTCAGACCACTGTAAATCTCTCCCTTATAACCCCCAAAAATCAAGTGCGATGGAAGTGCAATGGAATGTTTTTCTACATAAATTTATATGACTACGGTGCCCAACAATTCAAACTGCCCATTCGTAAAGAAAATGACAAGAATGCGTAAATATTACGCGCGGCTATTTTGGGCATCATCACGAATCACGCGTCTAATTTTTTTCACGCGTCACGCAAAAAACATTTGCCACCCTGTTCTTAGGGTTCCTTGCTCTTCTTACATTTGCCTTTCATATATATTTATGAATTTATTATAAAGAATCTTACCGGAACCAATCGGCACAACAGCGTTCAACATCTGATGGATTTCTAAGGACATCGATGCATTGACTCGACCACAGGCAGCCCAACCATTGCTTTCGAGGCTACTAAATAATTCCCAAATTTTTTTTTTTGATGGGCTTCCTGTGGTAGAGCGCGCGCGCATTTATATATTGGGTTCCCTGTGTATAAAAATGTATAATGTTGGGATCCCTGTGTACCTCCTGCGGGATTCGCCCGCAGCGAATGTGTATATTTATACAAGGTATGAAACTCCATCACGTGACAAATACGTTTTTGACCCTAATTTTGTCAATGTGATGTGAAAATTCAATTTTTCTTCGAATAACTCAACTTGACCGTATTCTCGAAGCACTTTGTAAGTGTCAGTCGTCTAACTTCAACGTACGCTGAGAAACTAATTTTTGAAATTTTGAGCGTCGTGGACCGATGTGCGCCGCGTTTCGTTGGTGCACTTTTCCGTGAGGCAGTCGGATTTTACTTTCGAGAGGACATCGGCAAGCGCTCGGCAAATCTGAATTGTGCTCTTTTTTGCAAGTTTTAATATTTATATTTTCACTAAACATAAGTCAAAACATTTACAATATACTTTATTTGTTTTCTGTTTTGACTTTTATATAGTATTTGTATAGCCTCCTCCGCAGGCAACGTTCGGAGGCCGAAGGCCGAGAAAGAAGCGAGGCCGAAGGCCGAGAATTGGCCGAGAATGGGATCCCTGCGAGGCCGAAGGCCGAGAGGGACTTGGCCCCTAGGGAGAAAAAGCGAAGGAGTTGCCTGCCATAAATGGACAACAGTTTATCACTTCGCGCATGTTTTATTGCGCATGCCAAATATACTTAGTACGGGAGGGATAAGAAAAAATTCGACAGATTTCTTCAATCTCTAGAAGCCCGATGTTTTAGTAAAATCCTGGAAATTATTTTCAGTCCAGGCCATTGTTTTAGAAATAAAGGCCAACGGAAAAGCAGTGAAACTGACAGATTTTAATCGGAAGCAAAGAGAGTGCGTTTCATAAATATAATACACTGCAAATGACAGCGTCAGGACCAAGGTCAACAACAACTAACCGACCGATCAGAGCGTGGCTTGATTCTGGCGCCTAAAATCGCCAACACTCGAGTGTTTATAGTGATAGGAAACCATAACATGAATTCGGTTCACTTCAAATTTTTAGCACAAACATGTGTTCTTGTGCAAAACACATCAGCGACGGCGGGCGCCTTACAAATTTATATTAATGCCCACGTATATAACCCGACTTATAAACAACGGGTCGGGTTAGCGTACGTTGGAGACGTGACATCTTCTCTCTCTGTTTCGCAACAGTGAAAACAAATAATAATTATAAGAACGAGAGATTAAAAACTGAGAGACGATTTTTGTACGTGGTATTTAGGTAGAAGTTGTGTTCACAAGGCCGCATATAAGCGTCGAGCGCGAGCGAGTTGACCAGGCGCGTTGTGTGACAATTTTAAACCGCCGTCAGGTCACTCACATTGCGTTTTCTGATCATCTTTGAGATTTGCTGTACTTCAATTGAAAGCATTAACGAAGTCAGTATTTCAAAGGAACATTTTAAACTGAGCGACTAATTTTAAAATGCATCAGTCCGCAGTGTGAATCAACTTCTTGTTTGATTTGACTGATGGCGGTTAAAAAATATATTTCACTCGGTCGCGAAAGGGATTTCACTCTCTCTATTTTGAAAGTCTTCAGAGGCAGGAACTTTAAAATAAACGTTCTAGTACCTAGTAGAGATCACGTCTTGAACCGTAAACGCACAGTACTGTTTGATGGTTTAACTACTAAGTATCCACTAGTGAGGTATTTTGGTCGACTAAAACTCCCAGGGGCTCCCGGGGTGAATTCACATGTCCTCAAGGGTGAATTCACTCGTCCATACCAGTCGATTTATGGCAGGCTACTCCTCCTCATTTTTTTTCCTGCTCTCTCGTCTCCAGTCTTCCTCTTTTGTATCCCTAGTCCTCCCTCTTCCTATTTTCTACCACAGGAATCCCAATTCCGATAAAAATTCCATTCCGATAAAGTAGCCTGCGGAGGAGGCTAGTATTTGTATTGTGTTTTGATTTTTATCGATTAAAATGCTTTAAAATTGAGGCATTGTGTTTTATAAATGCAGAATAGTTTCCATATTTAGTACTGCACAACACATTTTTGCTATCAGTGCTAGTAAACAAAATGACAAACAAACGTATTTATTTCAACAATCAGTTAAAATAAGTTTACTAGCTTTTTACACACTGTTTTGCCGTTCTTTCTGTACAATTCATTCACTATATTGATCAGTATTACTATGGATATTGTTTTGAATGAATAACAAACATCGGAGTGCGCCTTAAAAGCTTACTTACGTTCTTCCGTGAACCATATTTAAAATTACTCTGTGTTTCTCTCAGATGATAGTATTTGCTAAATGAGTTGTACTATGTCAATGACAATAAAGAACAACTGTTAATATTTTAGTTCACGGCTGCTTCATGAGTCCATCGCCATTCATCATGCCGGACTCCTTCGATGTCAGTGAATTAATTTGAGTTCGTCTCAAGGCCGTTTATACTGTGTTGGCGTTCCGGCTTGTGTTGTAAGAAGTACTGTAAGAGAGAGTCATAATGTTTAAACAGATAAAGTACTAGGTTCTTTGTTGAACTTGATTGAAGTGTACAATGTGTGTGTAAGTCTTTAATATTTCAATGACAACTGTACACATGTACAAGTGAAATAGCTCGGTCATAAGCTTAATTTATGAAAAATAACTGAAGCAGCCCTTCTGCCATAGTATAGGCAAGTCCTTTCATGTCTTTTATTAGAGAACAGTTAGAGCAAAAACTACTAAAACCTCAAGAAAATAATTCAGAAAATATATTTAGTTCAGCTTAGTTTTCGATTCGAACTGTCGTGTGTCGAGCACAACATACAATTCTCCACCATTCAAAATGAAAAAGGACTACTTTAAAACCGTCAAATTTCATCTAAAGCTACTTAAAGTTGAAATGAATTGTGAACTTCTAAACTTACCATGGATAAGGAAAAGAATCCAAACGCTTACACCGAAAAAATCATGTTTTTCTTCATCAACATCTCCGCCATTTTCAAAACTTCAGCGACTTCACCCTGGGTACCCCCCCACGGGCCTGTAGCGTACGACGACTTCGGCTATTCGGCTCACGGAAAAGTGCACCAACGAAACGCGGCGCACATCAGGCCATCACGTGACTGGAGTTTCATACCTTGTATAAATATACACATTTGCTGCGGGCGCATCCCGCAGAAGGTACACAGGGATCCCAACATTATACATTTTTATACACAGGGAACCCAATATATAAATGCGCGCGCGCTCTACCACAGGAAGCCCATCCAACAAAAAAATTTTGGAATTATTTAGTAGCCTCAAAAGCAATGGTTGGGCTGCCTGTGACTCGACGAGGAAGTTGTATAGTGTTTTCTCGGACCTTCGTGAATAGGATAAGTACAAACACGACTTTTACGACCTTGCCAATCAGTAGTGAGGTTTTTCCGATGTTTTGGGCAGATTGTCATTGCTTCTGCTTGTTCAATTGTCAAATCAAACAATCTTGCACGAGTCAAGATTAGATCCTTTTCGGAGAGCACTGTCTTTCCCCCGTCCGCGTTTTCCAGTCACTTGTAGACTTACAAGCTAGACGAGGCGTCATGTCCTGAGTACATGCAGATAACGGGACTAGCGTAGTACCTAAACCAATGAGACCACATGGAGAATTCTCCGATACAAACGAGCAACTTACTTCTACAGCCATTGTCGAATATAAATGCGCATTGCACAATCAAACTATGCTTATTACTGACATGAGTCAAATTGACAGCTCATTCAGTCTTGCGTAATCACAACTCATTCAATTGTTTATTAAATAGCAAAATTTACGCTTATTACCAACATAAGAAATAATAATAGCCTTACGTTAAAGGTAACAGCGATATTCAATTGAAAACAAAAATAAAAACAATGATCCTTTTTCAGTTTGACCTTGTTGTGTGACACTGTCCGTGACAAGACAAAATTTGTATACGTAGAAAGGTATACTATTTTATGGCAAATTTAGTCAACATACCTTTTATTCTGCTATGTATTCTTGCCTATTACTGTCTTTAAGACCGATCAGTAAAGTAATATTTTTCTCGTAAACATCTGCATGTAGCGATGTAGCACAACCAAAACAAATGAAATAAAGGTTGTCAGGAATGGAATAAAATATTTATATGGACTTCATTATAGTGTAAACTTCGTCAAATCATTCTAAAATCCTTCAATTTGAGTTTAACTATCACTGAAAAGGTGCAGTAATGACATTAACAGCGACGTTTTGTCGAAAATAGAGAGAGTCACGCCATGCCGTGTCGACCGGAAGTAAATATTTCGCTCGAACAAACACATTTCGGGCATGATTTGTGTCAACTTTGGAGGCGACTCACATCCAAGGAATTTGAGATCCCAATTGTAACTTTGCTTTTCCGTAATTTTCAGGCATAGTACTTTTGCAGACTGTAATTTATTTTGAAAATAACTGCCGCACTTTCGAGAAAATGATTTTCAAAGATGACCCATTTTACGATCTTCAATCGAATGAGTTTGATATGCAAATTTCAAAACCGTGTCAATTTTGTATAACTCGTCGGATTGGACTGTAATCTTTAAAACAGCTTCTTTATAGGCTAAGTTTACCTGTCGAAACATAAAATTCGGCAGTGGCTAAGGTAATGTTCACTTTTTGGATCGCCAAGTTTACGTTAAGATTTAGGCATCATAGACCGTGCAAGAAGTCAAAAACGGAGGGGGGTGGTCAATCTCAAAAAAATAAAGGCCGACCAAACTTTAAATACCACAGTTCATCATCATATGGGATAGTCTTTTAGTGGACAAAAGATAGAGAGAATCGGCTGACCCCCATCTTTTGGCCCCGCCCTGTTTTCTCTGACAATGACACTTAATCGCAAAGTCAACTGGATTCAGATTTTTCATTATTATACATTATTATTATTGTTATTTATTGTAATTCGTAAGGACTATAGAATTGTTGATTAGCACGATTTCCAAACGGATCACACTAGGGTAGACTTGGTGCAGAGAATAGTTTTCGAACTCGCCAGAATTGAGTGGTAACAAGGTTTATTGATCAATGTTCAATGTCTCTACAATGATGAGTAGCTGATAGATTGACGATAGATGACTTCAACGATAACACGATTCGGTGATATGACGATATTTGACGATTTGATGGGAAACCTTTGACGGTTCGAACTGAAATAAGATAATTACAATCCTAGATGTAAAACTAGTAGATCATACAATATAACATGAGGTAATTACAAGAATCAATGTTTGCGTGCGTTTGCAGGCCACACGGTTCGCTTCGGTAGCGAATGACGAGAAAACGAGTGTCGCATACATACGCGTTAGCAATTGCATATAACGTGACATAAATCCTTACAAACATAAATGCGATAAAGATATACGTATAACTGGCATAAGATAGATAGCAAATCATTGCATACAAAATGAAGATAATGTCGATTTCAACTTGCTAGCATAATCAATAACAATTCGAGAATATGAATGTTGAATAAGTGTTGAGTAATAAATCCGATTATCAAGTTTCTCTAACATTGGCATATTAAACGTACTTGATCTAAGATAGCGTGATTACATATAAATCGTTCTTGAATTCTGTGGACTTGCAATAAATTGCGCTCCAATTTATATACGTTTTCCCAACGATCTTAACTTAACTGAGCTAGCTTATAAATATATTACTGTACTTACTTTTGGTCTACACATGCACCAAATGATAGCGGTTTGAGAGTTTAGCGTAGATAGAATATGGTCCAAAACCAAAGTTGCCAACACTGTAGCGTATACACTAAAAACTAAATATTCTCTATGGACCGCTTACTTTTATAGTGGGGAAAACGTGCCTGAGGTTGCGTGAGTCGTGCCTCTAGGCGTTTCTAACGGAAATAGCGAGATAGGGTGGTAGGCCTAGCCCTATTACTTTAATCTTGTTAACTTGATAATCAATCAATCAATTTGGGATATCTAATCCTTACGTTCTGTTTATACTAATTAAAGACATCACGTTTCAAAACCAACATTCCGGCCCCTTAAATGCGTTACCGAGGGTAGCATTTACATAAAAAACTTTGAGGGGGTTTGAAACGCGATGACTGACTTACCTAACTAATGCTAACATCTACTAATAAAGTGTTCATAATACTTAGAATGTTCAGTGTCCATATAATATGTTATCTACTTATCGTTGGTTGACACAGTTGCAGCCTCGAGGAGGACTATCTTGTCGATGGGTCGCACTAGAATGGTTGTTCTAGTCTTCAGCTTGACAGAGCGCACAAGACCGTCCCTACGATTAGTGTAAACCTCCAGGATGCGTCCTAGCGGCCATGAGCAGCGTGGGGAGTTTTCGTCTAGTACTAACACGATGTCGTTGACTTGGAAGTTTCTGTACTCCTTGTTCCATTTCTGCCGTTCCTGAAGTGACGGGAGATATTCGCGGATCCATCGTTTCCAGAAGACGTCGGCCAGGTACTGTACTTGTCGCCATCGCCGTCAAGTGTAGTTATCGTGCTTGCTGAATGTCCCGGGTGGGGTTGTAGGTCCTGTGTGTAGCAGCAGTAGATGGTTGGGTGTCAGAGGCTCCATATCTCGAGGATCGTCTGATAGTTTTGTGAGCGGTCGACTGTTTATGATTGATTCGGCCTCGCACATCAGAGTGTTGAGACCTTCGTCGTCCAACGTTTGCTCCCTGACGACTGCCTTCATGACTTTCCTTACTGTACGGATACAGCGCTCCCATACTCCGCCGTGGTGGGAGCCGGCTGGTGGGTTGAATGTCCACTTGATGTTGCGCTGCAGGAGGTAGTCGTGGATCTGCGCTTGATTCCAATCCCTTATTGCTTCTCTGAGCTCTCTTTCGCCCTTAACGAAGTTGCCTCCGTTGTCTGAGCGCATTTCGATTGGCAGTCCTCTCCTGGCGGTGAACCGTCGCATGGCGTTGATGAAGGATTCTGTATCTAAGGTGCTTGCGACTTCTATGTGAACGGCGCGTAATGTTAAGCATGTAAACAAAACGCCGTACCTCTTAACGTGGGTCCGTCCGCGTCGTACTTCGAACGGCCCGAAACAGTCCACTCCTACGTAAATGAATGGCGGTTTCGAAGGTGTTATGCGATCTGCAGGCAGGCTAGCCATTTTCTGACGTGCTGCAGGTGCCTGCCGTCTTCTGCAACTGAAGCATGTGTTTAGAGTGCTCCTTACTGTAGAACGTGCGTTGATTACCCAGAACCTCTCTCTCATCAGCGAGAGAGTATGCTCTAGGCCCGAGTGGCCAGACAGGTGGTGATAATACCTGGTGATCAGCTCTACGATGTGATGCTTCTTCGGCAGCACAATGGGTGTCTCGTCTCGTCGTCGATTGGTGCTCGATGGAGACGACCTCCTACCCGTATGAGGCCGTCCATCAATATCGGGTCGAGCTTGTAGATGTTGCTACCTTTCTGAACAGCGATTTTCTTGCGCAAATCGCAGAGGGGATTGACTGGTTTCAGAATTAGAAGCTCTTCGCTAAAGCAACGTTTCTGTACATGTCTTAGAAGTGCTGACTCTGCATTCTGTAGCTCGACTACTTCTATTGGGTGGATTTCGCTAACTGCCTGGAACTTGACGTGGTCGTTTGCCTTACGCCTAGCTGTGGCTTGCTGGAGTTTAGACTTATAGCGCAATATCCATGCAGCTATTCTCTTTAGGCGGTTCCATGACGAGAAACGCTCGATTATTTCTGTCACTGGATCTGGATTTGCTTCGGTGGCGCAGACAGTTATTTCTCTCTTTACCTCTGGGTCGTTGTCTGCAATCAGACCAAAGTCGGCTGGCTGTTGCGGCCATGCGTCCTCTGTCTGGTGAAGGAATTCTGGACCATTTGTCCAACGTAGGTTTTGTAAAAGAACGTCGACTGTCATACCTCTAGATGCTTCGTCGGCGGGGTTAGATGCTGTGTCGACGTAACGCCACTGCGTTTCTTCTGACTGGCTGAGTATTTTCGTAACGCGGTTAGCTACGAACACTTGAAATCGCTTCTCCTGGTTCCTTATGTAGCGCAGGACGCACGTGCTGTCTGTCCAGAACGTCGACTTGTCAATAGGATAAGCGATTTCCTTTCTAATCATCCTGTCGAGCCTGGTTGCCAGGACTGCGGCCGTTAACTCCAACCTGGGAATAGTCACGTGCTTCAAGGGTGTCAATCGTGACTTAGCCATTACCAGTGCGCAGTGTACTTGTCCGGTTTCAGTCACCAGGCGAAGATAGGACGCTGCTCCGTAACCGAGCTCTGAGGCGTCGGAGAAGTGATGGAGCTCACAGGATTTGATGGCTGTTAGGTATTGTGGTTTAAAACATCGTTTGATTGCGAACTGCTCGAGCTTCGGGAGGTCCTTCAGCCAAGTTTCCCAATCGCGCAACTCTTTCTCGGGGATTATGTCATCCCATTTTAACTTCTTGCGGCACAACTCTTGCAGGATCATTTTGGCAGTTAGAACGACTGGGCTAACGAAGCCTAACGGGTCGTAAACAGAACTAACGATAGATAGAATGCCTCTTCGCGTAGAGGGCTTATTTTTGTTAGTGATCTTGAAGTTGAACGTATCAGCTTGTACGTTCCATTGGACGCCGAGTGCTCTCTCTGTGAGATTTTCGTCGAAGTCGAGATTTTTTACTGTCGCTGCTCTTTCTGATTCCGGTACGGATTGCAGTACAGCCTTGTTGTTCGAGAGCCACTTGGTTAAACGGAAACCACCTCGGGCGAGCAGTTGTCGGAGTTGTGAAGTAAGGCGTATTGCCTTTGCGGTCGTTGCTACTGATTTTAGACAGTCGTCTACGTAGAAGTTGGACAAGACGGTATTTACTGTGGTCGGATCGAAGTCCTTTTCGTTATCCGTGGCTGTTTTTCTGAGGGCGAAGTTTGCGCAGCTTGGCGATGAAGTGCCTCCAAACAAATGTACGCACATTTGGTACTCTTCTGGAGTACGGCTGAAGTCTCCACTAGGCCACCACAGGAATCGTAAGCAGTTGCGATCGCTCGGCCTAACTTTAACTTGATAGAACATGGCTTCGATATCTGCCATCAGGGCCACGGGCTCTTGCCTAAAGCGCGTCAGGACGCCAACGAGAGAGTTGGTTAGGTCCGGCCCCTGCAACAGCTGGTCGTTAAGGGACGTTCCTCGCCACTTCGCAGAGCAATCGAAAACAACTCTAACCTTGTTTGGCTTCTGTGGGTGGTATACAGGGTGATGAGGTAGATACCAGACGGGGGAGCTGTGTTCTTCAGATGAAGGGATTTTTCTTGCATGTCCCTTCGAGATAAGATCGTCGATAAATGCCTTGTACCTTTGAAAGGTAGACTCATCCTTCTGTAACCTCCTCTTGAGCAGATTGAGGCGATGCTCGGCCATGGTTCTGTTGTTTTCCAGGCAGGGCGGCGAATTCTTCCATGGGAGAGCCATCTCGTAATGTGAGGCTTTCAATTGAATTGTCTCCTCCATTGCTCTCAATGCCTTCTCGTCGTTTCTGGACATCGCGGCTTGCCCGTCTTGTTCTGAGTCGTTCAATTCGAAGTTGCAGAACCGCTCGAACTGGTGACTCAATTCGGCGTCTGCGCGTATGTGGTTAGCGGTTGGTGTGTTGTTGCCGCGTTTGCCAAGAGGGCCGTTTACTGTCCACCCCAGCAGGGTGCGCGTAGCGTATGGGCCTCCGTTTTGACTAATTCTGATGTCTTGCGGCTGTAGGGCTTCGGGAACATCACAACCGATCAACAGCCCGACATCAGCGTCGATTGCCGTCAGCTCGATGCCTTTAAGGTGTGGCCAGCGGTCTATGTCCTGACGTGTGGCGATGTCGGCGCTTGATACCGGGAGTTTGTGCATAGAATACACGTTAGGGAGGTCGATTTGGTTTTCTTGCTTCAGGTCGAAGACTTCAAGGTTCAGGAGTCTGCATTCCACTGCTGCGTTTTTGCTTTGAACTGTTGTCAAAGAGAGGTTTGTTTTTCTGCCCTTGATTCCAAGCTTCTGCATCAGTTCTTCGGTGCAAAAGGTGGTATTGGACCCGTTGTCCAAAAAGGCATACGTTTCTATAACTCTAGATTTACCGGGAGCCTTTACCTTCACCGGTACGATAGCAAGTCCTGTTACTAGGGTACTTGTGAATGAGTTTGAAGCCATATTCATGAAACCGTTCGTAGCTGCCTCAGAAGTTGTACTTGTGCTTGGTACTGGCTCGCTTGAGTCGCTTCTCGTAGCGTTTGCGCTTGCTTGTCTGGGATGGAGGAAGGTAGAGTGTTTTTTGGTGCAACCCTCGACCTTACAGAAACTGTCCTTCTGACAAGCGTGTACAAAGTGGCCTGTACAAAGACAGTTGATACAGAGTTTTTTCTCTCTGACTAGCTTTAGCCTATCTTGAATAGACTGTTTCTTAAATGTGTCGCAGCGCGACAGCCAATGACTGCTATTGCAGAGGGGACACTTGGGCTTGGGCCTTTTGTCTGCCTCTGCTGCTTGGTTGCTGGTAGGCTGTTCACTTCCGTGGGTGCCATAGTTTGTGGCTCTAATACTTCTCGTATTGGGCTTGATTGGTGGCGTCGTTTTGGGAGGGTCGACCTTACCAAAGACCGGGTGGCTCGCGGCCCTCGCCTTTGTTGCCACGAACTTGGTAACGTCTTGCACCGTTACATCTCGCTGCTCCCTATCGATTATGCCGTCTACCACCTCGCGCCAACGTAGCCTCAGTCTGTAGGGAAGACGGTCCACAATTCTCTTTAAACTGTCTTGACTGTCTAGTTTCGTTGCGAAGCCGATTTCCCGCAGGGTATTTGAGCAGCTCGTTAGCTGCGTTGAAAACTTCTGTAAAGCGGTAGCGTCTTCTGACTTGATAGTCGGCCCGTCTGTGAGCTTCTCGACTAGCGAGCGGCTATTCGGTAGCCCTGGCCAAATCTTTCCTTCAAAAGACGCTTTGCCTCTAAGTAGCCCTCTTCTTCTCTCATGGACAGGCAGCTGCGCATTGACTCCTGGACATGACCTGTTGTGTACTGGACCAGATAGTAGAGACGCGTACTAGGGCTTTGGGTTTTCATCTCGATCAGCTGCTCAAATGCGCGGACGAAGTCGCTGTACTCTACCGGATCGCCGTTGAAGACTTGTAGGCTCGGCTGTGGGAGGGTGAGTGCAGTCACGCTTTGCTGTTGTTGCTGCACGAGTTGCTGCAGGGCGTGGCTCTGGCGGTCCTGGTTCTCCATTAGCCTCGTAACAAGCTCTTCCTGTAGAGTGCTAGACTGATTGATAGGGGTCGCCTCGTAGTGCCATGCTGTGGTCCTAGGGTTTAACGTTGTCTTGGGCTTACTTGAGAGGGGTGTCTGATTAGGCGGTAGCGGGGCGCTAAAGGCGGGCTGGTTCTCTGAGTGAGTAGGTACCGGTTCGGTTACCGGGTTACCTGTGGTCTGTCGCTCGAGTGGAGTGGAACTAAAATTGACGTTAGGTAGGTGAGCGAATTCTGCTGTTTCCTCAGCCTCGGCCTGTTCATATACTCTTTTCTCGGCTTCTGCCGCTGAAATTTCTGTTTGGAGCTCGAGCTCAGCTCTCTTCTGATGGATTTCGAGTTCCTCGGTTTGTAGTGCATGCAAGCTTTTGAGAGACGCCGCCTTTGCTTCTAGCGCTGCCTTTTTTGCCATTGCTCTAGCCTTCGCACTTACGGTGCTTCTAGTGCTGCTGCGTGAGGAGAGAACTGAATGATGAGTTCCTAAATTGCTCGCTGAGTCGCCTGGCAGAATGTGTGTACTTAGACTTGTCAACGGCCTCGAGTATTCTAGTTCCGTGACCCAGTTTTGTACTTGTTTTTCTACCTCCGCGATTGTTTCCAGAGCAAGGCTATAGTAACGGTTTGATAATTCTATTTCCTCTGCGCTCGTTAGCTGATTATGAAATGTCTCGTGTGCCATTTGAAATGACTTGAATGATTCTCTTGCGGCTAGCGTGGCCTCCTTTACAGGGTCAATGTTTTCGTAATTTCCGGTAGCCATTAACTCGTTTAATTTGTTTACTTTTTTCGTAAAGTTGCCTTTGGCGTGCGAGCGCGCCTTCTTTAAGTTATCCATATCCATTCCGGAAGCCATTTACGTAATTCAATTTCCTCGATGAGAACTTGATAGACGAACGTGAGTGATGGTCAAACGGAGAGATTGACGATGTGCACGTCTCGGAGTCCTGTTTCCGAAGCGGATCGTGGCGTGATCGTGTGACGAGTTGTGTGACGCGGGCGTTATCCGGATGCGGATGTTTGCCCAAATTCTTCGAATTCTTTTGTGATGTAACAAAATTCGAACTTTAATGTAATTCGTAAGGACTATAGAATTGTTGATTAGCACGATTTCCAAACGGATCACACTAGGGTAGACTTGGTGCAGAGAATAGTTTTCGAACTCGCCAGAATTGAGTGGTAACAAGGTTTATTGATCAATGTTCAATGTCTCTACAATGATGAGTAGCTGATAGATTGACGATAGATGACTTCAACGATAACACGATTCGGTGATATGACGATATTTGACGATTTGATGGGAAACCTTTGACGGTTCGAACTGAAATAAGATAATTACAATCCTAGATGTAAAACTAGTAGATCATACAATATAACATGAGGTAATTACAAGAATCAATGTTTGCGTGCGTTTGCAGGCCACACGGTTCGCTTCGGTAGCGAATGACGAGAAAACGAGTGTCGCATACATACGCGTTAGCAATTGCATATAACGTGACATAAATCCTTACAAACATAAATGCGATAAAGATATACGTATAACTGGCATAAGATAGATAGCAAATCATTGCATACAAAATGAAGATAATGTCGATTTCAACTTGCTAGCATAATCAATAACAATTCGAGAATACGAATGTTGAATAAGTGTTGAGTAATAAATCCGATTATCAAGTTTCTCTAACATTGGCATATTAAACGTACTTGATCTAAGATAGCGTGATTACATATAAATCGTTCTTGAATTCTGTGGACTTGCAATAAATTGCGCTCCAATTTATATACGTTTTCCAACGATCTTAACTTAACTGAGCTAGCTTATAAATATATTACTGTACTTACTTTTGGTCTACACATGCACCAAATGATAGCGGTTTGAGAGTTTAGCGTAGATAGAATATGGTCCAAAACCAAAGTTGCCAACACTGTAGCGTATACACTAAAAACTAAATATTCTCTATGGACCGCTTACTTTTATAGTGGGGAAAACGTGCCTGAGGTTGCGTGAGTCGTGCCTCTAGGCGTTTCTAACGGAAATAGCGAGATAGGGTGGTAGGCCTAGCCCTATTACTTTAATCTTGTTAACTTGATAATCAATCAATCAATTTGGGATATCTAATCCTTACGTTCTGTTTATACTAATTAAAGACATCACGTTTCAAAACCAACATTTATAACTATTGATTAGGGCTCCTATTGATAACAGTGTATTATATACACTGAAAGGACAACCCTGTTTAAATAAAGGTTTATTCATTCATTCATTCATTCATTCAGCTGATTGTAACTGTGCTGCTGGGTAAGTTTGTAAAAAAATGTATACCGCTTTCTTTTTCTACGTATATGATATCAAGTTGTCAGAGCGTTACGTTTGAAAATTATATAAGTACTTATACTCTTGCACTTTTAACGTGCTTTGTTTGTTTGTTTGTTTTAATTATATATGTATACAATGTATCTTACAGACTCGGGGAGGCATGTAACCACATCGCAGCGTTATTATTCTCTATTGAAGACTTCTGTAGAACTAAAAAAAAAAGTTTCTTGCACCTCTCTGCCATGTACATGGAACCAGCCAAGAAAACGAAAGCTAAGGAAAGGAAAGTTGCTGTTCCTAAATATGGAGTGTATACACCAAGTTCGAATGTCGATGGGGCACTATTTCTAGACTATTTTCTTGGTTCTCTAGCTAGTGTAAATCCAGATGCTGCAATTTGTACTGTTTATAAACCAAGACCATTGTTTCAGCCAGAACACAACATTTCTGGTGACCTTAATGTAAGCAATTTCAAGGAAGTAGAAACAGAGGAAGCCGACTTTGATAGCATTGCTAAATCATACAACCCAACACCACTACATTCTATTCAGCATAAGACATCACTCAATGGAAGCAATGTAGAAGAAGTAATAGAAAATTATGGGCACAGTATGCAAAAGGCGAGAGACAACTGCTATGGACAAGTTAGTCTCTCTGATATTGCAGAATGAGCCTGAAAGGTGCCTAGACAATGTATCAGGAATTAAATGGGGCAGAGACCATGAACAAACAGCAAGGGAAACCTATGTGAAATTCATGAAGTCCCATGGACACAAAAATATCACTGTATTTGAGAGTGGCTTAGTTGTCACTGTAAAATACCCCCACCTGGGAGCAAGCCCTGATGGATATGTCTACTGCCCCTCTTGCAAACATTACCAAGGTGTGCTAGAGATAAAGTGCCCTTATAAGTGGAGACACAGCACTATCAAAGAGGCACTTGAAGACAGCGAGTTTTATTGTTAACCTTAATAAGGTTGTTTGTTCTTTTTCTACATTGGGAAAATAAGAATTTATCAATAGACAATCGTTACCTTGTATTATACATTTCAATATAATAAGTCTCCCCTTGTCATCTATCAACGTATCCGTGATCTTGTAATCTTGTAATCTGGCCTAATAGTACTGCGACTCCTCTACTATTTGCTGATCCATGAGAGAAAACTATTTCCCTGTTAAAACGTTGTTTCCACGATTTTTCGATATCAGATGTACTGTGCGTTTCTTGAAGAAAAGATAATCCTGTTTTCCCTGGTTGCATAACCAATTAAACATATTTTTACTTTTTTTGTAATTTCGAATACCACGGACATTTAGTGATATTATTTGATAATTAAGAACCATTTGTTTTGATGAGCTTTTGCCCTTTGAGACCCCAGACAATTCTAATGAAGTAACACAAACATTAAAGACAAAAGACACTAACGAACACAAACAAACGAACTGAGTACTATTTGTACATACTAACAAGCACGTAACGATGATACAGTTCAACAGACATGGTACAATGATGCAAACATGTTTCTTGAATAACAGGGTATTGATTTCACCTGTCCAATTCCCTGCTCTACTTACAAATTCAAACCGATCTATGAGTTTACATTCCAGCACAGTAGAGTAAACTGAATAATTTAAGGAGCTATAATTCCATGGCGTTTGATGTAAATATCTTGAAGCAAAACCCCAAAAAACCCTTATTAATTCAGTCAAATATCATTTAAGTATATCTAGGATATAACTGTATGCCTTGAGAAGCCTCACTTCGACAGCCATTGTTAATGCCACGAAGATAGAAATAAAAAAAAAGAAAGAGTAATCTGACCTTAGTATAAATCGTCTAAATCACTTTCTTTACTTATCTTGGTTGGTCTATCGCCTTTATCTTTGGTAACAAATATCTTGCCGTCCGTTGACCAGGCGTTATACCATTTGTTCAGCTTAACCCGTTTCCTCACTTCTCCAAAAAGCCTTCTCCTGGTTGTCGTTAAATTCTCGTTGATGTACACCGCCTGAGCGAAACAGAGCTTTGACTTGAGATGTGTTTCGTTTTTTCGCCGTCATCGATCATGTGACTCGTATCAAAGACCTTGAATATCCCATGCATAATAAACAACCAACAACCCTTGTCAACCAAATCTTGATCGTGTTACATAACTCAATCAACGGCACGATTCTCTTGAAATGCTTTTAAATACAACACGTTTACAGAAAATAACCCATCACGTTACACGTACCATGTAAGATAGCCGATCAACCACTCAGAAGGCGCCGTAGAACACTATACGACACGGTCTTGGCGTGGAATGCGCTGTATTTTGTTTCATGGTCGTACGAAAACCTGTTACTGTTACCTTGTTGCTTTATTATTAGACTCGTGCTAGTGGAATAAAATTCAAGAATCGTATTTGGTAAGCGTGCAAAATTAACATTCTTCTAAACTGCAGTAACATTTTTTGAATTTTAAAGTTATTGAAGTTTGAATGTATAAATGAATACTTACTTTCATTGCAGTAAGTTCAAAATAAACGGGTTAACTGTCTCCTACACACAATAGGGAATTTAAGGTTCGACGACTACGGACTACGACTACGGTTGAACGAGCGGAGGGATCACATGTAGGACTGGGTCGAGTACGAATGTTTTGGCGCAAAAATACGACATTAAGATTGTACACAACAGCAGGCGAAGTACGGTCAAAACAATATTTTTTTTCTTGTAAAATGTCCTTTTATGATGTTCGTGAAGCCTTGACTTACTGTTTTGCCGATGGGTTAATCAATGAAGAAGAGTTTCTTGTCCTTTACCAGGAATACGAGTCCACAAATCTTTCTTTTCCTTACTGGGAGTACGAGCCTTTCTGTCTCGAAAACATGGATAACAGTGAATGTAGGGCTGAGTTTCGGGTAGACAAAGAAGACATTCCGTTATTGGTCGATGCTCTTAGAGTTCCAGATCATTTCCGATGTCCCCAAGGAACAGTTTGTTCAGGACAAGAAGGGCTTTTGCTTACTTCTCAGAAGACTTGCTTACCCTTGTCGTTACCATGATTTTATCTATAGATTTGCACGTCCCGTACCTGAACTTTCTATGATTGCAAATACTGTACTTGATTGGGTATATGATAACCATTCTAACCGCCTTATGTCTTGGAATAACCAGCCATTTCTTTCCCCTGCCAACCTTGAACTTTATGCACAAGCTGTAACGAGAAAAGGTAGTCCACTTACCAACTGTTTTGGGTTCGTCGATGGAACAGTTCGTCCAATCTCGAGGCCTGGAGAGAACCAACGTATAGTGTATAATGGGCACAAGCGTGTACACGCCCTTAAATACCAAGCAGTTGTGATCCCAAATGGTTTAGTAGCTAACCTTTATGGTCCTGTTGAAGGACGGTGCCATGATGCTGGTATGTTGAGAGACTCTGGCCTTCTCAACATACTTCAAAGAAATGCACATACACCAAGAGGGGATATTCTTTGCATCTATGGAGACCCTGCCTACCCCCTTCGCCCTCAACTGATGTGTCCTTATCGAAATATCCGTGCACTTACACCACATATGATGGCATTTAATAAAGCCATGAGTGAAGTCAGGGTTGCAGTAGAGTGGCTTTTTGGAGATATTGCTGACTATTTTAAGTTTATCGATTACAAAAAGAACCTAAAACTTGGTATGAGTGCAGTGGGCAAACAATACATTGTAAGTGTACTCATGAGAAACATTCTTACGTGTTTATATGGAAATACCACATCTGAATTCTTTCAGGTGGACCCACCAACACTGTTACAATATTTGGCATAGACATGTACATATTCACTGATAACTGTAAGATTTGAATTTTCACAAAAAATGTGCTACATATACATGTATGCCATGCTATTTATATCTGTCTTCTAAATGTTTCATGTCTATATATTGTCAAAAATATGCCCTATGGCCTATTTGCAAACCTCTACACTGTAGCTCAAAGACCTCTATATCTGTTCTGCACTGTGTGAATTCGAATAGTTACTTGCTCTAATATGTTTCTACTTGATTCCTTTGTTAGCGAGTTAAAATAATAATATTGAGGTATTAACAGTGTAGAATAGATACTGAGGTCTTAGACCTGTGCACTTTAATTGAATTTGGAACGAAGGTTATACATTGTATATGGCCATGAGTAAAGCTGATATATTCTTTCTATGATACATTAGCTTGTGTCTAAAATGGACATATTCAATAATTGTAGTTAAATTAACCTGATATCAGATGTAATTTATCGCAGTTGGAATTTCTAAGTATTTCCTGTTGCGGCATCACATGTAGAAATCACATGGAAATATATCAGCCTTACAGTGAAAGATCAGTGTACATGTATGCTCAATGTGGTCTTGGAAATCAATTAGTTTTCCATTTTCTGTTCCCAGATTGATAAGAGAGATTCCTAATATTAGCAGACATTTTGTAAATATATGCAAGTACAAAAAATCTAAGAACAGTGATTTAATCAAAGTGATTCTGAACCTGTCAACATGCACAGAGTGGTTTTACTTAGAGTGATTCCAATAAACCTGGGCATTACTAGACGCTCACTCTTTTTGTTTTCTTTTGTTTCTTTGCATCTAATAAACACTGACAGCTAATTAGTAGTGCCCAGGCTAGGTTTATTGGAATCACTCTAACCTGTGAAATAAATTCTAATACCGTAGTTAGTATCTAATAGTCAAAAGAACACAATAGAATTATAGGGTGTACTAATGTGTATTAGACTAATGTCTATTTCACTGCTTAAATTTAATCACTGTAATACAACATGGATATCTTATATTAGTAGAAACCAACTAGCATACTATCACGAATCCTGTAATCTAATTGGCTAACGTACTCACTATCTATTGCATGTTAGATAGTGAGTAGCGAAAAAGCCGGCGTTTTGAACAAAAACAAAGCGAAAAATCAATAAATACTGGTATAAAATCGAAGGTAGTATGCTAGTTGGTTTCTATTCATTCTCATTTTCTATGAGTTCAAATAGTCAACTCGACGCTACGCGCTTCGTTGACTATTGACGCATAAAAAACTCGAACTTGTAGTCTAATTGTTAAATAGAGAAGGCAGAGAAACAATAGAATACATTTGTATATTTCAATAATGAATAAAAACAATGCAATGGAACAAATTAGCTAAGGTAAAAAATTAGCAACAACCTGATATCCAACAACAACATCAATCAATATATGACTGTATACAATGTATTGAACAAGTTGTGTTTATTTCAACCATACAAAGTAGAACCTAGCTGTTGAATGTCAATAATAATAAGATCAATCTGAACAGAAAGTTTGAACAACTTTCAAATAAGTTTAGAAACCACAGCCATTATGTTAACATGCTTTTAGAAAGTAAATGCTATTTCAACAAACTGTCAATGTCTAGTCTTTTTTAACAATCTTTTCCAACATGGCAATCATAAGATTTTGGGCTGTAGTTTGCATTTGTACCTGTTGTTGCACTTGTTGCTGCATAATCAGAAATTGTTGCTTCTGCAATTCATTTTGTTGCTTGATTTGATCTTCTAACTTCTCTTGGCGTTCTTTTTCCAGCTGTAACCTCTTGCTTTCAAATTCAAGTTGTTGTTGGCGGATTAACATCTCCTCTTTTTTCAATTCAGCATCTTGAACAGACTTTAATTCCAAGTACTTGATGGCTTCAGAACCTCCTCTTCTTTGTCTTTTTCTTCTAGGCTTGAATTCTTCTGGATTATCCTCCTCAGAATCTGATAAATCATTGGGTGTACTTGATCCAGCTTGTGATTTGCCCCATGTCTTCAATGCTTTATCACGAATATCTTTGGCTTTATTTTTGTCTTTGCTATCAGTGGAACCGGTAGCATACAACTTATCTCCAGCAGTTTTTATAATCTCTGATATTTCTTCCAAAAGAGTCTCATTCTCATTGAGTGGGTCTGGTGAAATTCCAGAGGCTGCTTCTTCATACTTCATTTTTGCTTTAAAATCATCCAGAAGCTTATTAAATCGTTCACGTACACTGCGCTGATCTCTGGGGTTATCATTAAATCCTTCAATGATGTTTATGTGTTCAGAAACCTCTGTCCATCTGTGTCCTGCATCCTTACTTCCAATTTTATATAGAAATGGTTCTGTTACCCTTACTTCTAACAGCAGCACATTGTCTTTTTGTTCATCCCAGCGAAATGTACCACTGAAAATATTCCAATCATTTAAAATGTAAAGATATATTCGAATAGAAATAGAAAAACGAGATAGATACTACGTTTCGATGTCATCTTGTCGACATCATTATCAAGTAAAAGTGAAAGTTTGTTCGATGAATAACTGAGTAGTATAGCGTCCCTTGGGATGGTTTTGAGTCAGATAAGATATATTCATTCGACAAAAGTAGAATAATGTTAATACTAGGCATGTGCTAAATAAGTAGTCTAACGTATGCATGTAAGCTTTAGTCTTAACTTTAAGTTAAGCTTATGTTTGTTTGTAATATATTTTTTATTAAGCTTGGTACTTCCCTGTTAAAGTGCTATCAGAATCTCATTTTTCCTTTGTTTTGTGAATTGGGGTTGAAGGAAATACCGTTTCAGTTAAATAAAGGTATGCAATGTTTGCTTTTAAAGGCCCAGTTAAGTAAGTTCTACTTACTTATTTCTCCTTTGAGCTGTCATGACTTAAATCCTGAAAATAAGAGATGATAAATATTGAGAGTTTAGCTATGATTCTTGAAAAAAATACAAATTGTACATCAACGAACTTGAACTACTTTAATTTTGTCCATACATGTTTTTCTAGTTTACACATCTACACAACTCGATCCTACACAACTCGATCCTACACACGTGCACGACAGTGCCAACATTACATCGAAAATTCAGGTAATAAATGACAGTATTGTACAAAAAAATATGCTTAGAATTGTCCTTTGGAAATCAACATTGTGATGCTAACTTGAAAGTTAAGTAAAAAGAAGTAAAAAGGCAGAAATGTCTTTATGTAGTCATCACTACGCAAAACACATCGACAACTTACCGTAGCAGAACTTCACGACGGTGATCAAGGAATTCAAGCATGCGCAGAAAGACTCGATCCAGTCTTCCCTCCGCAAAATCCGTAGTCGTAGTCCGTAGTCGTCGAACCTTAAATTCCCTATTGTTTGGAGAGACTGGACGTAGATCGGTTTAGTTTTAGATCACACTGTTCACACTAAAAGACCTCTCAAGCCGGTCTACTTTTTGATCGATCTGAACCTATCTAAATCCAGTGTGAACAGTCTAGATCGGTCTAGACCCATCTGAACCGATCTAACTTGTGCTAGTGTGAACACAGCCTTATTTAAAAAAATCGCAGCTTTCTCAACTTTCGCATATTGCAAATGTTATTCCTCTGTATGATGAACTGATTGATTTATTCTAACCAAAAATTCCCAGATTTATCAACTTTCCCATTTTTAGCTTAAAGAGAATTCGAACAGTAAGCAAGAAGATAAATCTCCATGTGTACTTTGCGACCCACCACCATTTGTACTACATACTTCTCTACTAGTAAAACAATGGTTTTGAGTCAGTATTGTGTTCGAGATAACTCCAACTAACATCAACTTTATCTTTTTTTAAACATCTAACAGCGCCTGCATAGTTGTCTTCGCTTGGGACATCCGATCTCCAACATTAACTTCAATGTCGTGTGTGGCATCGAATCCCATGATACACTTGTTTCTTGTTGAGCTCTTTATCTCAACGTTCACCTTTCTTCCAACCAGACTAAGCCTATTATTAACCAGTTTAATTTTCAGTGGAATTTGTTTACGTGCTGAGCATGATCAAGCAATATGCATGATACACATATTTCCAAAACCGAAATGAATTCAGGATCACATGTTTACCCATGCTTGCTCCTGTGAACGTTAAGATTCATAAAAGGCATTATATATATCAATAAGAAAATCAGGTTTAATTTGTAGAATACAATATACAGTGTGCTATGTGCAACATGCCTTATAGTTAAAATACATTTTTCTGCATCCTCAATGCATGGACTTTACCTCTTGCTTGCTTGTTTCTCGCTCTTTTGTCCAGTGGACCTTAAATAATCAGAATGAGAATCACATCAATAATTGAGTTTCAAGATTGTCGATTGTGATGTAACATATTCATGCACCTTCATGGATCATGGCCTGCTGATGTCTTCCTTTCCCACTTCTTCGCCACCTTTTTCTATTTCTTTCCTGTTCTTTTGATGCTGCGGTTCTCATAGAGTAATTTACAGTTAGATCCAGCTCTTTGTATCAGCTGACGGGAGTAATTTCACTTCTGCTCCACAAACTCACATCCTGAGTTTGTCAGACTTGTATAAGTGAGTTTGAACAGATCTTTGTTAATATCTTCCATTGGGTTGGTGGTAGCAGTCACTTTTCCCAGGTCTTGTCACTCCTCACTTTAAACGCTTTTGTAAACATAGCTGCTTAAAACAAACACCCCAAATAACAATGAATCCTCTATGTGAAGTGCCTGGCTGATTATTAGACATTGTATTAAATCTGAAATAATGTATGCTGGTACCTAAATGAGCTTCTCGGGTCCACCAGATTTTCCACTCTTTTATTCTTGCCCATTGTGAAGTATCACAAAGATCCAACTTGCCGTCAAATACTACCGCCACACTGTCCAAGGCCTTTTCGCCTGCCAGTTCTTGAAACAGGGAAAGGACAGTATTCTTTGAACTTTGTCCCGATATGTTATTGGCAATGCGCATAAACGTTTGTTCTTTGGAACTCTGGCATATTATATTGGACATTCTCATGCAATACCGTTGCCAATGGAACTGACAGTAAGAATAAGAATGATCTTGATTATCGTCATCGTAATGAATAATAGAAGCTCCTTCTTGTATTAGGTTTAGAATAACTTTATAACACAACAATTATTTTGTGGATGTAATACCTTGCAACCACGAAGTATGTTTGATGCATCCGAGAAATCAGCAGTGATTCCAGTGACTTTCTGTCATTAAAATTAGGATAGGAGGCTGTTACCACCGCAAACACATTTTCAAAGGCGATCTTATGTGGTTCCGCCAACTGCATATTCAGTAATAGTCGAGCACCCCTGGGAAGTATGGACAATGGCACTTATTTAGTTCATTTAATTATTTTATTCATTTATCACAAATATCATGTTTGTTTTTGAAATAATGTACTTACATTCTAGTACCAAATAGTCCATACATAGGAGATTCAGCAGATAGGGGAAGTTTTTATTTTCTGTAAATGTTATGTCTGCATTTACAAAAGCACTTTCAGCCAATAATCGCTTTTGGTATGGATTCATTCAAAATACCATTTTCAACAATCCTTTAAATATATACGGCACACCTTCTATCTGGTATGGTGTCCTCAATTCTTTCATCATTCGCTCTTCATTTATATATCAAATATAAAAAGGATGAATATTCTTGAAAAGATAAGTGTCAAACTTAATGAATTATGCATTGTATGGTTTAGTTTTAGTTTTAATGACGGTATACCAATCAGTGGTAATCAAATAATTTTGTAAAGTACCAGTTGTAACAGCAATTGATTGTTCATTAAAGTCAACAAAATAATCTCACCGAAATGAGTTTCCTCGATTTTATCTTGTATTTCCTTTTTGAAATTCATAATCATTGCAACTGATCTTGCTTCTGCATTCTCCAGTCCCTCCTTCTTCAGAGCTTTGCACGTATATTCCTTATTTTGGAAATGGTCGCGGCAATCTAAGATGCCGTACATGGTATATATGGAAGACCTACACCTATACGAAAAACATAAATAATATTATTTTTGTTATTTGAAATAATAATAATGATACGTTAAATTAATCTCTGTTATAAGGCCAAAAAAACTTTCCCTTGCAGGCATGTATTTAACCCATGGCATATAATGGGGATTTTACGGTTAGGTTAAAATACAAACATAAAAAACTCTTCAAATTATATTTCTGGATCTGACTGGCTGTTTGACAGCTTCGGCTAAATAAATTCGCATTTTGGTTGGAATATGATGTGTGCTAGGTTGCTCATGTGCTTGTGATAGGATGTTCTGTCAAATCGTTATCAGCCACCTCCTACGGTCTTCTGCTTCTGTTGGAGTGACATATACCTAGTTGACGGGGCAGTACCTTGAGTGCAGCGGTTAACATGCTGTCTAGAGACAACATAATTGCAGTTATTTTTACACCTTCACATGCACCACATCGAATTGATACATATTTGCCATCAATGGTGATCGTGTTGGTTTTAATGGTGAGATTTCCAACGGCCAGGGCCAGTTGACAGTCTCTCATCACGAAATCATCACAACCAGAGTGGTGGTCCATTCAGTTGTGGCATACCAGTACCAGCGCTCCATTTTGGCTACTGTCAGTTTCATCAAAACCAGGAAACATGTATTGGTCTGGTTTGGTTATAGATTTCCATCTTTGAGAGGAAGATATTGACGGCCAGTGCCTTTACTTCTGGGACATGCCGATCTTGGGCGCTGACAGCTGACTTCTGACATCTGGAAGTAACACTACATGTGGAGCAGAAGTGAAATTACTCCCGCCAGCTGATACAAATAATCTACAACACATTCTTGTAATGCCCTCAAAACTTGAATTGAATAAACTTAATACCAATAAATGCAAGGGCGAGGAGGATAACAAGACTTTCTTTTCGTTCTTACTTGCCTTGGAATATGTTGTCGACGATTTGATCTTGTGGTTGTACATCTCTGTTTTTACCCACTTCTCTCTCGTCCCTCTTAACCATAAGATAATCTAATGAAGACAATGAAATTAAAAATTCATGCCTATGATTGCCTAAAACTAATTATCAGTCATATTATTGTTCACAAAAAAAGTCTTCCCTTGTCCAATTCATCTACATTATCATCACTAGTTAAGTAATTGCACTGACCTCATGATCGTTTATGTAGTAATTTGTTTCCGGCCACAAAAATGAATTGTTATGTTTTATTTTAAGGATACGGTTCACCTTGGCGGGTACGTCTCGGAAAAAAATAATTATTTCCTTATTATTTGACCAATTCCCATCAACTTTACATCATTTTAAAGCTAATAGAATGAAGATCGCCACAATACCGTGATATTTTCTTTTAAATTAAAGATGGAGACGTCGCGGCTCATTGGTTTGAAAACGACTGTCTCCGTTTGACCAAATTAATAGACCTTGCGTTACATCCGACTCTATTGATCTTTATACTATATTAATCACGACACTTTGACCTGTCAAACTGTGTCAGGCTTTTGTCATATTCAATGCCGATAAAAAGTTATGACGTGTTGACTGAAGAAGAAACAACATTTATGATTGATTAAACTTCAACACGTCATAACTTTTGTGTGCTTTTATTTATTTCAAGGTATTTTGAATCCCCTGATGAAACACGAAGCACGAGTTAATAATGAATGATTATCTGAATTGTTCTCCAGTTTCCTGAGAGAAGAACATAACAATTGCATTTGTGTCTTGGCCTAATGAGTCACCTCGCAAGTATTATGTTTGTTAAAAATAGCTTCAAAATCGAACAAGCAGTGAGGTAGTCTAATGGATAGGTAGTGAGCGTACTGTGCGAGGGGTCAGTAAGAGGTAGTCAGTCTAATAAGTTAAAGGTAAGTAACATAATGGTAAATATACAATAATTTCAGTGTCTTGATCAGTGTCTTGATCAGTGTCTTGATCAGTGTCTTGATCAGTGTCTTGATCAGTTCTTCCTTCTGTATCAAGACACATCCGCCTGACCCGAATCGTGAGAGCTGATTGGTTATTGAGGTAATGAATTATTAATGAGTTTTAGAAATGCCTTTCTTGACCATTACAGGCCGTAGGCGCCTTTATATGCAGGCCGAAAATCTCCTCCATCAGGTTGCAAAGCTCAATAAACATTATTATTATTATTTACATGAAATTCTCTGCAGTTCTGTTCTTCAATCAAAATATTGCCTTGATATCTCTATATGAATGCTGTTATTATCGTGCAAGTAGCTGATGCCACTTGCAAACTGCTGAACAATTGATGTGCATGATCCCCATGGTAACTCATCGCCAACGTGGTTTAGTAGGTCCCTGAGATTGTTCCCTTTCAATAAATCACTGTCTGTGTCTATAACGGCAACGCACGCTAATCAACGCAATTTGTGTTTGATCTCTAGATACCCCCAAGTACTTCAAAATGTTGGGGATGGGTCTAGCCTGCGAATCATACGCATCTCATCCAAAATTTGAACTTGTGCTTGTTCACATAAATTGGGTAACATTTGACAGCAATTATTCTGTCTTTCAAGTTGCCACAATAGACATTCGCCGAGCAACCTTTCCCAATAATGTCAAAGAGCTCCAAGGAAGATCAGGTGGATCTATAAACAAATGAGACATTAATTAAATTAAGTATTTTTTTTCAGTTTCAATGGAAAAATGATAAAAAATAGATTACAGCTTGAAGTGGTATACAGTAATGTCACCTGTATGACATTACTGTTTGAGAATTTGTAATAATTTTGTAAAGTTGCCTGAAGTTATCCTCCGAGTTAACTTTCTGATTCACTGTTATAAACTTTTCATATAAGGTTTTAGTAAATATTGTGTTTTTGTTAATAATTGTGATATAAAATCATGAAGGCCTTAAACCTGTGAACAATCATTTTGCAGCCAAATGGGAATTTAAAGACCCCCTATTGCGTTTAGTTTTGTATCGCGATTCTAGTTTTCACTGATTGAAAGCAAAATTAAAATTTGTAACAGCTATGCTTCGTCATTTCCTGTGATAGACAATGTCGGGAATTTCATCATCATTTTGTTGTCTCGGCTATAGCAATGAGTGGTTGATGCTTACGAATAACAGCAGCTTTGGTTATCCAAGATTCTTTATTTTGAGTAGAAACAATATATGTGTTATTGTCTGTATAATGAATCAGGATTGTAAAACCACCAAAGGTGGCTAATGAAGTTTATTATTACACAACTTTTTCTTGGCGAGATCGCTTTGGATTCACATATAATCATCGCTATTCGCCCTTTTTGCACTCCCTGTGTAATTCATCAAGCATATATCAATATTCGTCTAACACTAAGAGCTATGGCGATAGGTCATTTCAAGTTATCGCTCCAAGATTATGGAATTCCCCCTCCCCCCCTTGAGTTGGGCCCGATACATATTCGCCCACGTTTCCCCACCATTTGATGCCCAGAATGGATGGAGCTTCTAGATTTCAACATTTTCTGGGGGGGGGGGGGGGGGGGGGGGGGGGGGGGGGGGGGGGCATGCCCTCACACCCCCTAGGTGTATTTCAGGCTGGATCTTGGCCTTTTGATTGGTTTGATATCATTCTCGGTATCCAGGGTGCTGATTTGGGGGTCTAACTCATCGGTTCCTTTAATAAACATCATCGATTTGAAGTGCCTCCAGTTAGAGGTGTATACGCTGCTAGTACCTGTACCACTCACCTTATTAAAATAATAATAAAAGGTTTATTAGAACACATTACTTGTCGCACAATAAAGTGAATTACAAAGATGTTGTATACATTGGATACATTATAGTAAAATTATAAAAAAACATAGTTAGATAACTATATATATAACTATAACCAAGGTAAATAAAGCATATGTTATCACTTCTCGTCATTATCATTCAGAACAATTAGATGTTATACATCTGTGGATATGATGAGACCGATACAATAATCACGTCCATGTTGGACAGCTGCTGATATTGTATCTATTTCTATCTATTATAATTATTTACTATACCTTGCTTCCCTCCTCTCTCTTTAGTCCACAAAGAAATATCGTCCTTAGAGTCTGCCATTGTTTCTTGATTTCCTCTGCAGTGCGTTCACGAAATATCTGTAACTTCTGTTGTTATTTTTCAAATTTGGTTTTAAAAAGGTATACTGAGCGCCATGAACGGAATGTTGAAATATAGGCAATGTTTGAGGTACGAAAAAGGAATCTGGTACATAAAGTTTTGATGAAAAACGCCATGCCCCAGGAAAGCTTCACGTTTGCTCTATCAGTTTAGAAAGTTTCAAGCTTGGGAATTCAATGTAGCATTTTTGAGAAATAAAACTATTATGCTTGGGACTGCCACAATTAGCATAATTTTCGTCCTGTGGCGGACATTTTTGTCATTCAAACACAAAACCTAACGCCAAAACACGGCTATCTTGCATTTTTAGTTGATTGCTGCTGATGGAAAACAATGTTCGAGTCAATAGGAATGATTTTCAACAATGTTTGTGTTTCGATAGTCGTAAATAACTCTCGCAAAAGTTAAAATTAGCATAGATGGTCGATCAGATAACAGCAAAATACGAATTTAGTTTAAACAACGTTTATACGAAATTCCACCCATTCAAGCAAGTATGAATTCTGTTTAGTATTATATTTTATGATTAAAACTATTATTTCATGCCGCAAAAATTTTATTCGAAGGACAGTAGCGTGACTTGCAGCAGCTACATTGCGTTACATAATTGCCTTGTCAACAAAGTGGAGCATCGTGTCAAAATATCCGAACTCTTCATGATAAAGCGCCAGTTTGAACTAGAAATCAGTGCAATTGTTTGTAAATCTTATTTGGAGCAAACTCTAAGCATTTTAGAGTGAAGAACCACAATTTTCGGAAACGGTGTTTATATTTGATCAATGAATATGCTAATTGTCACTATTTTAGGAGCTTATGTGGCTGAAATAGCTCAAATATGGTTGGAAATAACTCTTATTAACTCCAAGATTGTTATCAGTTGGCAGCGATCAACTAAAAGTGCAAGATAGTCGTGTTTTGGAATTAAGTTTTGTGTTTTAACGACAAAAATGTCCGCCACAGGAAGAAAATTATGCTAATTTTGGCAGTCCCAAGCCTAATAGTTTTATTTCTCAAAAATGCTACATTGAATTCCCAAGCTGGAACCTTTCTAAACTGAAAGAGCAAACGTGAAGCTTTCCTGGGACATGGCGTTTTCTTCCAAAATTGATGTACCAGATTCCTTTTTCGTATCTCAAACATTGCCTATATTTCAACGTTCCGTTCATGGCGCTCAGTATACCTTTTTAAAACCAAATTTGAAAAACAACTACAGAAGTTACAGAAAAATAAATTATGCAGTAGAAAAGACCATGAAACGTTTATTCAGTGTACTGAATGTCATTGTTGTAGAGCTAGAGGCGAACACACACCGACTGTTCAAATTTGGCTTATTATTTAGCCGAAAATTTTCGGTCGACAGACTGGTTTTTAAAAACGGGAAATTTCTTCTAAAATAAAAATCGCTGGAACTTTTTAGTATTTTTCCCTAAAAAAGGTCATCGAAAGGAATGATATGGTGAAAGAAAATTAAATTCGAATTTTTTGAGTTGAAGAATTAGTCTCGATCCTTACTGGCATCCACTCTTAAGGTGACTCCGTTATAATTCTCGGCGCACTCGTCTATGACAAACTATAGGTCATAACTTCCTCTGCTTTTATGCAATTGCCATAAAACATTGGCAACTATTAGAGCTATCATTCACCTATAATACAATATAATTCGATTACAAATAACCCGCGTTACAACATGTTGTAACGTTATGTTTTAACGCAGGATTATTTCTTGTTTATTCATTTATATGTATAATACTATTTTTAGGTACTTGAGTTGTAAATGAAACTATATGTATAAATCCATGTCAGTAATCACCAAACCAGATAGGGTTGGAAGTCCTCTGTTCCCAAACCCCTGAAAATCGGTCTTTGAAAAAAAATCAAAATTAGACCATTTTTAGACCAATATGTGACTGAAACCTCATTCAAAAGATAATTTATTTAAGCTATTTGAGTGTTTGGGTACTTTTGGAGATTGAATACGATGGTAAGTGTTATATACAATTTATCTAGTTATAGTTTGTATCGAGGAAGTATTAAAAACTCGCCAGTTTATAGTTGAACCAAATATTATTTGTCTTTCAGAATTAATACAGTTAACTGGTCCCTGTGAATCAGCGCTGCGACTTCACTGATGGAAGACTTGAAATATAATTCGAATTGCTTATATATTTTCGCTATTGAGATATTTATCCTGCACTAGATTATCTAGCTAGCTACTCAAACGTTTTGCTTGTGTTTGTAGATGTTTTGGTTTCATTGTTTTATAGGAATAATCCACGGCGAATATTCAAGTTATAAAACCCCGGGAGTAAACATATTTATTACAAAAGGTCATGTACGTAACGCATTCACTTCAGAACGAATTTTAAAATAAATAAAATGAAACCTCCAAGTTTTTACTGTATTTCTGTAGTTGATGTTTAATATGTGCTATTTTGATCGAATCGGATATAAAGTTTATATGAACATTTGTAAAATCGAGTCGTTTTGTTTTTCACACGATAATATTACTAATATATGTATTCTTGATGCCTTAAGATGTCCTTAAGTTTTGACCGGATTTGGTTAACTTCAGACAAAACCCCTGCTTGCAGGGATATCTTCAAGAGATGTCTAGTGATCGTGCATGTTTTTGATACCGCCGACTAACTTATTCCGGCTAGAGACAATTATTTCATAAATACACTGGCATTAAAAGATTATTTATTGTCCTTCACTTGCAACCATGTGTTTACAATGTAATTTCGAAATTTTCAAAGAAATCGTCCTGAGTAGTGAAGACCAGGTTCGATCGCCACTTCACACGGCGGCTCAATGTTGTATACTCACAGAGCAAGTCGAAACTGAAACCAAAATGAAATATTCGAGCTTCATGGTTTGATAAAGTTTTGAAATTTTGAGTCAGATATCTCATGGGAGGTGTGTTACTATCCTATGCGTTTAAAAGGTGCCAAAATGTTCTTGTAATCGAAGCAAAACCTGTTGTTATTCTGCAGAAATCAGTAAGTTGAAGTACCAAAGCATTTGAATTGTTGAGCCTCTAGTTTATCGATTAGAAAACCGGCCCGCGATCGTTTAATGGCGGACGCTAAATCACGAACTTTAGGGGCTAAAATTTATATATTCCCGGTCTCGGATGAGAATACGGTGTGGCCAGTTAATGTAATAGCACTTCTACTTTTGTAAGTGTGATTTATATAACTTTTTCAAATTACATCGTAGTGGCACTTTAAGTTATGAAACAAATATTTACTGGATCTCTAACACTGGAGAAGTTATGGCCGTCTCGATTACTGCACAGTGGAAGTCGCTTGCAAATTATATTTTACAAGGTAATTCTAATAAAGCGTTTGCCTAAACATACATTTTCGGTTAAAGATAAACATATAAAAGTGAAATTTGACCAGTTGGATTCAAAACAGTAATTTCTGAAATTTGTTAATTTTCGCCATTTATTCAAACTTCGCCGATTTTCGCCTGAGAAATCTATATGCAAGTAATCTCACCACTATTACACCAATTATTACCTAAGTCAATATATTAGATTTGTTAAAGGTTCTGTTAACAACATCAAGTGGCAGATTTTTATAGTGTTTTGGAATATCACAATTAATTCATGGTTGAAACTTCCATGGTTTCGTATAGCCCATAAACGTACTCTTTTATGGTTTTATTGATCTCATCGTATTCGGATCTCTCAGGTTGGATGGAATATTCTTGTCTCATCAGATGTGGAAACAGGTCAAATAATTTCATCGCAGGAAAGTGTTCCTTCATATAGCAGCTTACGTGTTCCATCACAGATATCCAAAACGATTTGTCAACCGTCAGGGAAATGAGATCGTCAAGAGTCTGAGGTCCTCCATTTTTCTCTTTAAGGAGTCTTATTCTTTTATCAGCAGCTATGAAATCACTCATTTCATAAAACAGAAATCGGAACAGTATTTTCAGCTCTTTGATTCATTGATGTTCAACTTTGACGATCTGTTGATGTGATCCGCCATTTCATCACTATTCGTTGTTTTCTTTTCAACTACTTTTTTGGTAACGTTCAGTCGCTTTAAGTTTTCCTTTTGATTGAAGCTTTTCCCACAAGTGTTACATTCATGCAGCTTTCTCTCCCTATAATAAGAACTAGGGCTACTCTTGGTGATAGGGCATTCGCTGTTGGCGCGCCAAAGCTGTGGAACTCGTTACCTACTGAGCTTCGTGCCATCGACAGCGTAGATACTTTTAAACGTCGTTTAAAGACTTATCTTTTCAGACAAGCTTATGATTAGTTTTTATTTTGTGTACATATTTCATTCTAAATTTTAATTTTGTATTTTAACTTGTACAGTATATATATATATATAATTTTTTATTTTATTTTTGTAATTAGTCATAGTTATTGTAATGCGCACTTGATCATTTTATGAAAAGTGCGCAATATAAATTAATAAATTATTATTATTATTATAGCGTGATCGCTTGGGCGAAGGTTCCTAAAATAAGAAGAATATAGAGAATGAGTAACTAGTTTTAAAATTCCAGGCTACAAACTATTACAGGAAATAGTTCCATACTCACCAAAAGTGTTTGAATGTTGGATGCATCAAAACAAAACTCAGCCATGACCGATAGAACAAACTTTATGAGTCTCTCAGCGTGACTTCAAGTTTCTACTGTCAAACCGACGCTACTTAAGCTTGTTTTAATAGTTGTTAATTGTTTTCGACAACAAAAGGGTATATTGTTTTGCTTTAGGCTTGACCAGACAGCTCACCATTTTGCATGGCTAATGAGCTACAATCTTGGACAAAATTGTTGAGAAAATTCACCTTTTTGTATCTTAATTCAATGAATACGTCATAATATGACGAAAAACAATATACCTTCCCCCCCAAATCAATGTTGATGTTGCAGTAAGGCTGGGTCATTGCTCTACCCGACTGACCAACATTGGACCCAGGGGGAGGGGGGAGGGCCTCTATAAGCACCTATTGTGAGTGAAATGCATAATTTATTATTTTTTAGAGAGATTCTCAACACTTTTTCTCAAAAAAACAAGCAATGTGTAACTGTTAGCGGTATAGTTTGATAATAAAGATAAATACTTGTGACAGGGACGTGACATCATAGCATTCTGTAGTTAATTATTACTAATTAGCCTTTGGAAAACAATCTGTAAATATATCTTACTTCCGGTTATTGATGGTCTGTAGTGAAAGATAACTTTTCATAGCGCACACTGCGCAAACAGATTGTCCAGTATGAGCGGTGTACAGTGTAATGCCTTGCTTACGTTGGTCGGTTTTTGACGTTTTAATTCTGAGAGACAAGTATTCCTTTTCCTGTGGAGAGGTGTGGAATTGTGCGTCAGCAGCGATGAGGTGAATAGCTGGGTCGAATTGTTCGCCAGGTTGGACTGTAAATTCTCCTGCTCGAAGCATTAGGAAGTGCGCTGTTGTCATTGCAGTCCAATAAGCGACATCATCGAAAGACGAATAGTTTATGAAGTGTCATATATCACAAAGGATATCGAATGTTAAAGGGAGTTTTTGCGTTGGAGGCTTGAAATGTTTTCGTTCAATTCCTCTAAGTGTTTGTTTGAGTTTTAAACCTGGTTGAAGTGGGTTGGGGTAGCCATTTGCGATGTGCACGGAACGTACTGCTGCCAAGTAGACATGTATTGATTGTGGTTTTATTCGTCCAGCTAAATGTGTGGCAAACAAGACCAAAGTGTCTTCCGATGCGGGCAGTGGGTCCAGATGTAGTTCCTTGCAAAATTCAAAATATTGCCTCTGTCCAGAGCCATATGTTCTATGAGAAGAGTCCTTGCAAAATTCAAAATATTGCCTCTGTCCAGAGCCATATGTTCTATGAGAAGAGTCAGCCAGACCGTTGTGGAAATATTCTTGTGCATCTACTTGAAGCTGAGCAAGTCTACCGGTATCACTGATGTTGGTTGTGGGGATGCATGTGGACAACTGCTGAGGAACTTGTCGATCTGTAAACGAGAAAGAGCATCAGCCCAGCAGTTATTTACACCACGTATGTGAACTGCTCTTAACATGATGTTGTGTTGTGCGCAGATGTAGAATAAGAACCGTACGAGGGACATGATATGTCGGCATTTACTGGTTCCAGTGGATAGTATGTTCACGACCGACATGTTGTCGCAGTGGAATAAAATATTTTTACACGCCAATCTTTTTGACCGTGTATTTATGGCCACTGTGATAGCGTACAGCTCCTCGAAGCTGATAGATCGGCATGTGGGGATCCCGTAGTCGTGGAAGGAACCCATTAACCAATCACCCGAGAAGTATGCTCCAAACGCGTCTTTACAAGCATCGGGTAAAGTTCAAGTGTGGAGGATGGTGTCCACTGGTCATCAAAGAAAAAACGACACCCATTCCAAGTAGGGAGGAATGTCAGCCACCAAAGAATGTCTTTGCAAAATGCACCATTGAGGTGAATGTGATGGTTGGGGTGTGTGACGGTTGATAGTAAGCTGATCAGTCGACGCAGAAAGATTCGTCCAGGACGACATACTTTGCACACAAAATGCAGCTTGCCGAGAAGAGATTGTAGTTGACGTTTTTTGCAGCGCTTTTTTGTGTACCACGTGTCCAGTAAAGCTAAGGTGTCCGTTAGACGTTGTGAGTCAATAGAAGCTTCCTGCTTTTTTGTGTCTAGTTCAATTCCTAAAAGAAGTAGATTTGTAGTGGGTCCCGTGGATTTTGCTGGGTTGACCTTGAAACCTTTACAATTGTATTAAAAATCGAATGTTCATGAACTGATCAGCTATAGGGTTAAGTATTTTTTCATTTGAGCTTCGCATTTAGGAGTTATAGTTGTTTGAAATCTCGATATTTTAATTCGATGACGTCACCCCGGGCTTTTTACCTAACTTATTTCATTGTTTTCAGTAGATCTCTTCCCCGATATGGGGGACAATTTTATATGAAATCATTTATATAGTTTGTAAAAATATTTTACAAGTTCAAAAATGTTAATGTTAAGGGCGTTTTTGTATAATAAATGAAGCCCGGGGTGACGTCATCTGATTTGCATATCCAGATTTCAAACCTCCATAACTCCTAAATGCAAGGTTCGAACAAAGAAAAAACTTAATCCTATAGCTGATCAGTTCATGTACATTCAATTTTTAATACAATTGTAAAAGGGGTTAGGAGCACTTTAAGTTTTGCGCACAGGCATTGTGAGGGGCTTCTGGTCCGCATGCCCAGAAATCGTCAAAAAGTCGGGTGAGCTCCGCGCTCGACCATGATGTATTTTAGGACATTTACAAACTTTAAGAATAGTGCAGGAGAACTTCGAAGACCAAAAGGTAGAAACAAATCAAAAAAATAACCGAGGCGTGTTTCTCCGTTGGCGACGATTGGCCATGTTGATCCTAGTAGTTCCCAGTCTTTATTATGCTGATAAGTCGAGTTTACTCATTAGGGCATTCGGGCCCAATGATTTGAGTTGAGAAATGGCAACATCAAGAGTGCCATACGAGCATGTGTATTCTTCTTTTGAAATGCCATCGTTCACTGATTGGCCGGCTGGGCCAAGACAAGTCGTTGATGATTCTCCATTTTTGGGGTTGCGAGTGCTTTTTTGGTACGGCACCCATCGGCGATCAGACAAAGTTTTGAAAAGGTGGCTTTAGGAAAGGTCCGGCCTTCCTATTCAAGGACAGTTCGCGTTCAAGTTCGTGTGCGATTGGAGTAGGATTACTCTTCGCTGAAAAGTGATTGTCGTCAATCATTTGTCTTCGTTCGTTTTGAAATCCAATACGGACGCCGTATTGAATTTCGTCCAAAAGTGTATTTACAAAGTCACGGTCTGGGTGATTGCCTAAACAGTCACGCCAGGTTTTGATTGCAAATGGTGAATGGACTTTAGCCGGTAGTGATTGTGCAATCGGCCTGAGAATGGTCCCCCCTACAAGCCTTGCAGATGTGGGCTCTTTTGCAGTTAGGGCCTTGAGTGCAGAGTTTCCTTTGGTATAGGTTACATCCTTCTTGGCCGGTTGATGAAAACCATTTGTCAAATTTTCATTGTGCGTTGTGGGTTTGATTTCCGGTTTGATTAAACCTTGCGGTGTTTGCTGCTTTTTCAACTTTTTGGTGGCTTTTATTTGTCTCCAGCGTTTCGGTCGTGAGAAATGCACAGTCCCTGACCAAGTGGTCGAAGGACTTGCATCGTGAACATTGTCGGGGATTCTGATTCAAGGCGGAGGCATCAAGCAAAGTTGTATACAATGTGGTGTCATTATGCTGTGGGTTTTGTTTGTTCGTTGCCGCTTTCATACGAGATTGAATGTCAAACATGTATACGTTTGGCCAGAGAAATTTTCTATTTGCCATTTGAATGTTTTCCCGGTATCGAGCTAGTTCGAGATACCGTTTTGGGCTGGTTGTCATGATTTGACGTTCGTATATGTTCCAGGCTTGAAGCCACGTGTCAAAGTTGTCGATCGTGCGCTTACGTCGAGGTTTCAATATGTTCACTGTTTCTCCCGTTGTCGTCTCAAAGATTCCGATATCACTTGGCAGTGAGGTCATTTGAGGTGCCATATTCGCAGTTAGGATATCGGCAAAATCAACGTACTCGCCATTGTTGGCCGCTTTGATTAGCTTGTCTGGTAGGCCGTGGGCTGTGTATGTTTGCGTGTCGACCATGGCAGTTGGTACATTGCCCGGTGCATTGGTACTCGTACTAGTTGGTGAATTGGTACTCGTACTAGTTGGTGAATTGGTACTCGTACTAATTGGCGAATTGGTACTCGTAATAGTTGGTGCATTGGTACTCGTACTGACTTTTTGCTCATCCAACTGTTGCTTTAGGGCATGATGTTCCACTTCCATGCGTTGAACTTGTGTTGAAAGGTTTCTGACTGCTTCGAGGATAGCCAGTTCGGATTGTGAAGGCTTCCATCCCTCGCAGTCTTTTCCTGGCATTCCAAAGGAATTTTTGGCTCCTGGCAGCCCGGACACTTTCCTTTTCTTGTAGACATATTAAGTCCTTCTTATCGTTATTTATAAAACGTTATAAACGACATATATATATACGATAGTATACAAGCTACGAGCTGAAGCGACAACGTGCTAGTAACGAAGCATGTGACTAGGTAATATGATATGTATGACATAATGCATATTTGCGTAAACTAAACAATTAATTATTAACATCATTTAGCAAAGCTAATTCCACTTAAAAGATATGTCGCAATGCAATCAATCATTTTTTTCCTTCCATTTCTTAATTCCGCTCCAATATTAACAATTAAACCAAAAAAACAAGTAGTAGGAGAATGAGAGTTCTGGAACACGGCGGCGGAATATTAATTAGATGAGAGGGGATGGTGCAATCAAGTAAGAAGTTGCTTTTGTTCTAAGTCATCGAAATTGTGCGGAGGTAAAACTTTGAGAGTTCGGTAGAACATACGTCAGCGATATTTTATTTCGCTAAACTTACATTAAGTGGTTGGGGAGGGGTCCAGAGATCCAGACTGTTTTATTGTCTGGGTTACAGGTAGTATTATTCTTGGATCAGCATTTAGCAATTGACAGCGCCAGGCTATTGTTTAACACGTGTAAATACATTAAAACTGTATTGTGTTTGAAAGAGGTTTATTTTCTATTATCCATATTCCCCATTTCAAATGATATTTCTCTACATTAGTATCTTATTCCTTCCTTTCACGGAATACATTATCATATTCACTAAGATTTTCAGTACTGTTCACTGAATGATCATTAAAGTCTATATTTTGACTAGATGTATGTTCTTCACTCATACTCTGCACATGATGTCCATCTTCAAATAGTTCTTGTGCCAGTGCATTTACGTCAAATTCAGGGTGGTTGGTCATTTCATTCCCATTCTGTCGATGATACTGAGGTCGTACTTCTCTTCGCTGGTGTTCTTCAACTTCATCATCAATTACAGAAATGTATCTTTTTAACAAGGACCACTCAGCAATCGATAGTTCCATTTCGACGTTTGCATCTCCATCGTAGCGTCTTATACAAATTCTTACATCACTATTGTGGGATGTTGTTCCTATGTAGAAGTTTCCTTCTCCAAATTTCGTCATCGTCACTATCGAGAAGTATTATAGATATGCTAGTTAAATTTTCCTTCCCTCGATCAAACTTAAAGAGGTACACTTGAACTGATGTGATTTCATCAACGTCACAGGGTGACTCCCTATATTTTAATCTCGATGGAGTTTTAAAAGCTGTGCTTTCAAATCGGCAAATTCACGCAAGTTCAAAGTAATTCTAATTTTCGTTGGTTGCATGCGATTTGCAATATTTGCAAATTTTCTCAGGAGAACATTTATTTCACCATGCCACTCATTAACCGAGACGTAATGATTTCGTATTCCAATCGCAAACATTTTAAAGGAATGATTGCAATTTTAAATTATCGTACTCAATTTAGAGACCTAAACGGACGCTACATTACTTCATTCTTTACAATCATATTTATTTCCAGTTTCTTCGAAATAAAAATAAAGCTTAAAATAGAACATTCATCATTTTCCATCATCGAAATTGTGCTGTGGTGTATGGTTTTAGATTAAATCATATCTATCATATGACCTCATTATTATTGCACCATCAGACGTCAGATAGTTACTATAAGAGTAAGTGTTTCAACCTAACGTTTTACTTTCAATCAACGATGACTTCACAAAACTATTATTTCGAAGAGTTGGATGAGGAAATGACTGAACAGTTATCCAAATTAATCGATGAGGCTTCTGAGGTCCACGAAGCTCAAAAAAAAAACATCCCCCCAGAGCTGTTATTACCATGTGACGGTGAAATGCTTGGTGATAGCGACGACTACCACCATTGTGATGAATGTCTCAAAAAGTATAAACACAAAACAGACCTCAACTACCATAGAAGAACAAAACACAAAAATAGGCAGTCAAGGACTGCATGTGGCTACTATAAATAAACAAAAACAGGTAGTCTATAACTACATGTAGGTACTGCGGTTTTGAAATGTAGAAGCAATGTGTAATTGGATTGATTCCTCTGTTGAACTACATGTAGTATGTTTGAACTATCTGCTGGAACTTGTTCTTTGGTTCTATATAATGCTAATGTACTGAATCAGAAATTAAAATACAAAGTTTAATTGAAAACAATTGTGACAGCGTACAAATAATTGAACAATAACAATTGTTATTAACAATCGATATGAACAGCATTGATATATCATTAGTAATTGAATATTAACATTAATTTAACAATGAATTGATAATGGCGTCATGATGACTCCGAAACGTCGCTCAGTAAATCATTTCCTTTCTTTGAGTTTTGTGATATTATGCTTTTCCAAAAAAAATTAAACTGAAGTGGTGTTTATTTATTTATTTGACTTCACCTAAATATATGAAAACTTTGAGTATAATAAATAGAATATCTAATTTGAAGATAAGTTTACACTCTAATATACTATGATTTTATGCTATTTTGCACCAGAGACTAGACACATCTCGTGTGTAAACTGAAATATCTTTTCAGTTCACAGGCTCGCCAGTCACCACTCTCTGTTTGTGTATTGGACTTCCTGTGTCTTATTTGATCGATCAGCAGCGCTGCATGGCCGTAAATTCACTTCTAGAATCCTGTCCTTTTGATATCTTGTATTTCTAAAACTGCTTTCAAAATAAAGATGAATATGCACTTCACTCCTGTGTGTCATTTATTACAACGGCTTTTAGCGAGTTTTGGGACAAAGACTGAAAGAGTATAAGCGAGAGCCGTGTTTGTTTGTGTCTCGCATATAAACTATTAAATAAAGACATTATTTGTTCCTTGAAGAGAATTACTTGACCTTTTAAATCGTTATAGATCTGGCAGTTTACATGAAGCCACTACACAGACAAGAGTCGATCGTCATGGACTGATGGAGCTATTTTAAAGGCCGAACAAACACAAACACAATCGATATTCCACTGGAAAATATTCTCAACAAACCGTCACTGAAAAACTTGAAAACATCTTTATGATCAAACACTTGACACTTTGTACGAGAGATTTGTCCGGTTTCTGGTGCAAAATAGAATAGTAGAGAGTGTAAACTTACCCTAAACAAAGCCGTGGAGTGAGCACATGGAAATGCAACACGGCGTATTTTAAACGCTATCGAATCGATAAAATGTCGACAACCACGAGAAGAATGTATCCGAATCGATAAAATGTTGACAACCAGACGAATAAACCATCGGGTACATCGTCGCGACATCGTGGCTGATTTTCGATCACCTGACTAGTTCCGAATTACGGACTTACTTACGGACGGACTTTCACACTCGATGACATAGTGTCTACTCTCTTCTAAGAAGAGGAGTAGCCACAAAAACGGACTCCATCAGGATGAGAGCAGTAAAAGACCTCACGAAGCGAAAGGCAGAGAAAACACTCCCCTGGCTAAAAGGTCCAAGAAAACAAATCAGGTTGGTGGCGGTGGAGAAGAAGATACAAGTGTAGAGGAAGATAGAAGGTAATTTGAAAGTCTACAAGATGACACCAAGTAAAATCTGACGGTATGATCTTTCTCTTACCCTCCAAAGAAAAAAAAGATCAGTCCTTAGAAATCTGAAAAAAGAATTAGCAATAAAACGAGGTTTAAATTGGTTTCTCTGCACTCAAGTGAAAATGGTCAAAACTTCTCCAGACGGTGACGACTACGCCAGCCCCCACTTCAGAAGTATGACATTTACAGTCCTCACTCCTGACCAGTCCGAAAATCAGCATAGTGAGGCGGTGGAAAAAAATAAGCAATCGTTTCTCGAGTTCCAGAGAGAGGGGAGCGGCTGGCAGATCGATGAAGTATTACATCTGACCTTAAATGTGGCCATCTACACCCCTCTCGCTGGATCAAGTTACCTTCCACTACCCAAAGCACTCAAGATAAAGAAAGCTGTATTGAATATACAGAATGATGATAACAAGTGCTTTCTATGGTCGGTGCTCGCAGCCAAACACCCCATACAATACAACCCACATAGTGGCCCTCTACCAAAGATATGAACATGAACTGAATTTAGAGGGAATTGACTACCCCGTCAAGATCAGTCAGGTAACAAAGTTTGAAAGGCAGAATGTAAATGTTAGTGTGAATGTGTTTGGGTTTGAAGACAAATAATTATTCCCATTATACATCACAAAGGATAAGAAAACTCTACTTGTAAATCTATTGTTATTTTCAAACGGTGACACGCGTCACTATTGTTTAATAAGGGATTTAAGTCGGCTTTCAAAGTGCTACTTGGACGAAAATCACTAAAAATTACAAAATTGTTGAAACTAGTCGAGACTTCGCTAAAATGTTCCTCACTGACCCAATAATCACTCATGAAAATTATTTGGTCATATTCCAAAGGGAAGGTAGCAAATTTTACGTTTATTTACCGTTATTGAAACTCGATGTCACGGCCAAAATGTCATTATGGCCAGCGGTTTTACCATGTGACGTCATTGACTCAAGCGTATTCAAGTCAGCGTCGTACATTTCTTCTGCGATTCTCTGATATTTGGACCTTTGGATGTGTTGTGTCGGTAAGAAAACAATAACATTTCTACACGACATTACTTCGTGTAATAATGGGAAGCCCCCAAGATGCTAGCAATGTCGACTATTCTGAGGAATTGGAGCCTGTCGCTACTGAAGAAGATGTCAATACATACGAGAGCCATGTGCAAGAAGAAATAGAGGAAGAACAAATGCTCGAAAGAAGATTTTCTGAGCAAATACCAATTGATCAATGGTAAGAAATAAGGCCGGATAAGTATGTCCTAATCCTAACTACATTACTCTGAAATAAAATCGATCAAGGCTTTTAAAGCGAACTTTTTGAATCTTATAGGTGCGCTTGTTCCAGGTGTTCGTTAGCAATGGTCAGTAAACAGGAAGAGTGTTTTTGTTGTCAAGACATCGATCGATGCTGCGAAAAGTTGGAGGAGCTCCAAGATGAAAATTTGAATTGCATAACCAAGCACCCTGGCTTCAGGGCAGTTTGTTTAGATAAATGGGTGCTGGAGATCGCAGCGATAGGATTGGAAAACTCGCAAACGCCGAAGCTACGTGATTATGAGGACAGAAGGACGAACATCTGAAGCACAGTGAGTATTGAATACGGCGCGACACGACACATAGATAAGCTTACATATAATATGCTTTATTTAGAGTATTACAAAAGCTACATACATTCATGATATGCAATGTTGTTTTCAGATTTTTCAGATCAGTTGCATATCGGCAATTCTATCGCCTCATATGGCAGTACAACGGAAATTTAAAGAGACTTCCTTTACCCTGCTGCGTTTACCATGCCATTAGGTCTGAATTTCCATCAGAAGATGGCAATTACAGAGGTTTTTTAGAAGAAGACGAGGAAGAGGGTGAAGAAACAGAGACAGAAAGTGATGAAGAAGACATATTACAGTTTGAAGAAGAAACTGAGCAACTGCAGCAGGAAGGCAACTAAACACAAATAAATGTAAGTTCATAAGAGACTTATAAACATGTATATTAAACTGTCAACTATTCAACTGTTCCGCTGGAACATTGCCCTCTGTTGTGGCCTTTCATTGGCATCCTACATTTTCTGCAGCAAGGTTCTTTTCTGGCTCCTTTTTCTGTTGCCTGCCTTCCTTGAGTCAAGACTTGCAGTTCTTCATCTGCAATCATGAGGATAGATATTATATTTTGCTATTATAACACGCCGGGTCAGCTGTCACGAGAAATTGGACATTTAGATACCGCGATCATGTTGCGATTGGTCAGCGGTTTTCCAAAACAGTATAATGGCGGCGGTGAAGGCTAAGTTCACAGTGGAAGACGTTTTGGAAGAAGTGGTCACTGAATCTGGTGTTGAAGGCAACGAAGAAGACGTTCCGAGCCTTACAGATGTGTTGAAGAGCTCTGTTCAGGAGTTTTATCCCCTTCGGTCTACAGTAGACTCTTTTACAGCTTTTCGCGATGAAGGAATGCAAGCACTCGAAGGAGTTTATAGAAACCACCGAGTTGGACTCCTAGATGATAGTGAGAAAATAATTCTAGATAAACCTGTGAATGTGAGGCCAGCGATTGCTGCTGAGATCATGTTGTGGCTTAAATCCATTTACAGGCGAATGACAGGATCACCTAGAGCCCAGAACCCCTGGTATATTGAGTGGCATACCGAAAGAAATTTTTATGGTCATAATAGATGCCTGTTCTAAAAATCTCCCACAAAGTTTGGTACAGTCAACTCTCCGCTAACGGACACTCTCGTAAGCGGACAGCTCTACACCTTTTCAAATCCCCGATTTACCTCCTAGTCAAACTCTGTATTTACACATTCCCGTAAGCGGACACTCTCTCGTAAGCGGACGCGGACACTTTTGAAAATGAAAATTGGATTTTTCTTTTGTTTACGCTCTCTCTTAAGCGGACACACCATATAATAATTGTCTTTCGGAAATGGAATTTGTCTTTAATTTGCAATAAATCAACAAAAATATGACATTTTACAGTGCAACAGAACAGTGGGGGATCGGTTTTGTCAAATCTCCATTTACAAGTCCGCGGGGAAGCAAGGTGTACGGTTTCATTTGACATAAGAGTCCGACGTAACATTTGTAGTGTCACATTAATCACTGACTATACCGAACACTGTATCCCAGATAACCAAGCTTGGACTTGAGCCACGGTAAAGATGTTTTAACATCGCCATAAAAGAAGTATTTACAAGGAATTTCCAGGCCGTACCCAGCACCTCTGTTGACACGTTCACCCATTATGATGGCTTTCCCTTTGTTTCTCAGCATAGTTAAGGCAAGGCTCTTAATCAAAAAAATTGACCCCCCGCGAAGTTTTTGGCGAAAGAGAGCCTGGACGCTAGGTTACCGTGACAACGGACGCAAAGTCGTTATGAATACAGATAACAATGGCGTCTCTTATGCGTAGACGCGAAGGGACGCGAAGTTACTCGTACAGTTCGTGTTTTTCACCTTCATTAGCATTTGTAAATACTTGTTGGAGCTTTCAGCAATGGGAGTTCTAGTTTGTGTCCATTTCGTGGAATTTGGAACTACACAATTTATATGGTAAGTCATTTTAGTGTGGCTAAAACTAAACTCTGATCGCGTGTACATGTGTACATACGCCTGTTGCATGTAAGCTTACGTATATAGTGTAAGTTTTACTAGTATATGACTTTAAATACAATACCGAAGTTGTACTATAAAGAGGGGTTTTCGACGCGTCGAAGATGTACATGTACATGTAAAACCTTTGCCCTTCGGATCGATTTATAATCGAGCGATACGATAGCTTGGATACAAAAGAACAAAACATTTTACTGACTTAGAAGAAACAAACATGAATGAATATAACTTTATTATTTGTGTGTCAAGTTCATGGATGTACATATGCATGTCATGTATATGCTGGATGATTTAAACTCATTTACTTTTAAAAGCTTAAGCTTATGAGTTATGTCAATATGTGAGCTTGTAAACGTGCATTTCACGCATGTAAATAATTGCTAAACGATATTTAAAAGCTTATAACTTATATGTCGGTTCTTCGGACCAATCAAGGGGACCAATATTGCTTACTTCGATTGCTTGTACGTACTTCAATTTCAGATTTTTTAATTTTCGTGTTGTGGCAGTATTAAAGACCAATTAGCAAGTATTCTGACCACGGTAAATAAAGTTTATTAATTTTTTTAATAATTTGAGTTCTTGTTATAAATGTAAGTTACATTCAGTTTTTTGTAAAACGAAAACTTGAACGTTCCTTTGAGAACTACATGTATGTACATAATTATTATATATACATATAAGCTTATATACAATTTGTAGATTTAAGTTAATTATATACACAATATTTATATATCTATATAATATATATAAGCAATACAATTGGACCTGTACAAAATGTATCATCCATAGTTCAAACTAATTCATACACCTGTACAACTGTCAGTGATAAATACAAAATAATGTACAAAGGCTAAAATTGAATATTCCATTCTTTCAGCAAGGCATTTGCATACTTAACTTTTTTTATTAAAAGTGAAGCATCCTGGTCTGTTTTCATCTCCTCTAGGGATGGCGCTCTAAGATTATGATTCATTACATAATCTTTTTCCCATGCTTTGAGCTTTTCTTCTGCAGTTGTTTTTTCTTTCAAAATTTTAACTTGGATGCTTGCAAGTGCATCTACATACTTATCCTCAAGTTGTTTGTTTCTTGTTTGACTGTTTTGTTTTTTCATCTTTTTCAGCATATGATGTTGATGATCTAGACTTTTCACTTCCTCTGTGGGACCCATTACCACTTCTAGTGCTTTACCTAGGTGGGTTTGTAATGTACAGCTGTAGTTGTAATGTGTAGGCTCCACTACCATTTCTTGTTGTTTAGATGGATTTGATTCGGTAATATTTGAGACTTTGTCTTGGTTGGAAACAGGAGAACAATTTAATTCATGCTGATCATTAATTATTTCAAATGATTGTGGTGATGGAATACCCTCCAAGTTGATTGATTGTTTCATCTTGTATGGGGAGAGATAGATATGACTTCTTCTTCATCATCTTTCTCTTCCTCTTCTCCTCCCCCTCTTGTTGGATGACTGTAATTTGTGGAAGAGGGGATTTATAGATGGATGGATGTTTTCAAAATCATTAGAATCTGTGATGTTATTTTGGTCATTGTTGATATCTTCTTCTGTTGGTGGATGTACTTGGTTGCTATTGTTAAGGAAATTGATGTATAACTTAGTTGTGGTACCATCAGATTCATCATATCTAATTATGTTAGTTGGGATTGGTGTTTGGCTTGTAATACACTGATACCAACAGTCATCTAGCATATCTGCTTCATTCTCGAGTGTGCTCGACCTAAAATGATGAAGAAATGGACCAGTGTCTTCAGGTGATGGGTGATTAGTTACATCATGGAATTCCACATAATCATCATTCTTGCTCCACCAGACACCTTCTCCTTCAATCAAATAATCACTAATCTGTTGGAGGTGAGCTTGCCATTCATGGTTGTACTTCTTAATGATACTTATGGGGATACAGGTGTTGGTAGCTGGTGGAAGGGATTTAGCGAGATTGCTTATGTGGGGCTTGCTGCTTGCCAACATCATCTCCTTGCAACTCCATCTCCTTTTCAGCTTGTAGGCGAATGAACAAATTAGGAATGATGTGTCCTGGGTGGTTATTACTGGTTTGCTTAGTGATGCGCTTTATGCTGTTGAAAATTCTTTCTTGTGCCTCTGCATTAGATGCTTGACCAGATATGAGACGTAGCATGAGCCCAGCATGGGTAGACAGGTTATGAAAGTAAATGCCAAAACATTTTTCTTCTTGTGAGTTTCTTGGGTTGATCAATGAGAGTTTTTAGTAGGATAGCATGATACCAGGCTTGGTTACAGTAGCGAAGAATTAGTGCTGGAGAGCGCTTGTCATCTGGGGAGTAGAGAATCTCTTGCATTTGAACTAATGTGTCAATTACTGACAGTGTTTTTGCTGACATGATGTTGGATTGGTGCGCAACAGCTGCTGTCTTTACAAGGGCAGCACGGTGGTCAACTGTTCTTTTGCTTTCCTTGCCTCCTAGACACGTTTCTACACATTCATCTATGAGCTTTGATTCAGCATCAGATATATGTCTAGGAAACTCAGAAAAAAAGTTTTCAATGTGATGACCTATATCGTGTAGCGGTTCACATGGTAGGATCTCATATCGATCAAGGCACAGGGTCTTGAGGGAAGCTTCTGGCACATTAAATAACAAAAGCTGGGACTCTTTGTTTTCCACACAATATTTCAGTGAGGTTTGTCTTGGAGATCCTTCTTTGTTCCATCTTCAAAATTGCCTCTTGAGGCTAGTTCCTCCTCAAGTTCTGCCTTGCTTAAGCCTTTGAGTGGTTTTGCTTGTAACTTGATGCTGTTTCTCCTTGAAACAGCTCCTTGCAAGATAACAATTTGCTTTTTTTGAAGTGTTTCTAATTTGCAGTTTAGAGCATGGGATGGGTCAGCTACCATTTGACAGTGAATACCACATGAGGCACAAAAATAATTGCCACCCTTTTGTTGACCAGCTTCAAAAGCTCTTTGGGGCACTGTCTCCATGACAAAATCTCATTGTATCCTTATACTCGATGGAGTCAATGGAGATACTAGATTTTAGTCCTTGAATGCACTTCAATCTTGTCTCGCAGTAGAGAAGTTGGTTCATGCTCGGAACTTCCACACCTTGCAATGAAGTGGACTTCAGGCTCTTCAATCACTTTCTGGATTTTGATGTTCTTTTCCCAGTTTTAGCTTTGTATTCCTGATCAGTTAGAAAGACGGCAGGGTCATATAGACAAGTTACAAGGCACACCAAATATCCATGGTTGGCCACAGTAGAGTTGTCCAACCAAACAAGCAAGTTTCTGGTTCTTTCTATGTATTTCAACTTATTTCTCATTTCACTAACACTTAAGTGTTCATTTTCATATAACTCATTCAGCTCTACAAGCCTCTGCTTCAGTTCATTTTCAGTT